>JAZKJV010004179.1:0-207057 GCA_037367405.1 Ottelia alismoides | reverse complement strand
TATTCTTTCATTTTGACCTTAAATCCCAAGCTAAATGCATGTATATATCATTAGGTTTGTAAAAAGAAACACTCAATAAAGCACATAAAACACTATGTAGAATAATGTATACATACTATAGTTAATTCTAATATAAAAGAATGAAGGAAAGAAAAGAAAAAGAATGAAGTGTCAAAGACATGTAGTGACCATAGACCTCGAAACCCAATCATCATGATGACTTGATCGACAAGGAATAAAGTAGGGTGACAGTGCAGAGAAACTGTACAGAAAATATACAGAAATCAACAATTCATTTTGCCCAATAATTTTATTTTGGGGCCCATATTATTATTTTTATACCTCAAATAATAAAATACTCATATAAATATTGTACATAAAATACAAATAAAAATATAAAATTGATTTCATTGAAAATAATGCACAGTGTGTCCGGGACACATAAAATAAAAAGTTGCAAAGAAAACTTGCAGACCTGTATCTTCTCCGTAAACCACATATTCAAAATTGATCAAACTCACATTTATTATTCATAAAATTAAATAAGATATTTAATGAAATTTATTTCATCCAACTTGAAATTAAGATGCAAAAGTTAGGTTTTGGGCCCTCATTGGATAATATACCTCTATATAATATCCAATTTATTTATTCTTTATATTTTTAACTTTCTTTTATTTTTATAAATTTTTTAAATACTATTTAAAAAGCATGAACATAATTAAAATAAGATAAAACCATCGAAAATTAAATAAAATAAACAAGAAACTTTAATACATAGATGAATTATACTTATATACACCTATATAATATACATATAAAATTAATAAATTGTGTAAATAAACTCAGAAAAACAAGTAAAAATACTTAATATGTATCTAAATAAATTAGAAATATATAAAATACATGTATATAATAATAAAACACAAAATACAAAATTAAAAATAAAATATAGGAAATACAAGCATATTTACATACGTATACGTGTAAATACAAACATGTTACAAATGGCCTCGTAAAAATAAATAAAAATGGGTACAGAGAGTACATAAATTATAAACATTTTTTTTATTTTTAGCCAAAAATTAATCAATTCATTTGTTATTTTTTATTGATTTTATAAGGCATTTTGCCTTGGAATTATCTGGTTGGTCCACGTGGACCAACCAGATCGCTCCTTGAGTTGACCTCGGTCAACTGCTCGGTCCCCTCGCCGCCAGTGTCAGTCCTCGGTTCTCTATCTTTTCTCTGATTTTTTGTGGAAGAACCAAGGCTCGAGGAGCCTAGATTCCTTCACCAACCATATGTACCTGACCTTCCTCCATCATGTCCACGCCTCTGATCCTCCATTCGATCACGCCATCGCTGCCCAGCTCGTGACCATTCCACCTACTCCTTCTATCTATAAAGCTCGCCTTCTCCACCAATTTTTTCCTTCGATCACTCTTACGAGCCTCTTATCCCATCACTTATCTTGTGGTTCATCCCCTTGGTGACAGCAGGCGGATAGGCTGAACTGTAATGAGGAGGGAGGGATGGAGGAGCTCGGTCCAAGCCATCACCGAAGGTCGTCTATGGTGGTTCAGCTTCCTTGGTCTCCGGACCAAGTCGATGCCCATTTCATGCTTTTCTTGGTAACTCTTCATCGCCTCTTGCATTTCCTTGCTTCAATTCCTTATTTAGTTATTATATTTAGGTTTAATTTAGAAACCCCTATTGATATGGAGCTCGAGCTCCAGGCCAAAAACCATTGTCCTCTGACTGTATCACACCTCAGTTTTTATCTCATTTCACTCCCTCGTGCATTCTCTGCAAAATTCACATTGTTTTTAACCCAGATCCAAGGTAGATCTGGTGGAACAAAGGTAGCTCTTCCGCCCTTCGTCAGACCTTCACCGTTCCACTCCCCTGTTTCCCAGCTTCACTTCATGGTCGAGGAGACTCGTCTCAAGCCACTGACTTATTTTGTGCAGGTTTGGTGCTTCAACGACCACCGGAAGCCTCGAATCGAGGCTTATCAGACCTCTAGGTATCATGAAACAAACCACCTTCCAGATCCTCATTGGGACCACCTGGAGCTCAACGGAGCCCACATGCACACGTAGAGTAGCTCCAACGATACGTAACCATCATCAGAGCATGGAAGGAGGCTGCCATCATCGAGATTATTCGATTGAAGGAGCTCCAGGAATGAGTTCTTGCACGTTCTTGGAGGGTGCCCAGATACCGTTGGATCTCCACCAACTCCCAGATCTAATCGCAACCCTTCGTTCACGATGAACCATTACACCCCCACGGTCATAGGATCAGACATGTGGTAGCCAAAGGACATTTGGGATGAAACTCACTTAAGTGGGGTAAATTGCAAAAAAAACCCTTTGTCTTTTGTAATAATTAAATAACCCTGTAAATTTTTTATTAAGTATTATGTTTTGTGGAAAAAGTGCAATGAATCCACTGCACTTTCTCGATATTACAGTTAGGTTCATTACCAAGTCATCTCATGTGGTCTCCCACAGGATTGACCAAATTGAACTTGTGCCCCTTTGTATTTTAATATTTCTATTTAGTCCAAAATTTTATAATTTCAGTTCAAAAACTTCAAGTATTTTGCATATAACATCTTGCCATTTAGTCCCTATTTGACTTTAAAAAAACAAAAAATTATAAACCCCCCTTTAAAAATTCCAAAGAAATTATATATTATTTATTATTGTATTTTATCACTACATACCAAAAATCACAAAAAATATCAAAAGAAAGCTTTAAAAATTGAAAAGCCTTCCTAACCCTAAAAATAAGAAAAAATTCTCAAAAATTCCAAAAAAATCTTTCTATCCTATATTTCTATATATACCTATTATTATATATTAAAAATAATTTTGAGAAATTTTGGACCTATTTTTTAAATTCTCAAAATAACTCAACATATTTAAATATCCCATGTTTTGGACTATTTTTGACTTCAAAAATATAAAAAATTAGCAAAAATCACTATAAAAATTCATAAAAATAAAAGAAAATATAAAAAACACAAAACATTTTATTTTATAGCTTTTGACTATATATAACTATATTTATAAATAGAAAAAACCTATATAGTACATATATACATATATATACTTAATATTATTAATAATTATTATAAATACTATAATATATTTTAAACCTTATAAAAATAAAAAGGATTGTTTTTATTTGTATTTACTGATTGTTATATATTTATTACATATATTATATATATTACCTATATTATGCATATTACATTATATAGATATACATACTTATATACACTTATTATATATTAAAAAGAAAAACAAATTAAAAGTCAAAATATAAAATAAAATAAAAATTAAAAATATAAAATTAAAAACATAAAAAAATCAAAAAAATAAATAATTAAAACCTGCATAAATACTAAGTGAATAACAACTAGATATATACATATTTACATTGTTTAGCAATAAATAATACTGCTACACCCGTCTGTTCCCTGTGTTCGACATCCTACACATACTTGACCACTATACACATTTATTTGTAGGGTTTATAATAAATTTTGACTCCACACTTGTTTTACGTTGCTTTATTCTATTGTGGGTTGATTGTTATTTGAATTCGGAGTTCATGTACGTTCATCACAACGACAATGTTCTCACGTTGTGTAGAATACTAGACTAGCTCGAATTTTGGTTCAACAAATGATGTCATTACCGAGAAGCAACAAATAGTGTAGCATTATTTTGTATACATTTTCTTGTAATTATTGTCTTTTATTTTTATTTTCTTTTTTGGTAATTATTTATCTTAATATGACCATCTTGTCTTTATTGACTTTGTTATGAGGGATCGCACGACGATCACGAATTCCTAGGAGTTTGGCACACTCGTGTCGCAAGGACATTGGGTCATTCTCTTGTTGAGCCAATTGGAGAGAGAGAGAGAAGCAAAGAGCATATTTACATTTTCTTTTTATTTTGTGAGAGACATTTTAATTTATTTTTTGTATATTAATTTGTAATAACACAAGACACTTGGACATTCTCAATTCACAGGTCCACTGCTCGGGTGATTGTTCACTTTGGATCCTCGTCAGGTGTTTCGTGTTTATCGCCTTTATTTTGTTTTGTTTCATGTATTTTGGGTTTTTCACCTTTTATTTTTATTTCTTTTGTGTGATTGAGCCCTAGCTTAGGATTGCTTGGCTTGAGACTAGGCCCACATCCCTAATTATTGCATGTACATATAGATTATTTTGCTTGGACTTAGATCAAATTAATTGTGGATAAATTAGATTTGGAACCTAGCATACAGAGAGACTCTATACAGTGCTAGCAAGATCTGTTGTAGACTACACCAAGGGAATCTCCATGACCGGACATTTGGGTTCTATTTTTGAGTAGTTTGCATCTGTTCTTCACGCCTAATAGCAACTCATGTACTAGGGCGATTTCATGAGCTTGCATCTGCGTATAGAGTAGGTTTCAATTCTGTTTAGCATCCTGCACGAAGAGAGCTGGGAAGCAAGGTGAGAATCTTCTGACTGACCATACATCATTTATGTTCATTTGTGTTTCTTTTCAGAACTCTTCATATGATTTTGATCACCTTAGGATACTAAAGGAATAGAAACCTTTTAGGCATCATGCATTAAAAAATAATCAAAAAAAGTGATAACAAATAAAATTGGGACTGCTAATTCTACTCGACCCTAAAATCAAACGTAGAGGACAAATCATTGTTTTGAAGAGAGTAACCCCTCATTGTGCAAAGGTACTTCCCAGATCGAGAGAGGCATGTACACATAAGGAATATAGCCCCCATCCCTGGACTTGTGCCTTAAGCCTTGGGTCAGCTCTTAGGCCATGTTATTGCCAGAAGTACTTGCCTCTGAATATAGACGAAGTGGTCTCAGTATTTTAGTAGGTATGCTACACCGACTAGAACACAACCATTCTAAGTGACTACACTTGTGAGCTTGTAAATAACTATCTTCTTACCCAACTTTAAAATTAACAAGATAAAAGACTGAACTTTCACGGTCTTGACTGTGTTGAGTTGGTGAACGAGGGGTTTTATTTGTTTTTATTTGTGTCTTTGTGTGCATATTCGGTCTACTCTATGCATTTGTGCCTTTTTAATACATATCTTGACTTTCTTATCGTGATCTCTCGATCCCCATCTTTTGCTTCGGAGATGGTAAACTGGAGTTATTTTTATCCGAACTACAAGGATCCTTCTTCCTCCCTAGTTAGTCTACCACCATTTTATCAGGAGGACTTTGCCCTTGATTTTTTCTTTTGTACATATCCACCTCATCCACAGTTTTAGGCATTAGATTTTTACTCACCACCACCATCACACTACCCACCATCTCACCCACCCAATATTGAGATGTTGGAGTCACCTCTTATGGATACCACTCTTGAGTACATGATCCATATAGTGGAACAAATGAAGAATAAGATAGGTAACCTCACTGACATAAATAAGAGTCATCCTGATGCTTCACCTTCTAGAACCATGGATTCACGAGAGGATACCCACGAGAGATTGCAATTGGCCAAAATACAATAAATGACAAAAATATAAAAATACAAATGGATAATAATGGGAGACACCTAGTCGGGTCAGTTTGTGAGGAGAGGGCACTGATTTAGCCGAAATTCGGTGGTCTTAAGTTCCACACAAAGCAGGAACTCAGTCGAAGTGTCGACCACGCAAAAATCCCAACTAAAGTCAACAATGAACCCACAATCAAATATCAAACAATGACAAACAAATGTGGAGTCAAATTTATTTTTAACTCTACATAAAAGATGTATAGGTGCAAGTATGTAGAGAGTTCGAACACAGGGAGCAAGGCAGGATAGATCAACAATTGTGCAAAAAGTGATGTGATTAGTTGTCTACAACAATGCAAATGTTTTTGTGGGTTTTTTATTTTATACTTTTTTTATTTTAATTTTTAATTTTATATTTTGGTATTTTGATTTTTAATTTTCTGATTTTATATTTTCCTTTTATATTTTATAATTTTTTTATATTTCTTTTTCAATAAAAGAATATATAAAATATAAGAAAGAGAGGACTAGAGTATTTATAAAAATAAGGAAAATGCACAAAAAGTAAGGAATAAAATCTTTTTGGCTTTTTTATATTTTTCTACTATTTTTCTGATTTTTAGGGATTTTTCTAAATTTTTTTGGTATTTTAAAAAGTCAAAATAAAAGAAACAGTGAATTAAGGTTCTGGACGAAATTAAAATGGGAATGAAAAATAGCAAACAGCAACAAAATTTTCCCAAATTAATTTTAGAATAAAGAGAATAAAATAGGGAATTTAGAGGACCTGAGTTTGTATTTTTAGGATTTTTCTTTGATTTTTTAGATTTTTATGAAGTTTTTGGGTATTTTCTAATTTTTAAGGTTTTGATTTTGAAATTTTAAATGATTTTTGGACTGACACTAGAATATACTAAAATACACAGTATTTATTTTTTCTGGAATTTTTCAAGGTGTTTTAATATTTTTTTGGTATTTTCTAATGCAAACAGTAGCTAAAATGCAAGTTTTTTATTTTTAATAAATATTAAAATGCAATAAAAATGCAATGCAAAAATATAACGTGAATGAGCAAGTTAACAAGAGCTTAAATTAAATTTTGGGAATTTTTTGAGTTAATGATGCTCTAAATAAATAAATAAATATACAAAAATTCAAGGCCTAGTAGGGACCTATTTGTAAATAGAGATAAATTGAAGGGCCTGCACGCAAATTTCCACAAAATATTATAACTGGAATATGAAGTTACAGTACTAAATACCAATACCGAAATCTGCAAGGGTGTGCGTGCAAAAACTCCCAGGTACACGTGCATCGCACGCACGCCTGGCAAGGGCACGGATGCAATTACCAAAAAGTCTGAGGGCTCTATTGCAATATGTCCAGAAATTTTTATACTGTAATCGAATGTTTTAGGACTAGAACTAAATACACGAAAATCCCGGGGCCCCTCTACAAAATGCCAAGACGCACATGACGAGCACGTGCGCCAGGCGGGGACCAGAATGTAATTCTCAAAGGTTCGGGGGACTTTTACTAAATATTACAAAAATATTAGAGTTGCCGATGAATGTTTTAATATTAACTAATAAATACAAAAACTTTGCGGGTTAGATGCGCAAAATACCCACGAAGGCAGATCTGAAGGCTGAAGGTCTTCACTTAAACACGTAGCTGAGATCCGTGGCCCGATGTCGCTTTGGTTCGGACAGCCCTGATTAGATCGGGCGGTGGAGATCAACGGCTAGGGATGCGCCTGATCCGACGGCTGCTGCTTCGCTTGGAGACGGGCGGCGATCGGACGGTGGACGATCACGGAGGAAGAACAGGGAGGAGCTCCACCGGAGCGAAGTTCCTCAGGCGATGTCGTGTGTCTCCGGCGTCCAAAGTGGCTCCAAAAATGCCCGATCATCTCCTGCAGGTGTGCTCTCGGTGCTGGGGGCTTCAAAAAGTGGGGCGGCGTCCGAAGTTCCTCCCTGATGTCGGAGACGAAGGGAAGTCCCAGGTGCCTCCGACGAGGGAAAAAATTGCCCCCAGGTGTGCTCTTTGCTCCAGGTACCTGCAGAGGCGAGTGAAAGAGTCGGGGGCAAACTGCCCCGACTCCGCAGCGAGGTGGTGTGAAGGTGGGGAACGGAGGAGGTAGCACTCGCCAGAGCAAGCTCCGGCAAGGTGAAATGTGGCGATTGAATGGGTGTGAATCGAAATGACGAGTGTGAACGTGATCCTAATGCTACTGGAAATGAGAATAAGCAAGAAAAAATAAATAAAAGCAATACCTCAAGGGTGGTTACCCCGAGGTGAAACCTCACGGCGGCGCAGCCGCCGGAGATCATGGAATGCGACTGGCGAGCTTTGCCGCACCTCCACGAGGGTACCAGGAGCCTCCCCTGTCACAGGAGTCTCAACCTTGTCGCACTCGGAGGTCAGAGGCTCTCCAAAATCAGTTCAAAGAGATATGGAAGGTGGGGGTCTGGTTTTGAAAGATGGTGGTCCAGGCGTGAAGACCAAGGCGTAACAACGATGTCATCAATCCAAACCCCAATGCGAGCCTAGGACGTGTAGGCTTGATCATAGGGGAGAAAAAGTCACGAAGGCACCGTCATGGTTTGATGAAAGGGGTGCCCACGAAAAATGGGAGAAAATGGTCAAACAATGCAGTCTGACAGAAGCAACAGGAGGAGGGTCAGACTGTTGGCCTCGGTCAACAATCCAAGACCCCTGGTTGGTCCACGTGGACCAACCAGGAAAATCCTAAAAAAAGTTTCTAAAAATATTTAA
Organism: Ottelia alismoides; assembly: GCA_037367405.1. Classification (NCBI taxonomy): domain Eukaryota; kingdom Viridiplantae; phylum Streptophyta; class Magnoliopsida; order Alismatales; family Hydrocharitaceae; genus Ottelia; species Ottelia alismoides. Next base: position 198,715 of record JAZKJV010004179.1, on the reverse strand, counting down.
AAATAGAAAATGAGTGAATTAATTTTTAATTATTAAATGAAAAATGTTTATTATTTTATAAGGTATTTTATTATGATTTTTAATTAATTTTATGAGGTATAAAATTATGAGTTACCTATTATGCCCTTTATAGGTATAATATCTATATATTTTATTAATTTATTTTTATTTTGTGTTTTAAATTTATTTATTTTTGTTTATTATTTTACAAAATTATAGAATACTTTTATACACTTAGAAATATTTTTAGTTTATTTTTATGAAGTGTTTTGGATATTAATAAAATAAAATTATAAAGTATGCAGGTATGAGTATAGGTATTGTACCTATGTATTCTATATACAAGTATTTTATTTTGAGTTTCTTTTGTATTTTTATTCTGATTTTAATGTACAAATATATTATAAGTAATATTTACAAAATTATAAAAATATAAAATTATAAAAATAATGAATAAATAATAAATTGAATATTTTAATCTGTACAAGTATACAATAGGGGTCCAAAACTCAACTTTCAAACCGTAGCTCCGCCAAATGCGAAACCATCGCCATTAAATAGCTTATTTTAAACTATATACAATTAAAGGTGAATTTGATGCATTTGGAGTTTTCATTTGGGAGATACAGGTCTGGGAAGTTGGGATTCTGGATTTTTACTCAGACCATAACTTTTTATCTGTACATTATTTTTGAATGAAATCACTTTTGTATTTTTCTTTATTTAATTATTAACAACTTTCATGTACAAAGTTTCTTTATTTGAGGTATAAAAAGTGGAACCAAAAATAGGTCCCAGAATGAATTAAAAGAATAGGTATTTTTGCTGTATTTTGACCCTTATCTCCCCCTACTTTATTCCTTGTCGACCTATTCATCAAGATGCCTAGGTCTCGGGGTTTCGGGTCATAAAATATTTATAATATTTTATTCTTTTTCTTTTCTTTTATTTATTCTATTATTTTGGCTTTAATTACAGTATTTTATACACTAATTACATGCACATGCATGAATGCTAAGAAATGTAAATTAATGTTATTTACAAGCATTTACTAGGGTTTTTGAGGCCAAAATGATAGAATAAAGATGATAAAATGTGGATTCATCATCCCCCTATACTTTACCTTTGCTAGTCCCTAGCAAACACTTATGCAATAAGTGCAGAAAAGAAAACAAAGAAAAGAGAAAGAAGAAAGATGGATTAAACTCAATTATCAAACTTGTCTTCGCAAAATCAAAGTTTGGAGCTTAAGTCGGACCTTTGGAATTTTAGTGTGGGCAGAACCTTAATGAGAATCAGGTTTGAAATCCAACAGTCCCTAAGAATCCCAAACTCTGTTCAAGTCTCCTCAATAGCCAGGTCAGAAATATCCCAACTCATACGCAAACCCTTACGACTATGAATCTGACTCGTACAGTGTAAGCGATAGTGGCTCTCCCCAACTAGAATGACAAAGAGACTGACTTCTCCAGTATGACAACCCAATGATTCCCCAATCCAACAGCTCCATCCTTGAGGAGAGGGTATTCCCTTCTAAGTTCAAGTGGCAACCAGCTCAAGAAGAGGAGGTGAAGAGAAGAATGGACGGTAGCCAGTGTAGCTACCTATCCTAGGATGCAAGACCAGTGTAGTCAAGTCATCCAGTTGCAGGCTCACATATTTGACTTTGGAACTCAAGCTTGCTTATTGGCTTTACAACATATGTACATACTTTTCAGGCATTTTATTTTTGTACAGGCCTGACCCTTTTTTTTGAAATATTATTCACAGCAGCATTTACATAAAGAGTTTTTCCTCTTGAGCCAGTAGACTATCCCTCTTTTGAAGCTTTATTGCAACCCACACTCTCCTGTCTTTAGACTTCCTCATCACTGGACGGGTTGGGGTGCACTTCCCTCCCTAGAGGAGGACAAGTGTTTCCACTTGTGTGCGTCTCGTACCGGCAAATCCAATCCCCTCACCACTCCAACTGAGTTGAGCTATGTGAAAGGTGCAGGTGTCCAAGTTAGGTCATTATCAACAAGAGTCGTGCGTGTGCTCCGAAATACTCTACTTAGGCAGTCAAGAATACATTGAACCAAGTCTCGTAATCCTCAAAGAATTAAGTCAACTAGACCAGAAGTACCTCAAACCCAGTTCCTATAAGGTTCCTGTTATTAGGTAGATTTTAAGGTCCAATCAAGCTCCAATCTCCGGATTTTATTTAGACGTGTTCAACTATTAAACTCAATCCGAAAAATGCTAATGATATGCAAATGCTATGCAGAAAATATTTTTGTGATGCAATTTTCAAGATTTTGAACTTTTTATGGATTTTTGAAAAGATGATGATGCATATGCATTTTTTTGTATTTTTCAAAAGAATTTTCAAATGTTTTTGGATTTTAGTTTTGCAAATGTTTTTGGTATTTTTGAAAACAGAAAGATTTTTGGCTGAAAACTAGGTTAAAAATATTTACACGGGAGTGCTTCTTATATATACAAGAAGTGGATTTTAAGAATTTACAAGGGTAAGTGATCAATTTTATACAAATATATAAAGAATTTTAGTAAGATGTATGTATTCCTCAAACTTATTTAAAAATCATTTTACACACAATTTTCGAAAACTATAGTCCAAAATAGTTTTTTTTTCAAACATTTTACAAACATGTACACACATTTGAAAATCATTTTGCAAAGGTTTTTCAAACAGTATATATAGATTTTTCAAAATATTTTTACAACCATTTTTTCAAACCATTTGCAAATCATTTTTCAAACATTTTATTTCACACAAAGAAAACAAATTCTACAAGCCAAAAATTTTTTTACAAAGGTTGAAAACATGTAACAAAACGTTTTCCAAATAGTTTTCAAAATATTTTTACAAAGATTTTCAAACTATTTTTCAAACATTTTGCAAAAAACATTTTCACATGTTTTATTAATCAGTAAATACAAAAAGAATTTGAGGAATAATATCATCTTTTTATTAAGGATTCTTAATGAATTTTAAAGAATTATTAGCCATATTATTAAGAAAATACGAAAGTACGAGTTATGGTTAAAGTATATACGTAGTATATACGGCCCCCCTATACTTAACTTGAGCTATGTCCTCATTGATCGGAGAGAAAAGAGAAGATATAACTCGTACTAAGTATAGACAATTCTAAACAATAAACGAACGAAGAAATGAATGAACGAATGAGAAGTTGACCGTCCCCCCTATACTTAGGATCAAATAATCCTAAGTATAGCAAACTGTACACAATGCAGGGAGGGTCAAGGGTGGGAATGAACAGATCGTACTCAGATTGTCTCCCCCTATACTTAGGGTAAGATATACCTAATTATAGATAAGAAGTGGAGACAATGGAGAGGATCGAAAAGAATGAAAACAACTCGGGGTGCACACCCCCCTATACTTAGGACAAAGTACGTCCTAAGTATGGAAAACTGTCTACAAGGGGCGACACCTTTTTGATACAAAAAGAAGATAGAGAAGGAAAAGAAGAAAAGAAGAAAAGAAGAAAATAGATGAAGATGTACGAAGAGATCTTGAGGATGTACACACCACTCTCCCTATACTTAGGGTAAAAGAATCCCTAAGTATAGGCAACAACAGAAGTAATGAAACGGAACGATGAATGAACACTCGGCTCGTCCACCCCCATGTACTTAGGACAAAGTACGTCCTAAGTAAGGCAAACACGAGAATGGGTGGATGAGCAATACGGTAGAGAGAACCGAGGTACACACAAAAGAATATACAATAGAGATGGATATACAAATGATCAAGAAGGTAGAAAGCAGACCTTCTTGCGAGACCGCTGAGGGATAGATCTAGTGTGGTGCAAGTCGACATCGAGGTTCATAGTGGACGGAAGCCGATCAGGGTCGACATGTTGAAGGCCCTCAGTGGAATCAAATCGAAAAGGGACGAACTGGTCAATGGATGTAGTATGGCTAGGTTTGCCCTTGGTGGTCCTATGGTGTGAAGGCACAGACGGGGAGTGGAAGAAGTATGGTCAGGTCTGGCCTTGGAGGTCTCGCTGATATCAAAGTGGAAAGGGACAAACTCATCATCCTTGGAAGAAGTGTAATCGGAGTCGTCCTTTGAGGTCTCGTCCAGGTCAAAATCAAAAGGAACGAAATCATCAGTCGAAGTATACGAACACTGTTCGTCCTTAAGAATCTCACCTGGATCATCTTTTTCATCAAGAGGCCAAAAATTTTGAAGATTCGCATCATAACCGACCTCAATCATCATTACTTTTGAGTGACCAGGAATGGACTTATCAGTGGAAGTAGTCAAACCAGGTCCGTCCTGTCTAATCTTGGTATATGCCCTCCGCTCAATGGGATCAATCACGTAAATACTTTGGATTTCATTAACACATCGCCACACAGCAGGAGGAGGAACGGTGAGGTCTATGCTTTCTGATTTCCTCCCCTTTCGGGGGATTCGTTGGGTCTCATCAGCGGTCGCTAAGCAAACATCTCTAATAGCATCAGATCGATCACAGGCCTTGGAGTCAGCTAGAATCGGTGAAGGTGCATCAGGTGCAGGTCTCTGGTCAACTGTGGGTGTGGTGATCAACACTTCGCTCTCGTCAACAGGACGGAAGCGAATCTCTCCTGATCCATAGTCAATAACGACCCTCGCAGAGGCGAGGAATGGTCGTCCCAGGATGATTGGAGATGGCTCCCCTGTAGAGGTCTCCATGGGCAACACGACAAAATCAACATGGTAGCTCGTACCCTGAATAGCATTGACGGCGTTTTCAAGGATACCCTTTGGCCTCTTGATAGATCCATCAGCAAACTGTACGATCATCCTGGTTTTCTTGAGAGGCCCTAAGTGAAGAGACTATACCAGCGAGAAGGGTAATATGCTAATAGACGCACCACCGTCTAGGAGAGTGTGATCATATGTATGGTCAGAGATGGTACAAGTGATGAAAGGGGTAGTTGTGTTCTTCTTTCTAGGGATGGGACGGTGTGTGATGGCGTGGGCAGTGTCCATGGTCAAAATGTGACGCTCAGATCTGCTCCTCCGCTTTCTCTTCTTGGGAAGAGGAGCAGATAATTGTGTCATGGCCTGTTGAAGTGGGGCACGGATGATCTCGTGAATGGTTGCCACCACTTTCGGTTCAGATAGCATTTTTTTGAATTTTTGGACCTCCTCCATACAAGGGAGGACGTCAGAATCAGCATCTACACGAGGCATGCCAAGAACAGTCTGTACAGCGGCATCCTCAGGGTCAAAGGTGGGACAGTGTGTGAGAGGTTGTGTAGGTGAATGATCTGGCAAATGGACCTTCTCCTCACGGTATGAATCAACCAAGTGTCTCCCGAACTCTTTTTGTGTTTTTAAATTTTTCTCATTTTTTTTGTATTTTTGGCGATTGCAAGCTCCCATGATCACCCACAAGTAAATCCGTATCCTCGACGAAAGGAGCATTAATCTGGTTTTTCCTCAAAATAACAAGATTATCATTTATCAAATCAATGCGCTTTGTCAATCGGTTCAAGATATCACTTATAGAGATCGAGGGAGGTGACTCCAACAGGTCAGACTCGAGTGGATGTGAACGTGGAGGTGGATAATATACAGGTGGAGGTGGAGGTGGGTGTGGGTAGAAGTCCGAGTCCTGATACTGTGACTGAGGCGGGTATGTACAAAAATCAGAAAAAATAGGAGGAGGATCCTCCTGATAAAAGGGAGGTGGACCGACTGGAGTGAACGAAGTATCCGCAAAGTCTGGATAAAATGAGCTCCAGGGGTCCATCTCGAAAGCAAAAGGAAATGATTCGGGGGAGCACGAAGGTCAAGTCAAGAGAGTGAATAAGAAGGTGCAATTGCACAGAGGCGACCTAGGATGCACACAAAACAATCACAAACAAAAATGAAAAGAATACAAACCCTCAATTCACCTACTCAACTCGGTAGAGACCGCAAAGAGCAGTCTTTTTATCTTGTCTGTTTAGAGTAAGGTGAGAAGTCAAATAGTGGCACACACACTTAGGGGCTGAAATAGGATTTTGGCACTAATCCTTAGCGTGTGCGCGAGCAAGTAAAATGAAGACAATGAGGGGATTACTCGCCCCAATACAAGATTTTCTTTTTGGTTGATTTTAGGGTCAAATAATATTAGCAGTCCCAATTTTATTGATTATCACTTTTTTGGATTTTTAATGAGAAATGCACGAGCCTAACGAGGAGTCAATTTTACTTAGCACCTAGGTTGGCAAAATCAGAGGGAGAGTCAGAAAAGCAATGCAAGCGGCAAATCAATGATGTATGCTAAAGAGAAATGCTCACCTTGCCTCCAGCACTCTACATGCAAAGATGCTCAGCAGAATTGAAACCTAATCTATATGCAAATGCAAAGCCGATGAAATAGCCCTAAGTTTCAGAAATTGCTATTATCGTGAAGAACCACAATTCGATCACCGACCTTCAATCCAGGAGTCCGGTCTAGGCTCACCCCTCCTCCTCTCGACACTTCAAGTTTAGGAGCAGCGCTTGGCAGGGTGGGCTCGCGGCGCGGAGGCTCGAAGATGATAATGCGACTGTTTAAAATTTGAACTAAGTCCAAAGCGAAGACTATCGGTACATGCAAGATATTAAGGTATTTTGGACTTAATCTATCGCAAGCAATCCTAAAACTAGGGGCTCAATCACACAAAAGAAATAAAATCGAAGATCGGAAAATAAAAAAATGCAAAGGAAAAACGCGAGAAAGGCGCGGTGAGCCCCCAGGTGTACAAACACCTGGAAATTAGGCCCGAATGTCCAAGTGTCTGAGGGTACCGGTATTATTACAATAAAGGAGTCTCTCTCTCACAAAAATTACAAAAATAAATGCAATAAATAAATAGAATAGAGTTGTCTTCAAAATCCTCTCCTAGCCCGCCTTCGTGCTAAGTCAAGTCACCTCACGTGGGTGCGCAGGTGCTCCTAGAAGAGAGCTCCTCCCTCGATCCGCGTTCCTCGCAAGAAGTCAAACAAGAGAGGGGTTAGACAATTCAAATAAGAAATATCAAAAATAAGGAAAATACAACAAGCAGAAATAAAAGCCGCAAAAGTAGACAAATAATCACAACACAAACAAAAAGCCGAACTATCCGTTGTTGCTCCCCGGCAACGGCGCCATTTGATTTTTTCCGAAATTCGGTGGTCTTAAGTTCCACACAAAGCGGGAACTCAGTTGAAGTGTCGACCACGCAAAAATCGCAACTAAAGTCAACAATGAACCCACAATCAAATATCAAACAATGACAAACAAATGTGGAGTCAAATTTATTTTTAACTCTACATAAAAGATGTATAGGTGCAAGTATGTAGAGAGTTCGAACACAGGGAGCAAGGCAGGATAGAGCAACAATTGTGCAAAAAGTGATGTGATTAGTTGTCTACAACAACGCAAATGTTTTGTGGGTTTTTTATTTTATACTTTTTTTTTATTTTTAATTTTATATTTTGATATCTTGATTTTTAATTTTCTGATTTTATATTTTCTTTTTATATTTTATATTTTTTTATATTTTCTTTTTCAATATAAGAATATATGCAATATAAGAAAGAGAGGACTAGAGTATTTATAAAAATAAGGAAAAAATGCACAAAAAGTAAGGAATAAAATCTTTTTGGCTTTTTTATATTTTTCTACTGTTTTTGTGATTTTTGGGGATTTTTCTAAATATTTTTGGTATTTTAAAAAGTCAAAATAAAAGAAAATAGTGAATTAAGGTTCTGGCCGAAATTAAAATGGGAATAAAAAATAGAAACATCAACAAAATTTTTCCAAATTAATTTTAAAATAAAGAGAATAAAATAGGGAATCTACAGGACCTGAGTTTGTATTTTTAGGATTTTTCTTTGATTTTTTAGATTTTTATGAAGTTTTTGGGTATTTTCTAATTGTTAAGGTTTTGGTTTTGAAATTAATGATTTTTGGACTGACACTAGAATATACTAAAATACACAGTAGGTAATTTTTTGGAATTTTTTAAGGTGTTTTAATATTTTTTGGTATTTTCTAATGCAAACAGTAGCTAAAATGCAAGTTTTTTATTTTTAATAAATATTAAAATGCAATAAAAATGCAATGCAAAAATATGGCATGAATGAGCAAGTTAACAGGAGCCTAAATTAAATTTTTGGGAATTTTTTGAGTTAAAATGATGCTCTAAATAAATAAAGAAAGATACGAAAATTCAAGGCCTAGCAGGGACCTATTTGTAAATAGAGATAAGTTGAAGGTCCTGCACGTAAATTTCCATAAAATATTATAACTGGAATATGAATTTACAGTACTAAATGCCAATACCGAAATCCGCAAAGGTGTGCGTGTAAAAACTCCCAGGTATACGTGCGTCGCACGCGCGCCTGGCAGGGGCACGGATGTATTTGTCAAAAAGTCGGAGGGCTCTATTGCAAAATGTCCAGAAATTTTTATACTGCAATCGAATGTTTTAGGAATAGAACTAAATACGCGAAAAGCCCGGGGCCCCTCTACAAAATACCCAAACGTACGTGACGAGCACATGCGCCAAGCGGGGACCAGAGTGTAATTCTCAAAGGTTCAGGGGTCTTTTACTAAATATTACAAAAATATTAGAGATGTCGATGAATGTTTTAATATTAACTAATAAATTCAAAAACTTCACGGGTTAGATGCGCAAAATACCCACGAAGGCCGATCTGACGGCTGAAGGTCTTCACTTAAACACGTGGCTGAGATCCATGGCACGATGCCGCTTCGGTTCGGATGACCCTGATTAGATCGAGCGGTGGAGATCAATGGCTGGGGACGTGCCCGATCCGACGGTTGCTGCTTTGCCTGGAGACGGGCGGCGATCGGACGGTGGATGGTCGCGGAGGAAGAATTGGGAGGAGCTCCACCATAGTGAAGTTCCTCAGGCGATGTCGTGTGACTCCGGCGTCCAAAGTGGCTCCGAAAATGCTCGATCATCTCCTGCAGGTGTGCTCTCGGTGCTGGGGGCTTCAAAAAGTGCCAGCGGCGTCCGAAGTTCCTCCCTGACGTCCGAAGTGCCTCCGGCGAGGGCAAAAATTGCCCCCAGGCGTGCTCTTTGCTACAGGTACCTGCAGAGGCGAGTGAAAGAGTCGGGGGCAAACTGTCCTGACTCCGCAGCGAGGTGGTGTGAAGGTGGGGAACGGCGGAGGTAGCACTCGCTGGAGCGAGCTCCGGCAAGGTGAAATGTGGCGATTGAATGGGTGCGAATCGAAATGACGAGTGTAAACGTGATCCTAATGCTACGGGAAATGAGAATAAGCAAGAAAAAATAAATAAAAGCAATACCTCAAGGGTGGTTACCCCGAGGTGAAACCTCACGGCGGCGCAGCCACCGGAGATGGTGGAACGCGACTGGCGAGCTTCGCCGCACCTCGACGAGGGTACCAGGAGCCTCCCCAGTCACAGGAGTCTCAACCTTGCCGCACTCGGAGGTCAGAGGCTCTCCAAAACCGGTTCAAAGAGAGACGGAAGATGGGGGTCTGGTTTTGAAAGATGGTGGTCCAGGCGTGAAGACCAAGGCGTAATAGCGATGTCATCAATCCAATCCCCAATGCGAGCCTAGGGCGTGTAGGCTTGATCATAGGGGAGAAAAAGTCACAAAGGCACCATCATGGTTTGATGAAAGGGGTGCCCTCGAAAAATGGGAGAAAATGGTCAAACAATGCAGTCTGACAGAAGCTACAGGAGGAGGGTCAGACTGTTGACCTCGGTCAACAGTCCAAGCCCCCTAGTTGGTCCACGTGGACCAACCAGGAAAATCCTGAAAAAAAGTTTCTAAAATTATTTAAAAATAGAAAATGAGTGAACTAATTTTTAATTATTAAATGAAAATGTTTATTATTTTATAAGGTATTTTGTTATGATTTTTAATTAATTTTATGAGGTATAAAATTATGAGTTACCTATTATGCCCTTTATAGGTATAGTATCTATATATTTTATTAATTTATTTTTATTTTGTGTTTTTAATTTATTTATTTTTTTTTATTATTTTATAAAATTATAGAATACTTTTATACACTTAGAAATATTTTTAGTTTATTTTTATGAAAATAAAAGTATAAAGTATACAGGTATGAGTATAGGTATTGTACCTATGTATTCTATATACAAGTATTTTATTTTGAGTTTTGTTTGTATTTTTATTCTGATTTTAATGTACAAATATATTATAAGTAATATTTACAAAATTATAAAAATATAAAATTATAAAAGTAATGAATAAATAATAAATTGAGTATTTTAATCTGTACAAGTATACAATAGGGGTCCAAAACTCAACTTTCAAATCGTAGCTCCGCCAAATGCGAAACCACCGCCATTAAATAGCTTATTTTAAATTATATACAATTAAAGGTGAGTTTGATGCATTTGGAGTTTTCATTTGGGAGATACAGGTCTGGAAAATTGGGATTCTGGATTTTTATTCAGACTATAACTTTTTATCTGTACATTATTTTTGAGTGAAATCAATTTTGTATTTTTCTTTATTTAATTATTAACAACTTTCATGTACAAAGTTTTTTTTTATTTGAGGTATAAAAAGTGGAACCAAAAATCGGTTCCATAATGAATTAAAAGAATAGGTACTTTTGTTGTATTTTGACCCTTATCTCCCCCTACTTTATTCCTTGTCGACCTATTCATTAAGATGCCTAGGTCTTGGGGTTTCGGGTCATAAAAATTTACAATATTTTATTCTTTTTCTTTTCTTTTATTTATTCTATAATTTTGGCTTTAATTACAGTATTTTATACACTAATTACATGCACATGCATGAATGCTAAGATATGGAAATTAATGTTATTTACAAGCATTTACTAGGGTTTTTGAGGCCAAAATGATAGAATAAAGATGATGAAATGTGGATTCATCAGGCACCCATGCCACATTCCTTGCCCATACATACACTTACCATAGCTTCCACCTTCTTCACCACCAAGGATGACACTGTACATACTAATCTTAGTCATCCTTATGTAGATGATGATTCAAATCTCTTATCTAGTATGGAAGAGATAGAAATCTAAAAAAGATGTTGACTAACCCTAAAATGGTGGCAGTTATTCATGATATTATTGATGTCCTACTTCATAAGGCCATGAACCAAATGTTTGCACTCACACCTAAGAAAAGAAAGAGATGACGGAGAGCCGAGAGACACCTTCCCACCATGGACATTGCTCGTGCCATCACCCATCTTCTTCCCACTAGGAAAGGGGAAACTAGTGCACCCTCATGAGATGTGCTATTTCTGACCACCTTTGTGATCACACTTTCCTTGACGATGGTACCTCAATTAATATAATACCCTTCTCGCTCGTGAAGTTACTCAATCAGGGGCCTCTCAAGAAAACCAAGATGATTTGTCAATTCGCTGACGGAATAATAAAGAGACCGAACGCTATTCTTGAAAACATCGTCATTTAGATCCAAGGCATGAGCTTCACAGTAGACTTTGTTGTATTGCCCAAGGAGACCTCCACCTTTGTGCAGTGCACTCCAATCATCCTGGGACGACCCTTTCTTGTCATTGTGAGAGCCGTTATTGATTATAGATCTAGAGAGATACACTTTCATTCCATCAACGAGAGCGTTTTGATTGAGAAAATCGCTGCACCCACTGTCATCCAAGAACCCACATCTGATGAAAGTATACATGTATCAGCCGACCTCGAGGACTATGACCTAAATGTAGATATCAGAGAGGTTTATTTTTTCGTGGATGATACTAAGACCCATGAATTTCTCTTTAGGGGGGAAAGTTTAGAAAGCATAGACCTTGGAGTTCCCTCTTCTTGTGTGTGGTGATGTATTGATGAGATCCTCAACATTTACATCATAGACAGCTTAGTGAGGAGGGTAGATCTAGGAGAGACATCCCAGGTCAAACCTGACCATGCTACTTCCACTGATGAGTTTGTGCCTTTTCATTTTGAGATCGATGAGGATCTGCTCCACGTCGATTCTCATCGATTGTGTCAGTTGATGACCTCGATATCGACTTGTACCTTGTTAGATCCATTCATCAACGGTCGCTCAAGAAGGTACGCTTTCTACCTTCTTGAATCATTGTAATGCCACTTTGTATATTCGCTTTCGTTTCTTTCCTTCCATCTACCATTTACCTCATCCACCTTGATCTGTGTGTTTGCCTTTCTTAGGATGTACTTTATCCTAAGTATAGGGGAGGTGGATGAGTCGAGTGTTCTTTCTTCATTATGTTTCATTACTCATGTTGTTGCCTATACTTGGGGATCTCTTACCCTAGATCTTTACCATGTTTTAGATAAGATTATATTTTTTTGGCTAAATTCTCAGAGATCCACAGACGGGGTGACTGAATACAATGAAATTCTTTTACATGTTCTATGATTTAAATTCCACTCATTTTTGGTATATATACATATATCTATATTATTTATTCACTATATATTTATAAATAATATTAAAGTGCTACATCATGTGTCCCTTGTGTTCGACACCCTACTCTGCTTGTCACTATACGACCATTATGTAGGGTTTATAATAAATTTTTATCTACACTATATCTTTACTTCCTAATTTTTAATTGTGGGTTGATTGCTAATCAATTGAGGTCTCGTGAGCGGTTGCTTCAGCGACGTTGTAGTCTCGCGCTGTGTAGGCTACTCTAAGCCCTCGCAAGTTATATCGGTTATCAGATAGCCATAATCAAAGACCCCCAAATTCCTAGAGTTCAAACTCCAGGTCTGATCCATACGTGATTTCGCTTGTAATTGATTGCTCTCACCTCACTCTCCTTTCCCAACACATGCTTCACAATTTTGTCCATCCATCCACCTCGATTCCTGTAAGGATTTGAGACCTCAGAGCTCCCTCAGCCTTCTCTTGCCAGAACTCCACTCCCATCTCATTCCCCTCGTTGTTTACATCAACTCCTAGGTTGAGTAGGTAGACCTCGTGCCCAGGAATGTTTTGGTGCTAGTTTGTAGGGCTAAGGACGCGTTGGAAGCACTAAAGATCATCTGGAGTTGCTCTAGGTCCTTTGACCTCGTTGGAGCATCGCGACCCCCTTCGATGTCTTTGGTGCCCACCATTGCATGCAGAGGATGCCCGGCTTCCTGCTAGGCTTGTCGGAGGAGTTTCCCATAGTCGGAGCACGAAGAAAAGAAGAATTAAAGTTCGCTGGAGTCGTGTTCTTGAGTATTCATCCCGAGGTACATGGAGCTCTTAGATCAAGAACCATGGCCCGTGTCTAATCCTAGCCCTCGGTTCCATTCGAACCTTTGCCTCTCCATAGCCATCTGATCTGCCACGTGTCTCGTGAAGGATAGTTGGATCGACATACTTAAGTGGGTAAATTTCTTAGGCACCCTCTGCCATTTTTTTAATTGTTAAAAGGCCCTGTAAATATTATATGAAGTTTATAAAGTACGAGACAGATTGCATGTAACCCCCAAATATATTTAACATTACGTTTTAGTCCTCGGCTATGTCACCTCACGTCATGGGCCACGTACTTACGAAAATTGCATTTAAACCCTTGCGGGTTATTGTAATTGATGTTTAATACATGAACTGTAGAGTTTAGTTGTAAACTTTTGGTTTATTTGTGCTTTACCCCTCGAGCTTATTTTTAATTGTAAATATGCCCCTGCTAGTTCTGTGATTTTGTATGATGTTTTTTTATTAAAAATATATTTTGTGTTCTAAAAATCCAGAAAAATAGAGATAAGCTTCTATTTGATTGTATTTTCACACCACATTTTCATAATATCATTTTAGACTTTTACTTATTTTATAAAAATAAAAAAATCTTGATATTCTCTGTTTGATTTAAAAATCCAAAAAATATAAAGTCGTGCTTAAAATTTCCAAAAAATTAGTGTGTGTGTTTATTACAATATTTAACATCCCCAGATCAAAAATCCCAAAAAAATAGAAAAATAAAAGACATAAAATCAAAAAGCTCCAAAATCCCATAAAAATATAAAAACTCTTCTAAAAATCTAAAAATATTTGTTTCTGTCCTATATTTTTATTTAATATAAAAAAATGGTTTTAAGAATTTTTGACATTAATTAGTATTTTTAAATCTCAAAATAATTCGGGCAAAATAAAAAAGTCCATGATTTCGTGTATTTTGGATTTTAAAAATCCCTAAAAATTAGCAAAATTACTTAAAAAATCACAAAAGTAATATAAAATATTAAAAACCCAAAAACACCTTATTTTTTGTATTTTCTTTATTTTTAGTTGTATTTATATCTATATTATCATATATTGTACATATAGCCTTATATAACCCTTATACATTTTCATAATAAATATATATATAATTAAAATATATAAATATTCTATTATTTATTTTATTAAAACCCACGTACTTTGAGAAACAAGTGTGCACATATATACATACACACCTATATTATTTATCCATCCATTATTTATAAATAATATTAAGTGCTACATTGTTTGGCTTCCTATGTTCGACACCCTGCTCTGCTTGTCACTATACACATTTATTTGTAGGGTTTATAATAAATTTTGATTGACACATGCTTATTCATTGATTGATATGTATTGTGCGGGTTGATTGTTGAGACAATCACTTGGACTTTGTGAGAAGTCTGTTCAGCGACTTCATCCCCACATTGAGCGTGCGACTCTCTCCTCTGTTAGAGCGGATGCTTTTAATATACTTCAAGTTTTTATTTTACATTAGCAATATTATATCGTTTTTTATAATTTACATGTCAAGTAACACATATTATGGTAACTTAGATTTACAATGATTAAATGATGTTAAAAAAACTTTTTTATCTCTATAAATTAGATTAAAAAATGAGAAAAAATACTTTACATTTGGCCCATGGGACGGTCTGGCCCGGCCCGACCTAGATATGGGCCGGGCTTGGGCCTTGAAGTATGGCCCATGGGACGGGCCGGGACCTAGACAGGGGGTTTTAGAACACCGACCCGTTCGGCCCGGCCCACACTTTGGCCAGTCTACTCATAAGTCAGAGATAAAAAAGAAGACATAACTCATGCTAAGTATAGGTCACTTTATATTACAACGACTAAAGAATCAAAGAATGAGAAGTCGACCGACCCCCCTATATTTAGAATCAAATAATCCTAAGTATGCTAAATGTAGGGAGGGTAGAGGGTGGGAATGAATAGATCAGCAACTCGATCTGTCTCTCCCTATACTTAGGGTAAAAGATCCTTAAGTATAGAAAGAAATATTAACAATATAAGAGACATATGAGGGGACCAACAAACCAATAAAAAGAAAAAAAACATTGCTGGAATGTACGCATCACTCCCCCTATGCACAATATTAACTGAAGGATGTGGGTTTTTAATTTTATATATATATATATATTTGTTATTTATTAAATTTTATACAGTAGTTTTTTAATTTTATGCTTTTATGTTTTTTTATATTTTTATATTTTTTAATTTCTTTTTCTTTTAGAAATATAATGTAACTATATATAGAGTATGTATACAACACTAGAGAATAGTTATATAAATATAACTAAAAATAATAAAAAATTGCAAAATTGGGTTTTAAAGATTTGTTTACTGTTTTTGAGCCTTTTATGAATTTTACTAATTTTTATATATTTTTACAGTAGCAAATACTATAAAACAGGGATAAAATAATAGGTTGAAATTAAAATGGAGATAAAAATACCAGTTAGTGTTAAAATTTCTCCAAATTAATTTTAATATAAAGATAATACAATAGAGAAAATTACAAAACAAAAAACACTATTTTTGGAATTTTGGGAATTTTATACATTTTTATAGAGGTTTTTGGGATTTTTCAATTTTTAAGAATTCCGTTTTTCTATTTTTAGTGATTTTTGGTCTGAAGAATAATAATACTTAAATAAGCATACTATATTTTTTGGGAATTTTTCAAGATGATTTTATAATTTTTTGGCTTCTTTAAAGATAAACAAGGACTGACCTTGCATTATTTGATTTTTAAAAAATAGGAAAAGGGGAAAATGCAAATATAAAATTATAGTATGAACAAGCATGCATCCAGGTACCTACTCCTAAATTTTTTAGCATGGAAACTATTTTTAATAAATAGAAAATGACTCACAAAAATATTCAGTCTGGTTTGGTAATTGCAAATATAATTAGAGGCGAGGGTCCCAATGCAATTGTACCCAAAATTTAACACTGATATTTAAATGTTATATAATAAAGACAATTACAATAACCCGTGAGGTCTTCCATGTTATTTTCACAAGATAAAATGTGCGCATGCACGTTACTATGGTAGGAAAATAAATTGCTATATACAAAAGTTCATGGGGCTACGTGCAATTTATCTACAAGTCTTTAAACTACATAAAATATTTACAAGACCATTTACTAACTACAAAAAGATGGATGGATGTTATGCAATTTACCCACTTATGTACATGAGATCCAGTCGTCCTGGGGTCGCCACGTATTTGATCGTGCGGCCTTCTTCGCGTACACCTCCGTGGATAATCAACGGTCCAGATTAGATTTGGACCGTTGTTCTTGATCGAACGACGAGGAAAGCACTACAAGAACTGGTAAGACAGTTCACCGACAAACTTGGATCTCTCGTTTCTCTGGGCTCCGGCTATCAATCGTTCATCCAACAGGCCCAGCAGGTAGCTGGGCTCCTCTGCGTGCAACTGTAGGGTTTGAGGGGGATGAGAGGATGCGAGATGCTCTGGCGAGGTTGAACCTCCTAGATCATCTCCGGGTGGTCGTTGAAGTCCCAGAAGCGTCGTCAGTCTTGCAAGTTAGCACCAAAAGACTCTCGGGTGCAAGGGCTATCTTCTTGACCCGGGGTTTTCTCGAAATGACTAAGAATATGGAATGGAGGGGGGAGCTCCGACGTGGACGGCGGAGGGAGCTCCAAGTCCCAGATCCACAATAGATCTGGGTTGGATGAAGTGGGAACTTAGTGGAGAAGGCGAAGGGGAGTGAGATGACGTGAAAATTGGGGTGAGTCGGCAGTCAGATTCTATGATTTTGATTTGGAGGCTGAGCTCCAAGAATTGGGGGTTTTTTATTTGAGCATTACCCGTTCGATTAAACTACAAATTAGTGATGAAAAATGAAATCTACACTACAGGATTACCTAGGAATGATGGAAAAGGGGCTTGACAGATCCTGGGAGCTCTGGAGCAGAACCAGCTGGAGGAGCTCCGGCGGTGGGGTGGATACACCTCCTCCTTGCCCTTCCTTACTGCAAATGACGAGCTCCACTTGCTGTCACCCATGACGAGGCTCCTAGGAATGATCTGAGTGTTTAAAGACTGGTTAAGAAGGATCAAAAGTCAAAATGGAGCGAAGGGAGTGTATTTATAGGAGAACTTTTGGTGATTTATAGGATCGAAAGTCAAAAATCACTATATGCATTTTTATTTATTTTTTAGAGGTGTTTAATTACAAGTTACTTTTTAGGGTTTCCTTTATAGGTATATTTATCTATGTTTTATATATGGGTAAAATGGGTCTGCCCCATGGGAGGAGCTAACTTGGCTCCCCCTACCCGTTTCGCCCGATTTTTTTATTTTTTTTGAAAATTTCTTCCATGGATTTTCATCAATATATCCCTATATTATGTCAATAAAATTTCGTGTGAAATAGAGACTTTATGACCTCCATCCAGACGGGGTCGTTTTTAGCAATTCTGTTACCGTTAAAAAATGACTGTCTGGATGGAGGTCGTAGGAGTCTCTGTTTCATACGAAATTTTAATGACATAATATAGGGATATAGTGATGAAATTCCACAGGAAAAAATTTCAAAAAAAATAAAAAAACCGGGCGAAATGGGGCGGGGGGAGCCAAGTTAGCTCCCCCCAGGGGGCAGCACCATTTAACCCTTTATATATTTTATTTTTATTTTGTATTTTTAATTTTATTATTTTTTGTTATTTTATATATTTACAACTTATTTTTATATACATAAATATATTTTTGTTAAATTTTAATTATAAGATGTATGCTTAAATAAATATAGGTGTATTTTATATAGCTATAAGTATAGGTATTTTATCTATGTATTTTGTTTAAGTATTTTATTTTAGTGTATTAATTATGGTTTTTTTAGTTTTAATATGTACATATACTATAAATAGAATTTACAAGATTATAAAAATATAAAATTAAAAAAATAATAAAGAATAAATAAAATGAATATTTTATTCGGGTATATGGTATTGTAGGGGTCCAAAACCTAACTTTCACACCTTGACTCCAAAAAATATGAAACTACCTTCATTAAATAGCTTATTAAAAGTTATATACAATTAAGGTGATTTTGATATATTTTGAGTTTTTATTTGGGAGATATGGGTTTGGGAAGTTGGGATTTTGAAATCTTATTCAGAGTATATTTTGTACATTGTGTTATTTTTGTGTGAAATAAATTTTGTATTTTTCTATACATTTTTAGATACAATTTTCATGTACAATATTTTATTATTTGAGGTGTAAATAATAAAGAATAAAATAGGTCCCAAAGAGCAAATTTTCCTATTTTGTAGAGTGATCCGTTTGTGTTTTATGTACACTTAGCTGCCTTATCTCCCCCTACTTTATTCCTTGTCGACTAAGTCATCATGATGACTTAGTCTCGGGGGCTAGGGTCACTTCAGTCCTTGAAACTTCGCTCTTTTTCTTTTCTTTCCTTTATTCTTTTATTTTGGCAATAATCGTACAATATTTTATACAATATTAATGAATGTTTATTATGATAAATTAATGATATATACATGCATTCAACTAGGGTTCAAAGGACAAAATGGAAGAATAAAGGTGATGAAATGGAGATTCATCACCCTCCTATACTTACCTTTACTAGTCCCTAGCAAACACTTATGCCTATAAGTGCGAAGAAGAAAATAAATAAAAGAAAAGAATAGCTTGGAATAATTTTTGACTCTTAAACTTGTCTTAATAATGTCAAAGTTTGGAGGTCAGAGAAGAGACCTTTGGACTAATAGTGTGTTCGGAACCACTTCGAGGTTAGGATTTTTGATACGACAATCCGTAGGTTCCTTATTCCTATTTTTCCGTCCAATTCACAGCCAGGTCAAAACCATCCTCTCAGTTGCATACTCTTGCTACCTTGAAATGATGGAACCATGTGTGTTAAATTGTTAGATCTCCCCAGACAAAACAATTGAACTACCAAGGTGTCTACTCTTATGATAACTCATTCTCGTGTAGTCAGATATTTCCTTCTAAGGTCAGATGCTTCTGATCTTTACAACCGAATGGGATAAGAAGTAAGAAGAATGGGAAGAGAAATAAGAATGGACCAGTGTGGTCTTCATTCCCGTGTGAAGTCGGTCAGTGTAACCGGCTCTTCACCAAGAAGCAGGCATTTTATGAAGCTCATATTTATGGAATTTTTTGTCAAAGGCTTCTTTGGATATTTTCTTTGACTTTGCATAACAGTTGCATTCTTGTTTGTGACCCGATGGATATAGCATCTTTTGTTCCACCTATTTTTTGGGGGTCTTAGAAAAAGTTGCGCAGGTAGGCCATCCCTCATCCGAAGCATTGTTTCAATCCATCTCCAATGTTTAGATATCATTGTTATTAAAAGAAGTGGGATAGAGTACCAGTGTCGGCTCCCCAAGAATGGATCATGGGCCACCCTTGACGAAGTGACCTTGCATCTTCCCAACTTAGACCCCAAGATTTTATACAACTAAGTTGAGCTAAGTGCTAGGTGTGAGGTTTCCAGTCAAGTCACTGTCTCAAGAGTCGTACGGATGATTTGAAGGGTTCGATTTAGGAACGAGGAATTGACTCATGAACATAGTCTTATGGAACATAATGAATTAAGTCAAGTTTACCTGAAGTATCTCCAATTCCAGACCTCAAAGGGTTTTTCTTAAATTAAGTGTATTAAGGTCTATTTTAAATTCCAATCTTCAGACTTTATTTGGACTTGTTCAATTGCCTAGATTACTCCGAAAAATGCTCATTCTATGTATAATGTAGAAAAATAATTTTGCGATGCATTTTTCAATTTTGAACTTTTTATGAATTTTTCAAAAGGATTTTGCAAATGTTTGTTGTGGTTTTTTAGACTTCTACATATGTTTTTGGTATGTTTGGTTTTGCAAATTTTTTGTCGTTTTTTAAAACAACATATTTTGACTCAGAATAGGTACGAATATTTACACGGGGATGCATCTTATATTTACAAGAGTGGAGTTTTAAGAATTTACAAGGGATAAGTGATCATTTATATAAATATATAAATAAAGAACTTGGATTGTGATGTGCATATTCCTCAAACATATTTGAAAAGCAATTTTGAAAACTATAGTCCAAAATAATTTTCGTAATTAATTTTTACAAACAAACATTTGAAAACTATTATGCAACAGTTCTTCAAGCAATATATATATATATATAGATTTTTCAAAATATTTTTACAACCATTTTCAAAACTATTTGCAAATACATTTTCAAAACATTTTATTTCACATAAAAAAAAGATTTTTTTACAAATAAAATATTTTACAAAGGTTGAAAACATTTTACAAAATATTTTTCACAGTTTTCAAAATATTTTTCAATTAGACTTTCAAACTATTTTCCAAACATTTTGCAAAAGCATTTTTACCTTTTTTATTAGCTGGTATATACAAAAAGAATTTGAGGAATAACAACAACATTTTTAGTAAATAATTTAATGAATTTGTATATATATTTAAAATTTTCTAGCCATATTTATTGAAAATATGAAAGTACGAGTTATGGATGAAATATATACAAAGTATATATTGAACCCCCTATACTTAGCTTGAGCTATGTCCTCATAGATCGAAGAGAAAGGAAGTCATAACTCATACTAAGTATAGAAAGGTCTATAGTACAACGACTAAAGAATAGGAAGTCGGTCGTCCCCCCATACTTAGGATCAATTAATCCAAAGTATAGTAGTATGTATACCAATGCAGGGAGGGTCAAGGGTGGGAAACGAATAACCGAATAACTCAACGGCTTGGCCTGTCTCCTCCTATACTTAGGGTAAAATATCCCTAAGTATAGAAAAAATGTCAAAAGTTGAGGAGACGACAGAGGGATGAAAGATTGAGCACCTGAATTCATTCATCCCCCTATGCTTAGGATGAAGCATATCCTAAGTATAGCAATGATGTATGGGACGGATGTGACTTTTCGGAAGAAACCAATAATAACAAATGAAAAGAAGAAAAGAAGAAAATGATTGACTATTCAAAAATGTTTTTGCTAGCCTCGTCTGCATGAGTGGATGGACTGGATATGAATTTTTCATCATGGACCACCTGAATTGAATTGACCACGGAGAGAAAAGTGTCATGTTCGAGATACAGCTTCAGCAATTATCTGTTGATCACAGTTGGCAGTGTGTCAGCTGACAGATTGAATATGATGATACTTCCATTATCACGCACTTGTTTTACTTTGAATGGCCCTGTCCACTTGCTCTTCAATTTCCCTGGGAATAGTTTAAGCTTTGCATCGAATAGCCAAACTTTCTGTATTGGCTCGAAGGTCTTATGGCGGATGTGCTTGTCATGCAACTTCTTGACCTTTTCTTTGTAATCAGGCTATTATCATATGCATACTCGTGGAATTCAAAGAGATAATTCAAATCCAATTTCCTGTCTTGTCCTCCCTTCTTGGAATCCAAATTGTAGATATTGATTGCCCATAATGATTTGTGAATGAGTTCCATGGGCAGATGGCATGTCTTGTCGTATACTATGCAATAGGGAGACATTCCTAACGGTAACTTGTATGCAGTCCGATTGGACCAAAGTACTGAGTCCAGCAACTGCGACCAATTCTTCCTGTCGGGGCATACGAGCTTCTGCAAAAATTTTCTTTATCTCCATGTTTGAACATTCGACCAGGACATTGGACTGTGGGTTGTACAAGGAGGTGACATGATGTTTAATGCAGATTTCCCATGTCAGATTCTTCACCTCACTATTTATGAAGTGGATACCCACATCAGATATCAAGAATTTGGGAATCCCGAATCTTACAATGATGTGATCTTTTAGAAACCGGCAGATGGTAAGACTGTCGGCAGTTTGGGTTGGGATTGACTCCACCCAATGGCTTACATAGTCGATAGTGAGCAGAATATATTCAAAACCTTAGCTGTTAGGGAACGGGCCCATGAAGTCAATGCCCCACACATCAAACATGTCTAAAATCCGAATGTACTTCAGAGGCATTGTGTCTCTTATTCAAATGGTACCTCTCAGTCTCTGACAGTCAATGCAATGATTGACAAAGTCTTCTGCGTCTTTGAATAGAGTCGGCCACTAAAGGCCGCATTGTAAAACTTTTGCTACCGTTCTTCTTCTAGAGTGGTGTCCTCCTGATTCTCAGGAGTGGAAATGCTCAGGGACATTGTGGACTTCCTTCTGAGGAATGCATCTTCTCCCGATGCAGTCTACCCCTTCTCGAAAGAGATATGGATCCTCCCACTGGTAGAAATGGATATCTGACAAGAACTTATCTTTTCAGCTTATACCAATCTTGTGGAGTTTTCTTGGATACAAGATAGTTCACAATATCGTCGAACAAGAGGAGCGAGGTGACTGACAATATAGCTTCATCTGAAAAAGTCTTTGTGATCGACAATAGGCTCTTCTCATGAGTGTATGGCTCTGGCAATCTTGTCAAGTGATCAGCCACCACATTTTTGACTCCAGGTTTATCGTGAATTTTCCAATTCTTGGAGTAGAAGGATCCATCTAATTAATCGTGGTTTCACGTCCTTCTTGGCTTGTAAGTACTTGATAGTCGAATGGTCTATATGCACTATAACCTTGGATCCAAAAAATGGGATCTGAGTTTCTCCAGGGTAAATACTACTGTCAGCAGCTCCTTTTCAGTGATAGTGTAGTTTCTTTGTGCTTCATCGAGAGTCCTGCTAGCATAGTGAATAGAAAATAGAATATGACCTCTCCTCTGTCCTAAAACCGCCACAATGGCATAATCAGAAGCATCAGTCATGATCTCAAATGGTAGATACCAGTATGGTGGTTAAAGGTTAGGGGCCTGGGTGATTATTTCTTTCAACTACATAACAGCATGGAGGACTCTGTCATCGATAATAAAATCTACCTCCTTGCCTAGAAGCTCGGTCGGGGGTTGGGTGATTGTGCTGAAATCCTTACTGAATTGTAGGTAGAAACAGACGTGCGTTAAGAATGATCCGACCTGCTTCAAATTTGTAGGTGGCTCTAACTTTGAAATCACTCCCACCTTCGCAGGATCAACCTCCATGCCACGCTTTGAGATGACTTGGCCAAGCACAATACCTTCGATTACCATAAAATGGCTCTTCTCCCATGAGAGTACAAGGTTCACTTCACAACATCTTTTCAGCACTCGGTCGAGATAAGATAAACATTGATCAAAGATGTCTTCGTAGACCAAGAAATCATCCATGAAGACCTCAAGAAAACATCCAACCATATCTGCAAATACTGCCAACATACATCGTTGGAACGTTGCTAGAGCGTTGCATAACCCGAACACCATTCTGGGGAAGGCATATGTCCCAAATGGACAGGTGAAGGTTGTCTTCTCTTGATCTTCAGGGGCAACGGCGACCTGATTATAACCAGAGTATCCATCCAAGGAACAGAAATATTCCTTTACATCCAGCTTTCGACTATGTGGTCGATGAACGGAATTGGGAAATGATCTTTCTTGGTCGCTAAATTCAGACATCTGTAATCTACACAGACGTGCCAGGATGTTGGAACTCTGGTTGCGATCTCCTCTCCTTTGCCATTCTTGATCATGGTGATCCCTGACTTCTTAGGTACGACATGCAGGGGACTCACCCATTTTGAGTCGGATATGGGATATATGAATCCTGCATCACACCATTTCATTATCTCCCTCATCATGACCTCCCACAGGTTTGGATTTAATATACGCTGAAATTCGCGAGAAGGTTTGTTGTCTTCTTCCATGTATATGTGATGTGAGCATAGGGAAGGGTTTATCCCATAGCCTTGTGGTTTCTTTCTAAAACCTCAAGCAGACAAGATTCTTGTTCCTCAGTTAGCTATGAATTGATGATTACGAGGAACATCTTCGGCGCACCCACAAGGAAGGCATACTTCATGTTTGCTGGAAGTGGTTTGAGCTCAGGAGGGGATTGTTTCAGCTCACCAATGACTTCGGTTACAGCGTAGGGTGATGGTGTTGGGTCTTTCATCTATTCTGTGTCCACCATTGGCACTGTAGACTCTAAGTGTAGTGTTGCACAAAATTCTTCAATAATTGAATCTTGTTCGCAGAAAGTTTTGATGATGTCCTCTTGCTCTGCCAAGTATAGGTGGCCATGAATGTATTCATGAGGCAAGTCAGCAAAAATCTCATCTTCGATGATATTTGGGAATTTAACTGTGTTGTCCAAGCCTTCCTTTATGGAGAGGAACGCTTGAGTATCAATGTCATCCATGAATAGATTTGTATCACAGATTTCGGCCAAAAATTTACAGTCTTATGTTTGTTGTTCTTCTAGCTCACTCTCGTCTAATGCAAATGCTAAAGGTTTCGGCATTTGGATAGTCTCAATCAGCAATTTATCACTATTTGAACGTAATGTTATCTGTCTGGTGCCATAGTTCACCACTGCCTCAGTCGTTTGAAGGAACAACCGTCCAAGGATTATTGGGGTATGCATAAGAGGGGATAAGGTGTCCATGTCCAGAACTATGAAGTCTGCAGGAAACTGCATTCCCTGACTGGTGACGATGACATCTTCCAGGATTCCTCGGGGCTACTTAATGGATGTGTCTGTGAACCGCGGAATTATTCTAGTGGACTTGAGCGGTCCTAACCCAATTCCTTGAGCAGTGACATGGGCAGCAGGTTGATTGAGGATCCATAGGCAAGTAGAGTCCGGTCGAACTCTTGGTCAAACATCTAACATCTGACTAGAGGAGCTCCCATATTCTTTTTCATCAGGAGATTACTGATTGTGTTTACTGTAGCTGCGGTGAGGATATGCTTCACATTTCTTTCATGAACTTTACGCGATTGTCTCTATGAGGTACATGCCTCCTTCAGATTTTTCTTAATACTAGGCATGTACTTGATGGCTTTGAGAAGAGGTATTTTAAGAACAAGATTCTGAATTATTTCAAAAAACCAGGGTCACACAAGGCAGTTTTCAAATTTTTAATTTTATGGATTTTCTCATTGCATCAAGAAATGGAATATGTACAGAATCAAAAGCAGTTGTAGGAATAGTATTCTTATTTACAACAAAATCTTTGCCCACATCAGGTTGTACATGTGGATGACTAAAATGAGCAGGCTCATCCAACAAAGGCGGGTATCTAAAATCTTCAAGTGAGACTCCATCTGCCGACCTCGGATTGACTGCAGGTGTGGTTTCCTCAAAAGTTGGATGGTTCGCACCTCGACTGCTGCTGGTGGTGCTATCTTTCTACCTTTTTTATTTTGCTGATTTTTTTTTGGATTTTTGGCGGTGCTTCTCCTTCTTCTTCCTCACCCATCCCAATTGATGGTATGGTTGATGCAGAAGAAGATGACGACTCCCCCGTGGTTGCTTTATTCTTCACCTTGCAAGTGGCTAATGGCTGCAAGGTCCTACCGATCCTGAGAGTGACAACATTAGAAAAAAAACAATTCATTCATATCTGACTCTGTAATACCTGAGGGACCTCATAAACTACCTGCTCTTTCTTCTTGAAATTATTGGGGTTTTCCTCTACTTGTGCGGGAATGGAGGTCTTGGAGACGGTGAAATCATCCAACTTCTGACTGAGATCTACAAGGCCCTTGACAAGCTGGGCCAGGCAGTCCAAGGTGGGGTTCACAGGCGATGCAGCCTCAGATACCTCGATGTGCTGGCTACGATGGTGTTGCTGCTGGTACTGAGTCTGTTGGTTGGGGTACTAAGAATGATATTGAGGAGAAGGGTGATGATGTTGATACTGCTCAGGAGGGTGCTACTAATAAGGTACAACCACATATTGTTGGTTTTACTGGTACTATCGGCATTGCGGTTGTTGGTAGTGGTTCTGTCTCCAATTGCCATGGAATTATGGAGACTGATGGTGTTGTTGGTGTTGAGGCCGGTTGTTCTGGACAAACCTCCCTCCTTGTTGTTGAGGGAACTGGCGGGAGTTAGCAACTTGACCCTGCTGAGGTTCGCTTGGACAGGTAGTTTGTGCATCATTCGACCATACACCGTTCACCTCAATAAGAGGTGGTGGAGGGGAGAACTGTTCTGGAATGTACTGGGGTTACGACTGATAGACGACCAGCTGCTGCTGTGACTGTTATGGAGTGGGTGGATCTAGGGCTTGCATGTAGTAGACATGTTGAACCACTGACTATTGCTGACTCGGCTGAGGAGGTTGTGATGGTGCTTGTTCCTTTGTCTCAACTGGAGTAGGAGCCGATGTAGACACGGAGTTGCAGGAACTGATTGTGCTTTCCCAGCAGCTCCAGCTGCTTTGTGATTTTATCAAGCTCGTCCAGGTATTGTGTCCTTTGTTCGATAACAACAAGTTTCTCCAAGTCCTGTGATCGTTTCTTAATTACGTATACCTTGGATAGATGGCTCCCAATAATGCTCAGATTGGATCTCTCATCCCTGTCAGGCTTATGGGATGCAGCCATATGCACAGGTTTTTGAACATTTTGTGGTCGGCACTGATAAGCACGTGACGATGATAGAGTGGCCTCTCCTTTGGCCATTTCTTCAAAGATCTGCCAGACAATGTCCTCGTCTTTGTTGAAGTGTGAGCACCACATGCGGCATCCACCATCTTCTGACTTTCTATTATAACTCCCCCGAAGAAATGTTGGACCAAGCTGGTCCTAGGAATCTCATGACGAGGATACTTTTCTTGCAACTCAGTAAAGCTCTCCCATGCCTCATGGATGGACTCGTGAGTAACTTGGGTGAAGTTTGCTATGCGGGCACACATCTGATTGAGCAGCCCAAGTGGATAGTATTTGTGCAAGAAGGCTGACTTCAGTTCTTCCCAGGTGGTAACACCTTCCCCAAGTGGTTGATCCAATGAAGGGCCTTATCCTGAAGGCTGAAGGGAAATGTCATCATCTTGACTACCCCAAGAGGTATACCAGGGTAGTGAGTTGTTCCACAGATGCGCCCGAACTATTGTAGATGAATGTAAGGTTCTTCGTTGATGTTACCATGGAAGGTGGGTAGGAGCGCTAGTAGCTGAGGCTTCAATTCAAAATGAGCATGAATTGTAGGAATCTATACCCATTCAGTGACTTGTCCCGCACCAGGATTGTTTGTTTCTTTGAGAGTCGACTTGGGCCGCTTTACTCTAGGCTCATCTGTTGGGCCTCCACCGCCTCCACTTTCAGGATTTTCTTCAAATCCTCCCTGATTCTCTCCTCTTCTCCCTAAGTCATTAAGCATATCTTAGAAAGCGAACTGTGCTAAATCCAGATCTGTAAGTTGTTGCTGGATTGCTTGAATAGAAGCAAGGATCTGAGCGTTCACTACATTCTGGTCCGGTTACGAACCCTGATCTGGCTGAGGTGGTGGTTGCAGTCCTTTCTCTTTCCCTCCATGAGCCATCTCTTTTTCCGATCCTGAACTGATTCTATCACAATTTCTGGCTCCAAATTTGGATCCCGATATGCAAATAAAGTAATGCCCCGATCACTCTGTATGGAGGCAACATAAGTAACAAATCGGTTTGTATTAAGGTCAACACATAATTTCATTAAGGATAATGGTGTGTATGGAGTGAAATCAATTGCCATCCAGAATGTGTAGGTTTCGGGATGGAAATGATCCCAGTTTATTGGAGAAGGCGGGGAGTCTGGGGATCAATTCACGGAGTTTGAACCAGGTTCTCGGGAATCGCCTCAAATTATTGGAGGTGACAAGCTTATGGAATCAATGTCGGTGTCGGGGGGTCCCAACTAAGCCATCCATGTGTCTCCATCTCGAAGGTTAGGAGGAAATTGAGATCGGAAGAATGATACGGAGGTCATACAAGAAATAAAGGGAGTGTAAAACAGTAGAAGGCTCTCAATGAGCAAGGAGTCAAGTAGGGTATCAAAATAAAGTGAGAAAAGGCACACACTATGCAGGACTGATCTTTAAACCTTAATCTAATTCAAAAAAACATAAAACAAGGATAGGTTCACCCACTCAACAATGTGAATACGTAAGAATTCAATTATTTTTATCTTTTCAATTTTATTATTATTTTCAGGAAATCTTATAACGAGTCCTTAAGTATGCTAACCCTATAGGAGTGTATGTATTGCGAGGCAAGTGCCTCGTACTAGTTCCGCCACCTTTGTAATATGTGATCTGCATATTGAAAGGTCCTTGATCTCATGCCAGGGCGGCTACTTAAACAAAGAAATAGAGAAAGGAAGCCAATAGGTGAAACCAATACTTTGGACCCGCTCGCAACAAAATCACCCATGAGCGTGCAAGGACCTACTCGGACACAAACCGATGAGACAGACACACACGTGAGGGCATGGCCTAAGCTCAGTACTTCATACCAAGTAAGATGCTCCACACAAGGCGGGAACTCCATGCTCGACAAGGCCCTACTCAGTCATGTACGATAGAAGCGTCGATACTTTGCCAACCCAGGTGATAATCAAGGCACCACAGATCGGGATTTGGGCTCTAATGCTTAGCGGGTCGCGCCTCACTCAGTCTAGAGTGTACCTGAAAACAATGCGGGCTTTATGAACCCTAAACAATGAATGGTTCGCTATGATTTTTAATTAAGGTCAATTTTATTTAGCGGTCCCTTTTTTAATTTTTAGGTTTTCAATTTTTTGAGTATTTTTCAGAGCAAGCAGCCTAATGATTTTTTTTATATTTTTTTCCTTTATGTCCTAAGTGATATAAACACAAGGGAGAGAGGACAGAAAGTCGTGCAAGTCATCACTAAGATGGAAATCTCGCCTTAGTGACTAATGATGCATGCAAAGATAGAATTACTACAGTGCTTCCCAGCTCTCTCCATGCGTGATGCAAGGAAGAATTGAAATAATTACACTATATGATGATATGCAAAAGCGAGAAAGCATCCTAAACAATAACTGCTATTATTGGGAAGAACCAAATGATGATTATTCAGAAATGTATCCAAAAGTTTGGTCTTTAAAGTGCATAGATGTCAGCCACAGCAGATCCTACAAGCGTTGTATATCATTTCTCTCAGTGCTCGATTTCAAGTCCAAATAACAAACAATTAATTTTGACTAAGTCCAAGCATGTATCACTATAGGTGCATGCAATGTTATTAGGGCTTTGGACCTAGCTATCGAGTCGAGCAACCTATTATATAAGGGCTCACTCATTGAAAACAAATAAAAGGAAGAAAACACAAATCGATGGAAACAAATAAAACAAAGGCAATAAAACACGAAAAATCTGATACGAGGTCCCCAGGTGTACAGACACCCCGACACTAGACCTTGTGTAGTGTAGAGAGTAGTGTCTAATTTAATTACAAATTTTTTTGTGAAAATTAAATCTCTCTCACTGAAAAAAGGATAATTCTATGCTAATTCTGCTCTTCTCCTCCTTCCCTGTTCTTCTCTCCTGCTCTCTCTTGGTTGGCTCAAAAAGAGAAAGCTGACCTCCGCTCGCTTTTGGTATGCCCACCTCCTAAGAGATAACCCTCATCAAGCGGTCCCTCACAAGAAAGATTTACAAGAAAAATGGATTAGAACAGTCAAATAATTATCAAATTACAAAAAGCAGGAAAATGCATGTAAATAATGAACAACTATATATACAAAAAAATATGCTACAATCCGTTGCTCCCCGAAAACGACACCATATGATAACTAAGATAATTTGCGAGGGCCTAGAGTAGCCTACACTGGGCGAGACTACAATGTCGCTGAAGCAACCGCTCACGAGACCGTGGTTGATCAACAATCACCCCACAAATAAAAATCAGGCAGTAAAGATATTGTATGGATCATAATTTATTATAAACCCTACAAAAATGGTCGGATAGTGACAAGCAGAGTAGGGTATCGAATACAAGGAACACACGATGTAGCACTTCAATATTATTTATAAATATATAGTGAATAAATAATATAGGTATATGTATATATATATATATATATCTATGCACATAACCGTAACTAAGGCAATTATTGAGTGCGAGACTCGAGAAATCAATTTTACAACATTAGGAGCACTTTGATCTCAACCAGTCTTTGAGGAACAACGATTTTCTAAGGCAACCCACGAAGCCATAGACAGCTACAACCACAAACGGTAGATGAGCCCTACCCCATTAATACACCTAATATAGCAACTGTTGAACTGAGCATTGGTTCAGAAAGTCTCCCCACTATTCCATTTCCCGTTGCTCTCACCATGGATAATCAAATGCATGACTTCTTATATAATCCTGAGACATATGCATGGGCTCATCCTGATTCGTCTAAAATCTCCTCTGACCACCTTGACTAATTCAATCCAACTCAGAAGTGCACCAACATTAAGATAATTAAGAACAAATACGCGGGACGTGCACTGACCAAGAAGAAAAATTTCAATGATTATTCATCTAGAGACTATTGTCAACACCTCACTCCCAGGACCAGCACCTTCACAGACAACACGAAACAAAATGGTTGCTCCTTCATCTAAAAAGAAAGTTGCCTTTGACATGCTGAAAAAGGAATCGTCTGATGATTCCTCGTCAGGTCCGGATAAGGTAATCTGCATGAGTGAGGTCAGTTCGGTAGTTCTAAAACCCTATCTACACAAGCATCCAAACATCGATTCCCATTGGACGACTCTTGTTCCTCACTAATATTCGTCCAAAGCCAATTCTCCTGATCTCATTAAATATACCGGAATAATCTCTTATGCCCATATTGAGACTGGCGTTCTGAATATTCATCCAAGGATGAATCGCTTGACCCAAAGACCAAGGGCAAACTGATAAAGCAACTAAAGAACAAGAATATCTGGAGTGCCTCCACTCTCAAATACTATTCCTCTAAGGATAACTCTGACGATGGATGGATATCATCTGATTCATACGCTTCATCTACTCTCCAGCATGATTTTTCTGAGGATAACACTGACATTGGTTGGGACTCATATGCTTCATCTTCTTCTTCTTATTATTACGATCTCCCACCTCATGCTCACAAAAAGATCGGTCGAAAACCGCCTTAATCATCAGCTACTCTTCCCCACTCTCGACCCCATCGGTTCCCTTGTACATCTTCTTCCTCTACTTAGGCCAAGGCCTAAGTATAGGGGGTACCGATGCCATCTATATATACCATTCTCCTCATCAACTCCTTCTCACGATCGCCTCATTCCACCCATCTTCCGTACTTAGGCTGACCAGAGCCTAAGTATAGGGTGAATCGATGCCCATCTGTATATACTCTCCTCATTCACATCTCCTGACGCCTTAGTTTCACTCTTATTCTATACTTAGACTTAGGGGCATGCCGACTTCTTTTGTTTTTTCTTTTTCACTCGCTTACGCTTAGCCTGAGCTATGTCTTCTCTACGCTTCATGTGCTCTGAGGTCACAGCACTCGCTAAGTATAAGAGGGTGTGTATATATACTGTGTAAATATTTTACCCATAGCTCATACTTTCGCGTAAGTTTATATGTATTTACGGGGAGGGTAACTAACTTGAAAAAAAACAAAAAAACCAAAAAAAGGGAGTTTTGCTACTAACACTGATTGGGTCCAACCAAAAATTTTGAAAAACGGCTTCTTATTCATTCTTGTAAAAAAATCCTTGCATAAAAAATATATCTCTAAAAAAATCAAATAAAAAAATTTACAAAAAATGTTTGTGTATTTCACGAACCTGCACTTCATCCAGCATTACATGCATTTGCATTTGTGAAAAGCCCTTGGGTTCTGAACTGAGTTATGAGTAGAAATCGAGAGTGGTCTGAACTTAACCTTAATCCACCTAATTTTCAGAGGAACTTCACCGAGAAAAAGGATTTTACAAGCTTAAGGTCTTTGACTTAACTCTTCGAGTTCAACATGACAAATGTGCAACGTTTGATTCTTAGTGTCTAACCTGGTCTCTTCATTCTGGGTATGACTCTGGAATAGGGAATTAATTTGTACTCTTGCATTATGCACTTAGCTCAACTCAGATGGGGTGTTATAAGACTATGTGAGTTTCTTTTCTGGTAGCGTGGACATCTAAAGACCGGAGTACTGGTTGAAATAAAGCTTCGGAAAAGGGATGGGTGGCTGGGCACAATTTTTTCTAAGACCCCAAAACATGTACGGAAAAGATTCCATGTCCATAGGGGAATAACAAGATCCATGCAGAATTACCAAAAATCCAAACACAAAGAGAAGCCTACTACCAAATAAACATTTGACCGAAAAAGGGTCCAAGCTTTAAGAAAAGCTGTAGATCTCGGTGGAAACTTGGCTAACCTGGTCGGCTTCACTAGGAGAGGTGACTACACTGGCCACCCTCCAGTTCTTTTCTCCTTCTAGTTTCTCCCCCTCTTCGATTGTGAACACAATGCGACAGACCTTAAAAGGAAATACCTGACTCACCGAGGACGACTTACTAGAGAGGAGGTTTGCATGGTAGTCCGACATTCTGGATGGGAAGAGCTAAAGCCTTTCACACACATGAGTCGATTGTTTAATTTTCATGGGGTATGCTTTGGGAGGAGGATTGATCTAAGATGACTTCTGAGACGAAACTGTGACAATGATGTGTAGAACTTGGAGGCTGTTGATTTTAAAACCCTAAGCCTCACAGAAGTTCTACCAATCTAACAATCCAAAGGTCAGGTCTAGTTCCATTTTCACCTTCTGCTCATGATCTTGGTATAGAACCCAATCTCATTTCACCTCGTTACATTTCTTTAGATGCTCAGGACGAGCATGGTTTAAGTATAGGGGGATGATGAATCTCATATTCATCACTCTAAAAGTGATTAACTAAGCTCTAATCCCTAAATTTATTGGCATTTCTTCATTATATTGCATAATTATCATTCATGCATGTGTAAATAATAATTACATTTTATCATTCATTATTGCACATAATAAGAAGCCACAAATCCCAATCTAATTAAACTATAAAATAGACTAACTTCTTTGATTTTTAACTAATTCATGCTAACCCCAAATGACCGAAAACCACTCCATTGTGTACATATTACTAACAAGAATAAATGAAAAATATAAAAAATCAGTAATATAAATAAATGGACTAGAAACCTGAAACCTAATTCCAGAATTTCTAGACAAAAACGATGATATCTTCGTCATCCAGTGTTCGATTTGATCCTACTCACTTTTGAACTAGTGTACATTCAAATACCTTCAAAACAAGACCAAGTTCAAGTGAATCGGAGCTCATATGTGAAAGTTGGGTTTTGTACATTTTGTATTTTTCCTAATTTTGACCTATTATTTTATGTACTTAATTAACTCATTTTGTTTTAGTTTCTTTTTATTTATTTTCTCTTATAAAAATTTTATTGAAATGCGTAAAAATCTAAATCCAAAATGAGTTTGAAATAAAAGAAATTAACAGAGTCCGAGTCATCCTAACCGCATGTATAAAATTTGTTAATTTCAAACTTTATTTTATTTCTTTATTTTCTTAATCAATAAAAACCAAAAAAAAGATTAATGTTAAATATTTATCTTCAATATTATCGTGTTTTTCTGGATTTTTATCTGGTATAAAAATGATAAAAAAATAGAAACCCAAAAATCTAGGTATTTTATGTACATAGAGTACCCCAAAAATATCAATTTGTGCAAATGACCGAATTTGGTTTTGATCCCTTCATAAAAGTTGTAAATCTTATCGAGACGAACAACTTTCGTGAAGAATTTTTTTCGATCCGAGGTCGTTCGCCATTTATTCTGGATTTTTATTTGTATTTTATTTTCAATTTTTCTGGGGATGACACGTGGCGCTCCTGGAGCCGCCACGTGTCACCCATTTTTGGGATTTATTTATATTTCATTTTCTTAAAAAATATTATTAATTTCAAAAAATAAAAATAAATATAAATATAATTTAAAAAGGAAAAGCCACGTGGCAAACATCTAGCCATCCGATCTCAGCCGACCGGATGGTCGCTGCTTCTCTCCTTCCGTCCATCTTCCTCTCGTTCCCAAATGGTGGCGTCGCCAGGAATCAAACCATCTTCGGTCGGCGCTACCACCCATCTTGCGTTGCCCCTCACCTAATCCCTCCACTGCCTCCTTCTAGATTTGGACCGCCGCCATCACGCGATTCTCATCAGATCAACCACCTCCTGTCGATCTCCCCAACCTTCCATATTCGTCGTCGTCGCGAATCTCGCTTCCGGTTGATTCCCCCTCCTCCTTTCCTATTCCGGCTACGCCAATGCTCGCGAATCCCATCTTTGATCTTCATCTTTAATCCAATCCCCAGTCCAACCAATCACAGGATTGCGATCTCCGATTAGCCCTCACCTAATTAACCCATTGCCGGGCCACCTTCCCATCTTCATCCGTCGGTAGCATTAACTCGCAAAGGGCCCTATGGTGATAGCTCGAGCTCCTCCCCCTTCGACCCGGTGAGATCCGAGGGATCTCTCCCTCGCTGCAGCTGCGCCCCTTGACCTCGCTACTTCCGCTCTGGCCATCGCAACCGTTGATCCACCTCTTGAATCACCTCCGCAGCAAGCTTCATCGACCATCGTCATCGCCTTCCTCGACATCTCATGGCTGGAGCCAGGAGCCACCACCATCAATGTCATCCTCAACATCAGCCACCTCCTCCACCTTCGAACCAATGCCTCTCTGCCGTCGCACAGGAGCTCTCCACCTCGGCTCCCATCGCCGACCCTTCTTCATCTGCGCTCTGTCTCGCCTTCGCGCCCCCGACGACCCACGGTCATGTGTCGGCCATCGAAGCATCGTGCCCTCCTCTAGGAATCTTCTCCAGGAATCATTAGCCAAGCTCCGACGGCGAGGCCCTCCGCCTGCTCTGCCATACTCCTTGCCACGCCAGCCGTCCTTAGTCGCCCAAGGGCACGTGACCGCTTAGAACTTTTGTGTGAAGCCCCCTAGAGATCCACTAATTGCTAAGAAGAAACCCCCCCCCCCACCACCACCCCACGTGATCTGCACGTGTTGAGGGGTTAATTGCAACAAACCCCCTGAAGACCCCTTTAATCCCATCGTAGTCCAAACACCCTAGGGAATTTTGCAATTTGACCCCACAGGTCTTGGTAATTCCAATAAAGTCCCTCTCTCCACATTTTTTATGTTATTTTATTACAATTCTACCCTTGTATTCCCCTTTTATATTAGACCTCTACATGACATTATTTTTATTATTCAAAAATAACATTGTGTTCTTCAATTAATTCTCTACATTATGGCATAATTGTTGAATTTTTTCTATCTGTGATTATTTAACAATTAATATTCTTGCGTAAAATTGCATATTTTGCCTATCTTGTGCTTCAAAATTCATAAGTAATTAACCATGGCTCCAAAAAATGTTAAAAATTCACTAATCATATAATTAATTGTATTTCACATTGTGTTGCATTTGCATGCATGGTCTGCTCAATAAAAATCATTTTGCGGATTTCAATCTTTAATTTTTAGTAGGTATTAAATCTCATATTTTTAAGGTTTAGGATTTTTCTAAAATAAATCACCTAGTGAAAGATCTTGGATAATTTTATTCCTTGAAAATGAGTAGGTTTAATCTTTAATATAATTAATTATTGAAATTCACTTCGTGTGCATTCATAAATTCATTACTTATTCATCTTGCATCTAAAAATTCCAAAAAAAGTAATATTGTGTTCATTTCATCATTATTCATATCTCGGCCAAGTTTCATAATTTTTTGACATCGTTTTATTGAAATTGCATTTTAGTCCATAAATTGGCAACATTTGCATTGTGTATTCCGAAATTGCATTAAAAATACCAAAAAAATACCGCCTCAAAAATTGTGCACGAACTTTGATAGAATAATTCTAGGTTGTTCCATTGCCTCCTTGAGTTCGACCTTGGGACTTGTCCAAGTAAAATAAATATAAAACCACACCGATTAAAAATTGAATAAATTATTGTGATTATTTCTTGATCGATTCCGAATTCCCGCCTACAACGAAACGACACATTGATATTTTAAACACTTAATAATTCGCACAAATTAAAGTAGGGTTTTCGAGACTTCGTCAGCAACCCGTCTGGTTCTCATGCACCAGTCTATGAGAACCTAGCCCTTGATGACCTTACCCGCTTGCTCTCTGATCAGCAGGCATCCTCTCGATGAGAGATGGATGAGTTCCAACATGAGATGAAGGATATAATAAAGGGCAAGGCCACCATACCCGCTCAGATTGAACCCAATCCTAACTATATGAAGAGAAAATCTAAGCAGGTACAGTTTATAGAGGCCACAAATCCTAGTGATACTTTGCATGATACTTCTTCCACTATATTTGATGTTGATTTTGTGGCACTTAGGAGCGGTAGGATGCCAGTCGGTGTTGACTTGTCTGAGCGACGACCAGATGTAGATTCCAGGGTGCTAGATGAGGACGGAAGCGGTGATGATGCCTCTTATCATGATGATGATGACGGTGGTGCTGACGCCACCAAGGATGTGGATCCAGATGACGATACTGAGGTTGTCATATTTCCAATTGCAGACGGTGATGCTGAGACCACCATGATTCTAGATGCCATGCCAGAGCGTGGTACTGATGCCATGAGTTTAGATGTTGTAGGTGGTATTGATGCCATCAAGTTACCTTCTATTGTGTTGCATTGTTTCATACATGAGGATAGTTATAGAAAATCACAAAAAATGAAAAAAATAGCAAAAATAAAAAATATGAATAAAGGAAAGGTTTTATGTATCTCATGTTAGTCCATCTACTTTGCATGATGATTTTTGCATGGATTCTAGACTACTACATGCATAGGAACCTACTCCTGACAATCACCCTTTTGGAGAGGGTCCTTCCATCCCCTTCCCTCAAGCACTCCGCTTAGGAAAGGGAACCCAAAAAGAAAACCCAAAAAATAGACACCAGATAGAGTTCAACGAGCAGATGATAGACAAATTTCAGATACAGCTGACTCTACAGGAGGCACTAGAGAGCATTCCTCTATTACAGAAGAATTTGAGAGAGAAGACCACCATCCGCAGGAAGAAAAAGAACCACAATGCAGAGATCCATGTGCTTACCCGTGCCACTTGATTTGATATTCATAGCCGATTGAGCAAAGAGACATGATGCAGGAGCTCCTTATGTCAGATGCCACATTCATGAGTAGCAGTTCGATTGTACTCTATTAGATAGTGGCTCTTTGATTTACCTCCTTCAGGATGCCTTACTCGACCGGTTCAAGTTTGACCCTCTTAGACAGAGCAGGATAGTCCTTCAATTTGTTGATAGATCTGTTAAGAGGTCGAATGGGTTACTCAAGGACATTGTCGTCACAATTCAAGGCCTGAAATTCCCCGTGGACTTTGTTATATTGGACATGGAGATCCCTGAATCTGTGATTGATACCCCCATTATCTTAGGACGACCTTTCTTGGCCACAGCCAGGGCAGTATCTGACCATGATAGCGGGAAGATATACTTTCACATTAAGGGAAAAAGTATACAAATAGAGACGATCGAGGAGACCATAGCCAAAGATTCAGCTTGCTCGGAGCAGATGATCGACTCGGAACAGATGACAGATGCAGAGCTAGATGTCCAATAGGAGTGTGATTTTGTGATTATAGATGATGAACCAGTGTGGGCAGATCCAGCATCACGAGCTCTTGTCACAGCTTCAGACACCACGGAGTTACATGTTACAACTGACGAGAGTTTGGAGAGCGCACTCATGGCACAGGACACCTTAGAGGTTGATGATCGCGATGAGGATAGCGAGGCAGATTTTATTTCTTGTGATTCGGATTCAGATCCCTCATATTCAAACATTGATTGGCAGGACTTTGATGACTATTTACCATGTCCGATTTCCTCAAAGTCGACAGCTAGGGCAGAGAGCGAGCCTAGACAGTTGACATATATACCAGCAGGGTCGTCTTCGTCAGATTTACACACTCAGCGAGAGTTCTCACATGCAGATTTGGCAGCATTCACGCAAACATTTCAGAGGCCAGATTTTTCAGCTCGCACTTGTCCTGAATTGAAGACCTTTCCGCAGAGCATGAAGTACGGATTCTTTATGGGTGAGACAGATATGTTCCCAGTCATTATCTCAGTGGATTTGACTGAAGATCAAGAATCTTGTTTGAAGGATATTCTTGAAAGAAACTGCAAGGCAATAGGATGGAGTGTAGCTGATCTCCATGAGATAAGCCCGATCCTGTGCTCCCACCACATCTATCTTGAAGAGGACGCTAAGCCATCGCGTGAGTTCCAGCGAAGGCTGAACCCGAATCTTTGAGATGTGGTCATGAAGGAAATATCAAAGTGGTGGAGCGTCAATTTTATCTACCACATCTCCGACTCCAAATGGGTTAGTCCATTGCATGTGGTTCCCAATAAGACTGGTATCACCACAGTTTTGAGCGAGTTTGGAGAGAAGATAGCTACATGAGTACCCACTTCTTGGAGGGTCTGTGTGGACTACAGACGACTGAATCAGGCTACCAAGAAGGATCATTTCCCACTGTCATTCATTAATCAGATTATTGAGAGGCTAGCTAAGAAGAGTCATTACTTCTTTCTTGACGGGTACTCGGGATACAATCAAGTGGCCATAGCGCCCGAAGACCAGGAGAAAACAATGTTCACATGTCTGTTTGGTACGTATGCTTTAAGACGGATGTCCTTTGGTTTATGTAATGCCCCGACTACATTCCAAATGTGTATGCTTTCCCTTTTCTCGAACATGGTGGATGAATATTTAGAGGTCTTCATGGATGACTTTTTGGTCTATGGCGATGGGTTTGATGCTTGTCTTGACTGCCTAGACCATGTACTTCAGCGTTGCATCGAGGTCAACCTTGTACTATCTTGGGAGAAGAGTCATTTCATGATGACTCAGGGGACGATCCTTGGCCATATCATCTCCAACAGGGGCATGGAGGTTGATCCGACCAAGGTGTATATCATCAAGAAACTCAATCCACCGTCCATTTTGCAACAGTTGTGATCTTTTCTGGGGCATGTTGCTTTCAACTGACGGTTCATACAGGACTTCAGTCGTATTGCCCGAATGCTCACTAATTTGCTGACGAAAGACACCGAGTTCATTGTAGATGATAAGTTTCTAGTGTCATTTGAGACTCTCAAGGGATTAGTTGTTCAGGCTCCTGTCCTTCAGCTACCCGATTTGTATCTCCCATTCGAGATCATGACAGATGCTTCTGATTTTGCCATAGGGGTTGTACTTGGACAAATGAGGGTGGATTGGCGTTTTCCATTCACTATGCTAGTCTGAATTTGGATGCCGCTCAGCGGAACTACATCGTGACTGAGAATGATATGGTGGTCGTAGTTTTTGCTTTGGATAAGTTTTGATCTTACATTCTTGGATCTAGAGTGACTATCTATTCAGATCACACAGCCATCCGATACCTCATGGAAAAGAATGATGCCAAAGACAGATTGACCAGATGGATCCTTCTACAGCAGGAGTTTGATATAGAGATTAAGGATAAACCTGGAGTCAAGAATGTGGTGGCGGATCACCACCCCGATTAGAGCATCTTGAGGATTCAGAGCAAACCACACCTACTACAGAGACCTTCCCAGATGAATCGATTCTTGCTATCACCTCGCTTTCGTGGTACGCTGACATTGTGAACTATCTTGTTGCCAAGAAAGTTCCACAACATTGGCCTAGTAAGCGACTTGAGACCTTCCTGGCGAAGGCCAAGTCGTACCATTGGGAGGATCCCACCCTTTATCATGAAAGGGGGATGGTGTCTGGCATCGGTGTATTCCTCAGGAGGAGTACCACAAGCTTGAAGCAGAAGGACATCACTCTGGGAGATGGACAACACAGAAAGTTCTCCAATCCGGCTTCTGGTGGCCTACCCTCTTCAAGGATTCAGATGAATTCGTGAAAAAGGTGCACTGACTGTTAGAGGATGGGTACTTGTGGACAGCTAATATGACGTTGATGCAACCCATTCACTTCTGTGAGGTTTTTGACGTATGGGGCATCTATTTCATGGTTCCATTCCCTAAGAGTTAGGGATTTAAATACATTCTTCTTGTTGTGGATTAGGTTAGTCAATGGATTGAGGTCATCCCTGCCCAAGCCGCAGATGCTAAGACTGTTTGCAAATCTTTGAGGAAGAATATCATTTCACAGTTTGGGGTACCTAGAGTTGTAATTTCAGACGGGGGGACTCACTTTATCAATGACATGGTAAGGGCCCTTGCTAACGAGTTCAGCATTGACCATCGAGTTGTCACCCCATATCTCCCTCAGACAAATGGTCTTGCTGAAGTATCGAATAGGGAGAAAAAGACTCCCAGACCAAAAGGATTGATCACAGTGTTTGAACTCGGTCTTGTGGGCCTATAGGACTTCCTTCAAGACACCTTTAGGAACATCTCCCTTTCGACTAGTTTATGGCAAGCCATGTCACTTACCAGTGGAAATCAAGCATAAGTCCCTTTGGGCAGTTACAGAACTATTATTGGATCCCAAGAGTGTAGGAGATCAAAGGAAAGCAGAATTGGCAGCCCTGGAGGAGTTGAGAGACACAACCTTCTCAGATAGACTACAATACAAGGATAGAGTGAAGATATGGCATGATTCTCATATAAGCCATAAACAGTTTGAGCCGAATCAGAGAGTATAGCTATTTGATGCTAGGTTAAGATTATTTCCAAGGAAGTTGCAAAGTAAATGGAAGGGACCATACTTGGTCAGAAAGGTGCACAATAATGGAAGCATTGATATATCTGAGTTGCCATCTGATTCCACCTTTCGAGTTAACAGTCAGTGCCTGAAGCCATATCTTGATCATGATTCGCCGATCGTTGACGATGCCCCTATTCATTTCTTATGAGATGTAGTCTTTGACTCACATCATATGCGTATCATGCATGATTATCACTTTTCCTTCGCAATTGTATCGATCCAGATTCTCCAAATCATTCATTCTTTTTTGTTTGATACCCCGTCTTTATCTTATGATTATGCTATACTGAGGGGACACTTTGCCCTAAGTATAGGGAGGGTATCAGACCTATGATTATTCATTTGATTTCAGTACCTTTGTTTTGCTGCCTATACTTAGGGATATTTTGCCCTAACTATAGGGGAGGTAACACGTGTACATCCTATTCTTCGGTTTTCCTCTTGTGTACAACCTTCTATACTAAGGATTATTTGATCCTAAGTATAGGGGGATCACCGACCTCTATTCACTATATTCTTTCATTCGTCATTGTAGTATAGCATTCTTTTCACTTCCCCAAACTCGGCACGAGTTATGTCTTCTTTCATCGCTCTTTGATCACTCTGAGGGCATCGTTCGAGCTAAGTATAGGGGGTGTTGTATATATTGTATATATACTTTAGCCATAACACATACTTTGTGTGTGTTAATAATATGGCTAAAAATCACAAAACTAAAAATCACAAAAAAAAATAAAATTTTCCTTACATAAATGTTTGTAAAACCCCTTTTGTAAAAATTATTTTTGTACAAACTTTTTACAAAAATGATTTTGATTGTAAAATTTTTGTAAATATTTTTGTATCAAAATTATGTATATAGTACAAATTTTTTG
Organism: Ottelia alismoides; assembly: GCA_037367405.1. Lineage (NCBI taxonomy): Eukaryota > Viridiplantae > Streptophyta > Magnoliopsida > Alismatales > Hydrocharitaceae > Ottelia > Ottelia alismoides. Next base: position 156,874 of record JAZKJV010004179.1, on the reverse strand, counting down.
AAAAATGTTTGAAAATAAATGTTAGCAAAAATTTGTTTGTAAATGTTTGTAAAATATTTTGCAAAACTCTTCTTTCTTGCATTCAAAAATTTCCATAAAAATTTGCATATTTTGAAAAATTTTCCACAAAAAATTTTTGTATATATTTTTATGTACATTCTTTTGAATCATGGCTGACATTTAAACTAGTCTGGAATTAAATTGGAAAATAGAGCTTGGTTAAGACCTTAATCCACTTAACTTCATAGGCACCTTATAGGATTTGGGGTTAAGACTTTTCAGGTCTTTATTGACTTAATTCTTTGAGTCCACTAGGCTATGTTCACATGTCATCTTGATGAGCCTAAGTAGAACACTTAACAACACACATAGGACTCTCAAAGACAATAGCTTGACTTGGACACGCACCTTACACGTGGCTCAACATGGATGAGGTGGTGAGGAGGCAGAATCCTTTGGCTTGGGGTAGCATACGAGAGTAGTACAGTTAGCCGGAAACTCTCGTCTCCTCTAGGGAGGGATGTGCATCTCAACCTGGTCTAGTGGCATTGAGGTCTAAAGACAAGAGTTTGAGGGTTGCAATAATGCTTCAAAAGAGGGATAGTATACTGGCTCAAGAAGAAAAACTCCTTATGTACATGTTACACCATGTAGTATGTTGTATATATGCACATTCATTCTAATGACAAGCCTAGCGACTAGGGTTAAGTAAGAAAATAATCAAAGGTCGTTGTGACCCAAATCACCCAGCGTAGTCAACGAGAAAAATAAACCACTCAAGAAATCAAGCAAGGAACGTAAGCGATCTGCTATTTTATTTACCTGGTAGCTACTAGGGTCAAACACAAGGAGCATGATTTAAGAACTTAGTCAAATTTCTAAAAGAAAAGCATTTTTAGTGGTTTTTAATTTTTTAAACTTTTAATTTTTAATTGAAAAAAAACATAAAAACAAGGAATCAAATACACACACAACAATCTTTTTATATTTTCAAAATGATAAAAAATGCTCAAAAAATTAAAATAAAAATATTTTTGGGTTTTATAGGTTTTAAAATGTTTTCGGTGATTTTTGTGCGATTTTTAAATGTTTTTGTGAATTTTTACAAATCAAACAGTCCTAAAAATACAAATTAGTGCATAGCCAGGAATAATTTGCAAATCAAAAATACTTAACGTGCCAAAATTCCTAGATGATAATTTTATGATAAAATAAAAACAAAAACCTACAAGTAGAAACTAAAAAAACATTTTTTTGGATTTTCTTTGATTATTTACAATTTTTATAAGATTTTGGGTGTTTTGTATTTTTTAGGGTTTTTATAAGGGTTTTCAAACAAATTAATACTGAAAATACAACACAACAAAATACACTTATAAAAATTTTTATGGAATTCTTAAGGAATTTTTCGAATTTTTATAATTTTCTTACCACAAACAGGACACTTTTTAATGTTTTTGAATTTTTAATAATAGAAAATGCTAGTAAATCAACTCACGAGAATTACCATAAATACTACATAGTATCATGAGCTAACTGTAAATTTTAGGTAATTTTTAAGTTAATTTAATATTTATTATGTCCAATAAAATATAAGGAGTTAAACACAGTTTATAGGGGTCCACACGTAATTAAGTTAGGTTTCAGGGTCAAATCATAACATAATATAAAAGCTCGAGGGCCAATGATGCAATTTGTCCGCTCAAAACATGCGCATCATGTGATCCAGATTCACATGGGCATAAATGTAAATTTTAAAACATTCCATTCATTCCATAATAGCATAAAAGTTCGTGATAAATGTTGTAAATAACCCAACAAGCATGTGGGGACACACGTGACTAAAACTCGGAGGGACTGAAATACAAATATGAAAAGTAGAGGGTTCAAACTGCAAATGTCTTTAAATACACATTTTATTTACTGGACTAAAGTGAAATAAAGAAAGCTACGGTGTGAAAGTGAAATATACCCAAGGAGACGCGTGGCACACACACGAGGAGGCAGGGTGGATGGCTCTGATATTCCCCTGCAAAGGATCTGACGGCTCTGCTCTTGTCGGGGATGTGTGTGTCAGATCCACTAGGGATCCGATCTAATTGCTCGAACGATGCACTGTCGGGAGGCTTAGATGAGGGACCCAAAAGCGATCCAAGCATCAGAATTAGACGCGTTTATAAGGCTCTGATAAGCTCTGGGATGAGGCTCTAGATTGGAAGGTGGAGAGGATGACTGGATGAACAAGCGTATGGTAAGCTTCATCTGAGCGTGGAAGCTGATCCACGACTCTGATGAGGCTATCGAGAGGTATGGTGTGGTCGTGGGCTCACTCCGCATCGATTGGTTGTCTCTGATGCGAGGGCGGAAGGTCGGATGAGCAGGACGGAGATCCACCACCTGGAGCAGCTCCGTCCGAGAAGTAGGGTTACCAAATGGGTCTCATGTCGTGCACTAGTACCTGCAAGGGAAAGAGAAACTCGGGGGCGAGGCTCCGATCGGGTTATTGCAAAAGACATGGGGAAGTGACAGGGGGAATGGAGTCTTGGGCTTCCGACGAAGGGGGGAGGAAGCCCGACCTATTCCTACTCTGATGAGCGGGATCTAGGGGGATAGGTTGCGCTGGAAGATGAAGGGCGAGTCGCAGGGTCGATCTGTGCGGGTTGATGGTCGAGACGGGGCTCCTACTGACTGGTCGGAGCAAATGAACTACGATGGAGACGGAATGGAAAGATGGATCGAAATGGAAAATGTAGGCGATATAGGTTATGCCTGAGGCTTCTGAAGAGTTCAGCTGCATCAGGCGGAGATGGATGGTTGGGTTTGGCCTCTACTTAGTTGCGGAAAGATGGGAGGCTTTACATGGCGGAGCTCCGACTGTGTTGTGAGCTACAAGCCTCCAGGCATCTCTGACGGGTCCTGAGATGCTCCCCAGATGGTTGCCACTCCACTGAAGGTAGCTAGGAAGGAATGGTGACGTGAGGGATGAGCTGGAACGTGCAAGAGGCAGAGGAAAGAAATTATAGGATGCCTCATGGTCTTTAAAAGATCGGAGCGTGGAGCGAAACACTAGGAAGATCCGATCCTCCCTAGGGATCTGCGAGGATCATGGATATTAGGAGAGGAATCGGGCGGTGGAATTGAGGCAAAATGGGATCGGAGTCAGGCACTAAGAATTGGAGAAGAAGCTCCGACGAAGTAAATCCAGATCCAATCCGGGTGGAAGGAGACATTGACCGGGGTCAACGTTCCTACGTGGACCAATAGTAATTCAGAATGTACAAACATAAAAGGAAATTCAATAAAAAATTAGTAAATGATTTTAAATTAAAATTTTAATAAAATAAAAATGTTTAATATTTTATAAGCTATTTTTTCTGTGAGTTTTGATTGTTTTAGTGAAAATAGAATAAGATATATACAGTATAATGTATTATATACATCTATAATATACCTATATATTATGTCCAAATATTTTTATTTTATTATTTTTGCAAAAATTCTTTTATTTTATATTTTATTTATTTACACAATAATTTTAAGAATGCAAAATAATTTTTATTTGATTTTTATAAATTAGTTATGGATGTAAAAATAAATAGGTATTGTATTATATATATTGTATAAGGAATTGATGATTTTATTTTTATTTGTATTTTATTTTTATGGTTTTTATTTTATTTTTATATTATTTCTAAGTCTATATACAAGTGTGTAAAAAGAATAAGATATTTTTATTTTGTCAAACATAAATAAATAAATACTCTATACACGTATAGGGTATGTACAATACATAGTGTACCCTAATCTCTCTCTACTTATTTTCTTTGCGATCAGGTCAAGTCTTGACCTTCTCTTGGGGTTTGGGTCACTCTGTATTTATTCTAAATACATCCTTCTTTTTCTTTTCTCTTTATTCTTTTATTTTGGGAAAGTATGTATTAATTATGAGATATTAACAAGGGCATGCACAAAGTTAATTTATTATATTTACAGGTATTTACATATGATTTTGCTAAAAGATAAAGCTAAAATAAAAGAATAAAGAATGAGAATCGTAGATTCATCAGGGGGCCTGCGAGGAAGGAATATTTCAACATTGACGGTAAAACCTTTGAGATCAGGTGGTGTCCGAATCAGCTCTACAATAACCTCTACTACTGTACTAGTAGGCAGTATGTGATCTGTACTCTGTGGACTGTCCACCTTGGCTACTAACAGCTCAACAAGTTCAACCTCTGATAGATCTGCAATGAATGTTCTCAGCTCAGAAAGGAAGGGCTCGTCAGGATGTTCAGCATTTTCATCAACTAATGACTCAGATATCTCAACAATAATCTCAAAAAGATGTCTCTCATCTGTGCATAACTTAGGAAATTCAACGAATGGCTCAGATATATGTACCTTAGAACTCTTAGAAGGAGGCATATCATCAGTAATCTCAATAGAGTGTGTCAAAAGAATATTTGAAGGTGCCTCCAAAAACTCAGATTGATCCTCAGAAATCAGCTCAAACTGTCCATCAGCAACTAGCTCAATTGGATCACCAAGGGAACTCATGTCGATTGTGCTTTCCAGAGAATCCTTTTGGGCAAGGAACTTCCGGGTATCTATGAAATCAATGAAAAGAGTTGTCTCTTGGAATTCAACAAGAAAATCACAGTCCTCTGGCTCTGATATAACTTTCTCTATCTCATCTGTTGTTGTGTGGTGGTGATGGTCTAGGATCAGAGGTCGTCTCAATTTTCACCTTATCACTGCAAGAGTGAAATATGATCTCTCCAATACCATAATCAATTGCTGCTTCGGCCTTCTGAGGAACGATCGTCCTAGTATGATCGGGGTATGGAGCAACGGTGCAGGTGTGTCCATATCCATGACAACAAGTCAACAGAGAATTTCATTCCCTACACCATTACAATAACGTCATCTAAAATACCTCTTGGCCTCTTAATCGATATATCAGCAGACTGAAGGATCATCCTGGTTGTTTTAAGAGGCCCTAACCCAAATTCAGTAAGTAAAGAGGATGGCATGAGATTAATGGAGGAACCGATATCGAGAAGAGTGCGATCAAATTATTGATCAAAGATATGGCAATGGATGTGAGGTGCTCCCTTATTTTTCTTTTTGGGTGGGAGATTACTAATGGCATGAACTGTGGCCATGGTCAAGAGGTGTTTCTCTGTTTACTTTCGTTAGTTCTGCATTGGTTGACGCTTTTGTGTACATGCCTCTTTCATTCCCTTTTTAATTGTAGGCATTTATTCCATGGCCTTAAGGAGTGGCATCTCTAAAAAGATGTCATGTAATATCTCAACCACTTCAGGATCAGATAGGGATGTTTTTAATTTTTGGATTTTTTAGATTCAGGAGCATAAGGAAATGACACAAAATTATGAGAGATATTCAAATGTTCATTTCTATTATTCAAAGTGGAATCATCATGTAAATTAGGACAACTACAATCAGTCTGTACAGTGTTGTCCAAATGGGTAAAGGAAAAGCAGAATCTAAAACAGTTTGATATGTTGTTGGTGGTGAAGAAGAATCCGTGAGTGGTAAATTCTCCCCCGCTACCAGTGATCTACATCTATCTCGTAGATGTGAAGGTGGTGGTGAAGGTGGTGAAACTCCAGACTTGGGTATTGCTACACTAGGCCTCTCGACTGCTGGTGAAGGAAATGATGTGGAAGATGATGCTCTCAGTGGTTCGATCTCCCAACCCTAATCGGTGCGTAGACGGCTGCAATCTCCTACCGCTCCTGAGATGAATGGCATCAGATGAACATGTAAAATCAAGGGTCATATTTGTCTCGGGTGCGGGTGGGCTATTGGCTACCTGCTCCTTGCATCTGAAATTATTGGGATTGGCTTCGACATGTGCTGGGATCAGTGTCTTTGTGGTGGTCAGGTCGTCGATCCTTTGAGTTAGCTCATTCATGTTCTTCATGAGAAGTGCAAGTTGGTTCAGTGCTAGGTTCACCGAAGGGGCCTCAAGGTGCTCAATGACTGGCTATCGCTGAGACTGATAGTGTGGAGGTTGTTGGTAACCATACGGATTCTGTTAATGAGGATGAGGAGGAGGATATGGATATTGTCCATAATATGCAGTCTATTGTTGGTTAGGATGAGGAAAATACGTAGACTGTTGTTGTTGCCGGCCTTGTCTCCAGTTTTGGAACTGTGGTGGAGACTGATAGTGAGGTTGGAATTGCTGGTGTTGGTAGTGCTGCTACCTATCTCCCTGAAATTGGTGGGCGGGTCTCTGACCCTGTTGTGAACCCATCTGGCATTGCCCTGACGGATAGGGCTGGTTTCGCTCACGGTCGAACCAGATGACAGACAGGGTTGGTTTCGCTAACAGTCGAACAAGATGTCGTTCACCTCCTGAATGACATGTGGAGGTGGAGACTATTACTTAGGAATGTAGGCTACTTCCTGTTGATATGGAACTATCTATTATGAATGTTGCTGGACTCGATCAGGGGTCTGCACATGTAGTAGACGTGTTGAATTGTGGATGGTCCTCTGCTACTTTGGTGGGAGGAAGAAGTCTGCTCCCTAGTAGAGGTATCGGCTTCTGCACTCGCACTGTGGACTGCACTGATCATACTCACAAGAAGCTCCAGGTGCCTTGTTATCTCATCCAGCTTGTCCAAGTTCTTCGTCCTCTGTTCGATCACTTGAAGCTTCTCAAGCTCCTTGGATCTTTTCTCAATTATGTCCATCTTGGATAGGTGGTTTCTAATGATGATCAGGTCAGAGTTGTCCACCCTATCCACTTCATGTGATGCCGTCATATTGACAGCCTTGTTGGGTATTGAAGGGGAGGTGATGGGGTGCTTTTGAAAAGCACATAAAGAAGAAAGAGTTGCTGAGCTCTCCGCCATCTCCTCAAATTTTGATAATGGACCTCTTCGTCCTTGTTGAAGTGACCCCCCACAAGCGACATCTACCAGCTTCCGATTATCTATGCTTAAACCCCAAAGAAGTTTTGCACAAGGCTTGTCTTTGGAATATCGTGATGGGAGCACTTCTTCGTCAAATCTTTAAATCTTTACCATGCCTCATGAATAGGCTCATGGGACATATGGGAGAAGTTAGAAATAAAAGATCGTATTTGGTTGAGTCATCCTAGCAGATTATATTTGTTTAGAAATGCGGACCTCAACACTTCCCAAGTAGTGACAACCTTTCCCAAGTGGTTTAACCAGTACAAAGCTTTGTCCATCGGATTAAACGGGAAGGCTATCATCTTCACTACCTCTAATGGCAAATTTGGATAGTGTATTGTTCCACAAATGCGATCGAACTGTTGGAGGTGTACATATGGTTCTTCATTAAGATTGCCATGGAGGACATCATTGGCAATCTCCATCGACAGTGTTCCTGATATCCAAACGTTGGCATAAGAATCATCGGCCTCCCAGGAGTATTGGGAGAAGAGGAAAAATAGTGGGCTTAAGCAAAATGCTCATGAATCACAGGGATTTATATCCAAGAATTTATGTCATGCCCCTAGATTATAAGCATCATTTAATGTAAGCTTGGCCACCGATTCTATCACATGGTCTTCTCCCTCATTCCCACCTTCTCCATTGTTTCTATCCTCCCCTATCCTTTCTTGTTTGTCCTACCTCATCTCGAGAATCATATCTCTCAATGTGGTCTGAAAGTCAGCATGTTATATTAGTCGGGCTTGAATCGACTGAATAGAGGCTAACATAGTATTGTTGATCTCGTTCAGCTCCGACATGGTTCCCTTTCCCCTTGGTGGCATCAAGTGTCTGGTGTCTGACTCTGAAAATGTGCATGACACTCTATTGGTCCTAAAAAATGATGGAGTCTTAGATACTAGTTCGAGATTAGAGACAATCTCGAACATCGGTTTGATAGATGATGTGAAGGGTAAAGTGAAGAAAGAGAAATATTTGGGAATTGAGTCTTCTTGAATAGAAGTTGAACGGGTCAGAGTATATAATGAGTTCGCAAAGTTCGAACGAGAAATAGTCCGGTCCGACATATTCGAAATCAATAGGAAGGATGTGAGAACACGGAAGTCAATACAAGAGAGAAAATGAGTGGAAGGAGCAAATTACGCGGAAGGATCTCTAACACTAGCAATCAAAAAACAATACAAACCCCCAATTCACCAAGTCAACTCAATGTGAAGACCGTGAAGGTTCGATCAATTATCTTGTCAATTTTTAGAGTTTGGTGAGAATACACTATTGGAAAGAGTTAACAAGTTGTTAGGTGCCTGTCTTTCCCTACAGACTGGCACGATTCATACAACTAGTTGCACCCACTTTTAGCCAGTATAGGAGTAAGTACGGACCGTAAAAATATGGCTACCCGTTACTTGAGGACAAAGCCTTTTACGGTGTCCTCTAAACCTTCCACTCTGTTAAGGAAATTCGGACCGTCTACCAGCTACCTGAATTTCCTCACTGAAAAGTGGCTAATCGTTTTTGGAGAACCAGTAGTCTATCTGAAAATCCAAGCGTGGCTCTATCCTGGTGTTGTCCTTCTCTCACTTTGCAAATAAATCAAACAATGAGGGGGTTATTCTCCCCAAAACAAGATTTTTTCCCTTACGTTTATTTTAGGATCGAGTTTTCTTTAGCAGTCTCAGTTTTAAACAATTATCACTTGATTTGAATATTTCAATGAATCACCTACCGAGTATCCAATTTCCTTTTTACTTTATGTGAGTGAAAATAAGGGAGGAAAGTGGAAAAGCCAATTTGTGTTTAAATACAATGATGCATGCATGGGTTAGAGATGTGTACCTTGTCGCCAGCATTCTACATGCAGGGTGATCTGCGCATAATTTAAATACAGAAGAATAAACTAATCTAAATGATGCATGTGAAATGTCTTAGCAATAAGTTCTATTAGCGGGCAAGAACCAATTAAATTTGACTAAATCCAATTACACTCTATTCTATAGGTGCAGATTTTTTTGGGTTTTGGACCTAATTAATTACCTGGCTCAAGCAAGTTAATAAAAAGACCAATTGGTAGCTCACGAAATCTGTGTGAAATAAAGGAAAATAAGGTGATGAAAAACAAAATCGGTGAGGTCCCCCCAAGTGCACCGGTACTTGGAGAAACATACCTCGCAATAAATGAATTTACTTTTACAAGAGTTTTAAACGACTAAAATGCTAAAATAAATTTAAGTCTAATGCTCCAAATGATGGTCTTCTAAGAATCTTCTTTTCCTCCTTTTACGCTCTCATACGACTTCGAGAAGAGTCAAGCCGCCTCCGCTTCACTAGAGTGCACCATTGTTCCTAAGAAATCCGCTCTAGCTCGTCGGGCCCATGCAAGAAAGAGGAAAGAAAGATTTGTTAAGAGACACGAGTATAAAAATATGAGCAAGAGAAAAATGAATTAGACACAATAAATATGAACAATGAATAGGTGTAGAAAGATATAAACAGAAATTTACAACCAAGAATAACATGTCAAATATAACTACCCTCACCGTGCCTCCCCGGCAACGGCACCATTTTGTTGGGCATGGATTTTTGGGGTTTTGAATTATTGAATAAGTGTGATGTCGTCGCAATCCAAATAATCCCTTAACAAAAAAAATTATTTTGATTCTCAAGCCAAAATAATTACAAAAATGTAGCAAGAGAATTTTGCTACTTATTTTACCTCTATAACAATAGGATCGAACTCAGGGAGGCTACAAATCCTGAGGGTTATTCTAATAATTGAAAAATCAATTAATAGAAAGAGGGAACTCAAATGCTAACTATCTTGGTTTTTGTTTTGTGAGATTTTTATCTTTTTATTTTTTTAATATTTTTATATTTTTATATTTATATTTTCTGATTTTTAATTTTTATTGGTTTTTAGTTTTGCAAAGTTTTTATTTTTCAAAAATATATTTTTCAAACAAGTTATACACAAAGTTAGAGAAATCCTAATTTTTATTTTCAAAATATAGCAAAAAAGATCAAAAATGCAAAAAGATTTTTTTGTGTTTTAATATATCTTTACTATTTTTAGTGAATTTTGGATGACTTTTCATAATTTTAAGATTTTTAAAATAAATAAAAACATGAGAAAAATCAAAAAGTGAACAGATAGGAATATTTTGCAATTTAAAATATTGAAATGAACTCAAAAATTATTGATTTTTCCCTAAAAACTATAACAAATTATCTACAAACAGGAAGTGAAATCACATTTTTTGGAATTTTCTACAATTTTTCTGTGATTTTTTCTAAGATTTTAAATATTTTTACTAATTTTTAAGGTTTTAAAAATAATTATATGTGAAATCAGTACATGAAATAAAACATACAAAAAGAATGTTATTCTATTTTTTTGGAATTTTTGACTTAATATTTGAATTTTTATTAATTTTCCAATTTCAAACAGTGAAAAATGTTTTATTTTTGAATTTTTAATAATAGCAAACGTAAATAAAATGCAACGGGAAAATTATACAATGAAGAGACGTGTAACATGAATTAACATGATTTTCTATAATTTATCGAGCATATAAAAACATTTATTTCAACAAGAAAAAGTAAGCAATTAAAGTCTGGAATGCATGGACTTATTTGCAAATACTTAATGTTTTATCATCAAAATATAATAAGAAATTTATTGCTGGTAGAAAAGTGCTAATTACCTAAGGTGAACGTGCATCACATGTGCTTGAATTAGCAGGGGGCTTTGCATAATTTTAAAAACTTTGGGTTGCGTGATTATAATTTTCCCAAATATTAGGGTTATATGTTCTTCGTTCTTGCAAATGGGAAAGGCGTGCCCCTTCCTTCGTTTGTTCCCGCCCAAGCAAAGTTGAGGGTGGCGATGCCGGCTGCGGCGAATGGAGTCGAGCGAAGGAGGCGACACACGCCCCCGGCTTTGGTGATCGGTGGTCGGCACGCTCCTTCGAGCGGTGCGAGGCACGACAGGGAATTTCAGCAGGAAGCGGATGAGGCTTCGGCGGTGGTTCTTGCATAAGAGGTGTGTGGCGTCGTGTGGTTGCCGGTGATCAGGGATAAGCTTCGAAGCGGTACGGTGGCTTGTCGGTTCTGCACTTCTCCAGGAGGTCGGTTCGAGGGCGGAAAGACGGTGGTTGCGCAGCAGTAGGTTGCTGGGCGACATACGACTTATTTATTGTATTTATTTATTCACATTTTTTATACACAATGTATTTTAAATATTTGTAAATATTTTTTTAATAATTATCTAAAACAAAAACTAAAAATATATATAATATAAAATAACATAATTTCCTTATTTGACTATGTGTTAATGTACCATATGTATATATTATATGTATATAATTAATTTCCTTAAATAACCACCACTAAAAAATAAATAATTAACATTTGTTATTTAAATTAATAAAGTGACGAAAATAATTTATTTATTTTGTAAATAATAAACCATGTGTATATAATTTAATTAATTCATTAAATAACCCACCATTAAAGTGGCTCTTTAAGTTTTTGATATTTTTTTATTATTTTAATTAATGTAATTTCAAAAATTATTCATTCACTTCCACCATTAACATCTTTCCTTTTTTCCTCTCCATTAATTCATTTTTTTTGAAATTCATTTTTCTCTATTTATTTGGCTCCTTTTCTCTCATTCCCTTTTGATCAATCCTTTGGTGAGAGAAGCCTAATCTCCAAGAGCAATCTTGTTGTAGAAAGGTGCCCAGTCTCCGAGCCGTTTGATGACAACGAGGTAATCTTCGTCGAGGCTATTACTGCATTCATCCACTCCCACGTTGAGATCCACTTCGTTTTCGTTTTAATCTTTCATCTAGATAATTTTAAGTTTAATTTTAGTTTTAATTTCATAGTTAATTTTTTAGATCTGTAACCGTAATTAAATGTCCTAAGTGTTCTATCACTTATGAACCGATCTGATTTCATATCCTTATCATCTTTGTGATCTCCACATTTCTGTTCTATCTCACGCAACCACACACTTCCGACCACGCACGGTGATCGGAGATCCAAATCCATTCGTCTACCTCATCGGATCCGCATCCACTCATATTTTCTCTATTTGATTATTTGTGGACCGAGCTGTCGTGCTCGAGTCGGTTGTGCATTTTATTTCATTACAGGTACAAGAACCTCAAAAAAATATTACAAACAAAAAAAACATTTGTCGTTCTAAAAAAATAGGGATGATGGCCTCGCTGCCCTGTGCAGCAGCCATTCCCATCGCCGACGCTCCTCGGCACCACGCCTCCTCGCCATCGCCCCTCTTGCGCGATCGCCTCCTCCGCTCGATGGCCTTCGCCCTTGCCCTCGTGCGAGCCACTGTCTGCTGACCACCACCGCATGAAGCGATCTCCACTTCCACCGATGTGCCAACCACTGCGAGACTGGAGGGCGTGTATCGCCCTTTACGCAAACACAGATCTGCAGTCGTCGCCTTTGCCATGCTGCCATCTCTTGAAGCCTGCCGCTGACATAGCAACGCCCCGCCTGGAGCCCCTTCGCCATCCACCACCATTGCCTTCGCACGTTGGAGAAGGCACCCCCACCTGGAGAACCTCCATCCCCGCTCGTCATCAAACCTCTTCACCATCGCAGAGTCACCGCCATCGAGAGAGCCACCGCAACAACCACAAGCCTTCATCGCTCCTCCATCGTGAGCATCGCCACCCTCTTGCATCACCGCCCCCTTCGCACAAACTCAGGAGCTCGCCACACAGCCACCATCGTCGCCACCTCCCATGTTTGGGAATGAAGAAGGAAAGGGGTGGCGCCCCCTTTGTGTTGGCTTGGAACGAAGGGAACATGAGCTCACGTGTACCCTACATTTTTTGGGCAAATATCAGATCAACCTCCCGACATTTCTTTAAATTGCAATAAAGTCCACACAAGCATCCAATACGTGCAACACACACACACACAATTTGGGTAAATTTATGATTTTTGCCCTCTCTTTTATTTCCTGTCAAATTTTGATGCAAAAACATTAAATAAATGTTATTCAGACCATGTTTTCCAGACTTTAGTTTACATGCTTTTTCTTGTTGAAATAAAGATTATCGATGTTCAATAAATTCTCCAAAAATTAAGTTAGACTCTTGTTGTATGCCCGTTCATTGTATAATTTTTTCATTGCCTTTTATTTACATTTAGCATTATTAAAAAATAAAAGACCTCACATTTTCACTATTTACAATTAGAAAATTCATAAAAATTCAGATATTGCATCAAAATTTCTAAAAAAATAGAATAGTTTTATTTCTTGTATATTTTATTTCCAGTGCAAATTTCACGCATTAATTATTTTTTAAACCCAAAAAATGCAAAAATCTAAAAAACTTATAAAAATCATAGAAATTTGTAGAAAATTCCAAAAATTATGATTCCACTTCCTATTTGTAGATAATTTTTATAATTTAAATCCAGTAATTTTTTATTTTTTTGATATTTTTAAACTGCAAAATATTCCTGCCTGTTCATTGTTTAGTATTAGTTTCCATTCCTGATTTTTAAAAAAAAATTATAAAAACTTGAAAAATATTTAAAAAAGCATCAAAAATATTAGAAAAAGTATAAAACACAAAAAATTATGGTATTTTTACCCGGCAGACCCTATAAACTTTGCCAATTACCTCCACGACCTTTGAAACAACATAATTCCTTCCCCGACCCTGTAAACTTGCCTACTCTTACCCCATGAACCCTGCGGTTAATCTGTTTGAAGTTCGTGAGGGTTCTTGGGGTAATTTACAAGGTCGATGGGGGTAATTACATTGTGCAAAAGGTCATGGAGGTAGTTTAAAGAGTTTATAGGGTCTGCCGGGTAAAAATCCCAAAAATTATTTTCATCTTTTTGATCATTTCTGCTATATTTAAAAATAAAAAATTAGCTCTTCTTTATTTTTGTATATAAACTTTCTTTATAAATTATATTTTTGAAAATTAAACATTTGCAAAACTAAAAACCATTAAAAAAATTAAAAATCAGAAAATATAAAAACTATACAATATAAAAAATTAAAAAATTAAAAAGAAAACCAAGCACAGCGTACATTGAGATTCCTTATTCTTTCCATTGATTTTTCAATTATTAGAATAAACCTCGGGATTTGTAGCCTCCCCGAATTCGATCCTGTTTGCTATACATGTAAAATAAGTAGCAAAATTCTCTTGCTATATTTTTTATTTATTTTGACTAGAGAATCAAATAATTTTTTGTCTGGCGCTTGATTAGGTTGCGACAACACTTGTTCATAATACATCTAATAAAAACATGTGAAGAGAGCTCCAACAAAATGATAAAGATGATGAATCCCCATGCGAAATGTCATCCTTTAGAAAAAGATTGCCATCTCTATCTCATATTGGAGATCCTTCTTGAATATCATTTGATGATGATGGTTATGTCGTCATTTTAGCTCTTTAGATATACAACCCTTCATCAGCCTCCGTGATCTAACTCTCAAGATCAACAATTGTATGATATCAAGATGATCATTTACATCACCCTAATTTTACCAAGGGATCATACAAGTGCATATACAAAATCTTTTTTTAATTTAGATAATGAAACTCACAATAACTTATATTGCATAATGGCTCATCATGGCCATACATGTCTAACAAAATTTAATATGCTTAAAATATGCTGACTAAACACTTCATCAACTGCCTCTTTAGGTGCCACAACATTAGTTTCACAAACATGTACCCGCTCAAAAAATCTCTTAATTAATTGACCATTTGATTTGCAAATCTTATAATAATATCCACTTGCTCTTTTTTGATATCTCTTGAGATTCATCAAGCAAGAGAATAAAAATGAAATCTTCAAGTTCTTTAAGAATGGCATTCCTTATTTCAATAGAACACACCCTCATTACATCTCCTTGTATATTATGAGGAAATTAACATATCGTTTTCAAGAGCACTTTCAAATGCACCATTATTTACATCGAAGTCAACTTTTGAAAAAGCCTAAGGTATTGCCACGAAATTAACTTTATTAGATGACTTGCATATTCATCATGTCTTCGAAAAGCCAATCCTTGAGAAATTAGAACTTGGATAACATTGAGAGTTGCAAAAATATGTGCTCGATACTCTCTCCTAGTATGATCATCATGCATATTCAATGTCGTCTCAATATGTTGAGCCTACTTCATTAGATTCTCACATTTTTCTCGAACTAAATTATGAGCAATGTTAGGATCCCTACCATGTTTATCGAGCTCACTTTTTATCTTTCCAATTATTCCATTCTTAGGAAATAAATGTATCAGTACCATCTTAACCTGTGTAATTTATCTTGAATAAATAACAATATCGACAAAAAGCTATATTTTTACGACACCATATTCAGACCAATTAAGATATCTTTGAAGCATGTAGAATTGAATAATGTTTCCCTATTTTGAATTTCTTAAATGGGATTGCATGATTATTTGACTGAGATAGATCCATTTGCATATATGCTCTCCAAATATCATCTTGAATATTGGGATGATAAGTTGAAATCGGCATATGTACTCCAGGATTAGGAGGCAACTCAAAGATGTTTTACTCAAATATGTATTTATAATCAACAATATAAATAACTCCATGGTTACGAACATGATGTATTCTTTAATATTAATCCCTAGTATTACATATTTAGAGCTTATTATCTAAAGTATATGACAACCCTTTAATCTAACGGCCTTCTGGCCCATTTAAGACATTTAGTTTGAGGGACCGATTAATACACAACATACCAATTCTTTTTTTATATAAAAGAACATAGTTTCGGAAATTGTTATAACATCTAATTAAACCATGTTGGTAAACTATAGACATAATTGACTGAAAATATGCACATATCATCAAAGTTCTGATGTTCATGTTATATTACGGGTATGTTGTTACCTGTGCTGACTTAGAGTGCATGACTGAATTATGCTACGATGAGGAACTAGGTGCACGGTGCATCCAAGAGTGGGGGGGGGGGGGGGGGGGCAACCGATCTAGCAGGTTCGCGAGGGAACTGAGTGCCCACATCACATCCGAGAAAGAGGCAGGGCTGCGAGGAGATGAGGGGTGCCGGGATGTGTTCCTAGTCCTTCTCGTGGCAAGTCCGGGCCTCAGGAAAGAAGCAAGCCGAGGGTGCCCGATGTCAAGACGTACTCCTAGTTTTATCATGGCACGTTCGTGACTCTGGGGAGGTGGGGGTTGGGGTGCAATATCATTATGTGAGAGGGGACTCGGGGGAGATTCATCGACCTAGAGGGAATGTGTGCGAGAGCGAAATCGGGCGTGGAAGGGATGGAGGGCTTGTGTGTGATGAAGGGTGGTTTCAACTCCCAATTTTCGAGAGATGGGGGGCACAACCGCACAATGTTAGATTTTTAAAATTTTTAATGAGTCAAGATGGAAGGAAGTTGGTACATGCTCCTCATACCCATTATGTGCATCCACAATTGGTTGTAATATTAAATCATAGTACATGATTAATACATAATTACTTAAATATATCAACGGTTGTAATGTGATGAACTGCATACCTATCTGAATACTCTCCATACTAGTATTATGCCAAAATAATAATGAACAACATCCTTCTGTTACGATGAAGTAGGGTAGTTGTAGCTTTGTGTGTTGTTTTACGCTATCCATCCTTGAAGGATAACCTTTTATATGACCGACGACTAATTAGCATTCTTTTTTCGCTATGGGAGGAAGGCGTCATTCCTTATAGTCGTTGATCGCTTGCTCAAATAAAGTGTTAGCCACTAAGCACCATTTCTACATGTTCTTCTGCGTAAGTAGTCCTTTCTTGTGTTCATGAATCATGATCATATGTCCTCCAGCACATACTTGCAAAAGAAAGAAAGGGTGAGGGGTAATCTATTCCAATCTTCGAGTCATCTTCGTGCATCAACTTTCAATTCTCTTGGTTTTGAAGATGTAAACCTATATTAAATGAGATGGAGTTGTCTACAATAATACTTTGACTTGGTTCCTTAAGCGTGAAGAGTTTAGGCCATCGTGCACACACAAAAGATTTCCGATCTTTTTGAAAATTAAGATAAGGCTTTCTGTACTTGCATGACACACGAGGGGGTGAGCTTTCCTTGTCATAATCATTGTTGAAAATATACAAACCATTTGTACAATAGGTATCGATAAAAAAAACCTATTTATTTAGGGTAAAATGGAGCTGCCCTCTTGAAGGAGTTAACTTGGCTCCTCCACCCCATTCACACCATTTTTTTATTTTTTTGCAAAAATGTTTATGTAGATTTTCATCATTATATCTCTATATTACGTTATTCAAATTTTGCGCGAAACGAGATTCTTACGTTTTCATCCAGACATGGCCGATTTCTACAATTCTACGACTATTAAAAGATGGCTGTCTTTATAGAGGCCATAGGAGTCTCTATTTCTCATTAAACTTGAATGACATAATATAAGGATATAATGATGAAAATACACCTTTTTCAAAAAAAATAAAAAATGAGGTAATTAGAATGGGAGGAACCAAGTTACTTCATGAGGGGCAGCCCCCTTTTCCCATTTATTTATGATATTTTTATCCGACAGACCTTATAAACTTTTTAAATTACCTCTACTATCTTTTGCACAACGTAATTACCCCACTACCATTGTAACTTACCTCAAGAACTCCCACGAGCTTCAAACAGATTAACTGCAGGGTTCATGGGATAAGAGTTGGCAAGTTTATGGGGTCGAGGGAGGAATTAGGTTGTTTCAAAGGTCGTAGAGGTAATTGGCAATGTTTATAGGGTCTGCCGGGTAAAAACACAAGTATGCCAAGTAATGAGCAGCTAAAGTAGTCTATATTTTTAAAAATATTTCTTTTCAAATTTACACATGCGATCCTCTTATATTTGTGAAAATAAATGGGTTGTTAAGAGAATACAATATCGACACGAGGATAAAAGTGGCGGTGCAAAATGACATTATAGTTATCTACTAAATAATAATTAGAGGGGCAAATAATAATTAGAGGGGCAAATCGAAGGAGGTAACAATTTCTACCAACGCAACCCCCCAAGTTCCATCCGGGAACTCTCATAAACCCTAATTCGCGCAAAGGCTGTTCTAGGAGGGAAGAGAAAGGAATAGGATGGATCTACAAGAGGCGGACCTCGAACGCGTCCTGTTCTTCGAGCACGCTCTCAAGACCGCTGAGGCCGCCTACGCCCAGAACCCCCTCGACGCCGATGTCAGCCTCCACTCCCTCTCCCTTCTCGCTTACCATATCGTTTCTGCTCAGTATTCTATTTCCTCTAGGAAGTTGTGGGTTTGCTCGCGTCCCATTTGCCTTTTCAAATAACTTATAGGGGCGATTATTACGTTCAAAAAAAAACTTCCCGGTACTTTAGGATGCATCTGTGCACTTTACCTTCGTGATTGCAGTTTAAAACGTTCTTCTTCATAAAATTAAGGCAATCTAGATATAAGGACTATTCATATGGATTTGTTCTCGACCATTTATCACGGTCATTAGATCGGAGGCTTGGTGCTTGAGTTCTTGATTTGACATCGACCTGGTTGGGTCATCTTGATTTATCTGTCTGAATTTCTAGCCTTTTCCCTCGAAGGAAAATACGTTAAGTTCAAACTTGTGGCGTATGAAATATGGAAAAAATAAAGGATCTTGCAGGTTTGGTTGAGCTGTAATTTACCTTAGGCTTTTAAGTCCTAGTTCCTAGTGGCCGATCAAATACACAAAACATCTTTTAGTGATATTGAAGATCTTGCCCTTAATCCTAGTTTCTCTTGCATAACTATATGTTTTGAGTGGCATCCCCATCTGTTTAAAAACTATTACGTTGAATCTATAAACTTGATTTGAAATAAATGTTTATAACTCACCCATTATGTCCAATTCCAATAAGTCTTTCTAGGGTATGTTCATGGATTTTTCTATTCAAGTACGTCAGTTCCCGATGGGGATTTTCAATGGGACAGGTTTATGGTCACTAGGGGGACTCAAGAAGGAGCTACTATGATATTAATTAGTATATTACATTTTTTTGACGTTTCATACATTCACAATAAGTATGGTTTACTCATCAATGTGTCTGTGACTGAATGGTTTCAAGGATGGTGCTAGGGGGAGTTAGGATGTATCCACATTGTGAGAAGGAATGATACTTGATTCCTTTCCATCCATACCTGCATTCTCCACCTCCATTTGTCATACAGGAGAGATTGTAAACATCTAATATAATTTGCATATTGCAACTTTTCCTCAAACATCGATGCAATGTTCTTGCAGTGCTCCGTTAATTTTGGTTTTCAATATTTGTTTTGGATATTGTTATTAAACACATTGTTTATATTGGTATCAGACTATTTGTGTGCACGTTGTTGACTAGTCCGTTTATTAGCTACTTAGCCAAAGCACATGTTGCTCAACATTTGGTTATGAATGGGACTATGGCTGCCGCTGGATCAGGTGCTGGGGAGAAAGTAGGATGGAGCAACAAAGGGAGCGAGACTGGTGTCTTTCATACAATAGTTTCCTTTATTTGTTATATACTTACAAAAAGGGTGACATTATTTAAATATCCAATTAAAATAGCATCAAATTTGGAAAACTGGTATCTTTCATACAATAGTTTCCTTTATTTGTTATATACTTACAAAAAGGGTGACATTATTTAAACATCCAATTAAAATAGCATCAAATTTGGAAAACGGCCATATGATAATTCATTGTTTTTTCTCAAATTTGAAGATGGATATCTGTTGCTTTCACAATCCTCCATGCTTTTGCATCCTCCATTTGATGCTTTTCCAAGAGCGAGTTTTTATAATAGAGAAATTTTAGACATCTAAAAAACCATCTCCGTGTATTACCTTGTATGGTAAGGAAAATGCTACTTAAGAGCGTGTAGTTGCATTCTAGAATTCTCTTACTTTGATTGCATTATGAGATTGCATTATGAAATGGCAATGCTGCTCAAGCCCGATCTAACCTTGGCATTGAATATGGCTAGAATGCAAAATTGAGGAATACGCCAAAGAAAGTGTAAGATAGACGGTGAAATAAATATTGTTAAATACATTTTCTCTCTCTGTATTCAACTCTGAAAAATGTCATGGTTTGATGAAGCAAACTTCGGTTGTTTTGACCTAGTATGCTAGATAATATTTGGAAGTCAGACTGTTAAATAGTCTTTGTAAAATTTTTTAATCAACAAAAAAGATTGAGCGATGAATTTTGTCACTAGTAAATTTAAATGCACATAATTTGTTGAAAACAATTAAGTTAGTGTCATAGAGTGTACGTATAATATCCAATAGAAGTAAAGATGCAACAGATCACTAGTGAACAGATAACTTATCTTTGTCAATCCTCTCCAAATACGGAGGTTCGCAATATCGATATCGATATCGTACCGGTTGGGTCTGAAAAGGGATATATCGGGGATATATCGTGATATATTAATGATATCGATAGAAATCTTAGAACTGACACAAAACATATTTTTTCCGCAAAATAAGACCGTCCCAATTCTTAAAATCATTTTTTTGAAGCAAACAAGGGTGAGCTCCCGAGTCGGGAGTAACCACAGATTGTACTAATACCTGAAAATAAAGGTTACATTACATAGATGTCCAAAAATTATATAAGGCTTTGTAGTGGGAGACAACATTCTCCCAGTAAAATCTTTGATTCTTGAATATCACATCATTCCATCCCAACCAAATGACCCACAACACCGCGAACGGTTTAGAGCAATCATCCGACGAACCCCTGCCTATAAAGCAGATCGATCTCCAGAAATCATCAGCGGCAGCGGTCTCCACCCAAGCGAGCTCTGTGCCCCTCCAAACTTGTGCCGATGTAGCACACCCAAAGAAGAGGTGATTCGCATCTTCCGTAGAGTCCTCGCGTCTGTCGTACCTCGCATCTTCGATGCCAAACAATCTTCCCCTCCTAGCTTTATTACAAATCCTGTTTCTTCTGAGGCACCATAGAAAAATCTTCACCCTTAAAGGAATCTGTGCCACCCAGATGATCTTCATATCCTGACACAGCTCCTCGTCCCGTCCTCCATTCGCCGAGAACCCTTTCAGAGACACGTAAGCCTTTTTGACCGAGAAGGTTCCCCCATCCCACTCAAAACGGTCTGCTGCCTGTGACAGCTCCCCCGGTGGAGGGATCTCCGCCAACATCCTCATGAACTCCTCAAAACGTTGGTATGAGAGGCCGGCTATGAAAAGCGGCCCCCACCCCCATGCTCCGCCACCTGCGTAAGAGTTGCATCTTTCTCAGTCGCCAAAGCCTCCAGCCTAGGAAATCTTCCTCCCAGGGCACCTTCTCCCGTCCAGTCATCTCTCCAGAATCTGAACATCTGCCCGTTGCCCACGCGCGACCTCAACATGTGTGCAACGTTCGGCATAACAACACGAATGCCTATCCATAACGGCGATTCAAAAACTTTTCTTCTGGCAACCAGCTCTCCGTTGACCCCATAAATGGTTCTCACCAACTTAGCAGCCAAAGACATCGACGAACCCCAAATCTGACATATCCACTTTGCAATCAAGGCCTTGTTCATGAGCTCCATATCACGGACGTCTAGGCCACCATCACACTTCCCTTTGATGACCTCTTCCCATCTAACCAGATGCAGCCTCGATTTCTCCTGTCTGCCATCCAACCAAAAGAACCTCCTCATCAAGGCCTCTACCTTCTTCCTCACCCAACCAGCTTCAGCCTCGTGGAGTAGTAGAAGACAAGAATGGCTGCGAGTACATGCTTGAGAAGTGTCAGTTTTCCTCCCATAGACAGTGTCATAGCTTTCCACCTAGCTAACCTTTCCTCCATTATGAGCACAACACTGTCCCAATCAGACTTCTTAAGCTTACCAGCCGCAAGCGGTAGGCCAAGATACGAGATAGGAAGCTCCCCCAGAGGACAACCCACCACATCCGCCAGCCTGCTGCGCTCCCCCAAATCCATACCAAAACTCACAATGACCGATTTGTGCCAGTTAATCTCGAGCCCAGATAGCTGGCCAAAGATATCGACGAGGTGTGCTGCATTTCGATTCTGCTCCTCTGAGCCACCAAGAAAGAGGATTGTATCATCCGCATATTGCATCACTAGGATAGACAACGAGCCCAATTTGAAACCCTCAAATACAAATGCAAATTTATATGTAAGAATGATGTGTATTAGCACACCGATACACATTATATCGTACATATCGCTATTGTCAATGCTTATTGTAGTCTGCTTGATTGCTAAGAGATATTAGAAAAGAAATGATGAAAACAGATAATAATAGCTTAGCGACATCAAGAAGGTGTATTTGGCACATTAACTTTACATTACATCATAGATATATATAAACAAAATGCTATGGTACTTCAGATATCATATGAACAAGCTGATGAGCATATGAACATATATGTATGCAGATTTTCTTTAATTATCTCTAGAGTTGTTTTATCTCCATCGCCAAATGGGGACAAAGCCCTCGTTTCATAAGGTGTTTTTAATATCGGAAGTAGATACAAAAGTAAAATCCCAAACAAATAGATTTAAAATTTAAAAGTGGGTATCAAGCAATATTAGCCCCATATCTATGATATCAGACGATATCGAACGATATCTAGGAAATTCTATACTGAAATCTTTAATTTTTGACTGATATAAGCCGAATTACTGATATCTCACCAATATCTCCTAAGATATCGAATGATATCTTGGTATTCGATATACACCTAGATATCGAAACCCAAGCAATATCCTAGAATGTTTCAAGGGAAATAAAAAAAT
Source organism: Ottelia alismoides (assembly GCA_037367405.1). NCBI lineage: Eukaryota > Viridiplantae > Streptophyta > Magnoliopsida > Alismatales > Hydrocharitaceae > Ottelia > Ottelia alismoides. Next base: position 134,077 of record JAZKJV010004179.1, on the reverse strand, counting down.
CTAGAATAATTATGAATGAATTAAAAAGTCTAAAAACCATCTCCCTAAGATCTTAATGAATGCTAGGAATTGTAGCATGCAACTAGATAACTCAATATCAAGTAATATAGTACAAAATATACAAAAAATATTAAGAAAACCATCTCCAATACATTTAAAAGGATGAAAATCACCTCGTATGCAGTAGCAACTCAATATCGACGATATCAGTTGACATGGGATAAAGTTGCATTCAAAACTTCAAGTTTTGATCGATACCCATTTGATATCCCGATATATTGGCGATATATCCACCGATATCTAAGAAAACAACATACATGGTAGTATCGATACCGATCGATATCCGATAGCTGATATATTGGCGATATATCTCTATATTTGAATCCTTGCCAAATACTTATTATATGTTTAAGTTTGGTTATTTGAGACTCCCCTCATAATCCATTATCTGCTAGTTCATGAGCAGCTTAATCTAATTGCAGTTTTTCACATTGAGTACACTATTTCAAGAGAATTTAATGTTTATGAATTTGAGTTCTCCACTTGAGAACCTAATGTAACTAACAAGCAATTATTAAATACCCTAATTGAAATATATGATACAATTGACCCCCTTGTAAATTGAGATTATAATGGTTTGGGGAGAGGTTATGCCCATATATAGAAGGAATACTTCAAGAAAGCTTTAAGATGAGCTTGAGAAAATAAGCTCAATTGGTGAAAGAGTAAGAGTTAAATCTCTTGTCGTTCTCTTCAAAAATTATGAATGCATCCTTAGTTCCGCTAAAAAAGCCTCGGCATGCATGCCTATTTACATAGGATTTCTAATTGGATATAAAATTGCAGATGTACCCTTGAAAGTGCTAAAAAATAAGAGTTGAAAGGTTTTAAGATGATCATATATTCGTCAGAACAATCCAAAGCAGGGGCGGACTTAAGAAAAGGTCAAGTGGGGCACACGCCCCTCCTAATAAATTGGATTCTCTTCAACTACTCACCTCATTTGAAAATTTCTTGTTGTGGAATGTGGCATGTGCCCCCTTGTGCTGTCGCGTCCATTGTTCAAGATCCTCTCCTGCCTCTCCTCCTCCCTCCTCACGTATCTTATGGTTCTCCTCGTCGTCGGTGTTCTCAAGTGGAAGATGATGCCCTTGCCATCGATTCTTGTCGAGTCCTAGCAGCAGACTGCTGCCCACCACTGTAGTCGGCCGAAGAAGTTGAGGCTTGTGTGCTCCTCTCCTGATGTATGACCCCATTATTATTGCCATTTGCGAATGTTGATTCGCTACTGCAAGTGTGTCCTAGATTCCCACGTCACTCAGTGCACTGCCAGGTTAAGCCCACTGTGCCACTTCCTCCTTTGTGGACTCGCAACAAGTCTCCTCGCACACTGTCTCCTCATCATGCCTACGATCCCAACAGTCACCACTCAAGACAAGAGGCACTGGGGTACTATGCCTCTGCCTCCCTTATGCACCCCCGCTTCTCTTCCTCTAGGCTCGTGCATCCACTCCCTGCTGCTCCACAACCTCAATCCTTTAGTGCACCAAGTGCATGTAAGTGCATGCAACAAACACTTCTTGGGCCGCCCTCGCCCTCTCTTAGCCAGCTCAATATCCCAAAACTCGCATCTCCTAACTGGTCAGTAGACCTTCTTTGCAAATGGCCAAATGATCTTAAGCGATCTTCTCGCATCTTATCCTTTGTCGGAGCTATACCAACTTTCCTTCTGATTGCATCATTCCGAATCCGATCTTTATGTGTGTGTCCACACATCCACCTTAGCATTTTCATTTCTACTACTGTCATTCTCTGCACATGCCTATGATTCACATGTCAACATTTAGATCCATAGAGCATAGCAACTTTCCTTTGATTTTTAAAGAACTTTTCTTGTCACAGATAACAACAGATGCTCCTCTCCGCTTTAGCCAATCTGAATGGATATACAAATTAATAAAATATGTTTTTACTAGTTTGCTACTAGAAAGCTGAATATATGACTATGACTATCATCCACAAGTCCTACGGTAATGTAGGTCAGCGATAAGGCCCATAATTTGAACACCTCAAATATAAGGGCCATAACTCAACCTGCTAACTAGCAAAAACATATAATTAGCTTCAAAATATTCAAGTTCAGACCAATGCTAGCCAATTAGCTTAGGATCTGTGGGAACCCATGATTATGGACTAGGTAGGGTACACAGATAAAAAACACCTAAATTAAAGACACATCTCCATGTTTCTCTCACGTAGTTATTACATTTTATATATGTCTACGTATAGGATTTTATAATGGACTCCGTGCACTTGTTATGTAACCCTCCATATTGATTATTTATATAGATTTGTTTACATATATGTTTCTCCTTGTGATAAATGGTGATTTTTCACACACATGCTTATGCATATTATCATGTATATATACAAGTACGATCTTATAGATATTATATAAATTGATAATATATATAAGACCATATGCCATGTGAAATATATAGCATTATATGCATACTTCATGATAAAGAATTATTTTAAAGATATTTTATAAATATTTTTACACGTAAAAGAATTTAATTTTTTTACCCCAGACACTGCCACTCACAAATGTACACTAGTTATAACAAATTTGCAATTAATTAACTTGACTCAACAATCAAAGGTTTCATTGTCCTATAGAATAATCCTCTAGAACTTAGCACTCTTTTTATTGATATTATAGCATCTGTGTCCGTATAGTGTCACGGCATATACACTACTGAAAAACTCAAACAATCTCCTAGATTGATAAATTTAGTTTCATCTACTCGTATTCCAAATTGTCAAGAGCTATAAATCAATAAATTGTCAAGAAAAATTACAACTGTAAGAATATATGAAGGGATCTTAGTTTTATGGATATAAGCCTGAGATTGACCCAAGATAGATCTAAACGAGGCAAAGAATCCATGTAGGCGACCCTACTTAATTGTGGGGAAATGCTTTGTTGTTGTATATCCGTTCATATTTTCATTATAAATGTTCAACTTTGTTTGCATTATTGAGGATATTTCATATGTATATTGGATAACAACTAATTACATTCTTTTGGAAAAGCAAATTAATTATTTGAATAAAAAATATTATGTGTATTCTCTATTCTTTTCTTTCTTTCTTTATTTATTTGTTTTCTTTTTTTTGCATATAGCACCTAAATATTTTTTGTAAAGCCAATTGATAATAACTAGAGGTTAATACCGATCCGCATATACAAATAATAAATAAAAGGAAAATGAAAAGAATGAATGATGTCGACTGTACGTCATTCACCCTCGACACTTCTAGAATTTTTATAACACCATGTATAAAAGTAACTTATATTTTTGTAGACTTTGACAATCTTGAGGACCACAATATTTTGTCTCATCCAAAGCATCCAGTTCATATCAGAAGGTCTCGCCTTCTCCATCCCTTGTTGGTAGTAGTCCACTTCACCATCCCTCCGACCCTCCATGAACACCAATAATACCCCCAAATAGATGTTTTTTGAAGGAAAAAATATATCCAATATGGTGTACATTTTGCCATTTATTAAGTAATCACAGAGAGTACAATTTATAGAGGCCAAGCCTCAATAAGAGCTTTGGAGTGCTATACAATGTTACCTACATTCTGTCTATCATGCAAGAGCGCAATGGCACTTGCCCACTAAATATCCCATAAGACTGCAACACATCACCCCATCAATTTGGGACCTAAAGCACGCTGCTCCAAGAGAGGCGTAAAACTCAATTGCATGAACATAGTCCACCTCGTTGATTACTTGATTGCATCACACCCTAGATTTCTCTTTTCCACACACATGAAAAGAAGAGGTGATTGATGCCCTTTGGGATGTTCGAGCACAACGAGCAAGTGGATCTCTCCGAGATACAATCTTCACTATACGGACTTTGGTATCGTTCGTATCCTCTCTGGAAGCCACGCTAAAACTTTCACTCGGAGTGGAACCTTGGATTTCTAGATAAATTTGACCAGCTAAATACCATGGTTGAAAATAAGAGCGATTGCCAAGGTCTTGTAAGCCTTATTTACGGAGAACATTTCTGTCTAACCATGTCTAGGAGTCTTTGTTCTCAGAGTTCTCCTCTGAGCCAGGAGGAATTTTAGTCGGCTTTAGAGAAATATTCTGCAATATGCGATAGAGCATGTCATTATGGTCCCTCCCATTTTCTTAGCACTCACTTATCCAGTAAAGCCTTTTCTTCTTCCTTAGCGTTAACATCTCCAAACTACCATCCTCATAGGTTTATGCCATAAAGTCCCAATTAACTAGGTGGAAATTATTCTGGTCACGCCCACTGTTGCAATACTCGACCAAATGGATCGAATATTTGGTCGAATATTCTTATTCTATGGGGTGCCCGAATAGAATATTGTTATTTGGTCAATATTCAGTCTAACCTGAATATTCTCGGATATTCGGCTCGAATAATTCGGCCGACTATTGCAACATACTACTGTTATTTTTATTTTTATTTTTAAAGGTTCCCATTTATATCGGTATCACCACAAATATTAAAGCTCCATATATGTAACTTGTTAATTGGTACTTTTATCTTAGATTCTTATTGATTGATGACCATATATGTATAAATATATGAGAATATATGTTAGACATATTTTTTATATTTAAAATAATTAAAAATACAAATTAATAATTATGAATATTCTGCTGAATATTGAATATTCTTTTCTCAGTGACCCATCTGACTAAATACCGAAATACCGACTTCTGCAACACTGGTCACGCGACGCCCATAGTTAAACCAGAGAAAGCACCTCATAATTGTCTCTAGACACTACACCCCCTTTGATAAACAATAGGAAGAGAGGAAAAATACAAGATTTGCCAATAGAAAAACCTTGAGTAGCACTGGACAATCATCTTGTGAGAGACATGAGGCCTTCCAACCCATAAGCCAGTTTGGTTGCAGGGTTGGGCAGGGTTGGCCCAACCCTGGTTCCTATTCACAAGGGTACTTCCTCCTCATAGATTACTATTCACCCAGCCCAACCCAGCTCAACCCAACCCTGCCCAACCCTGCAACCAAATAGGCCCATAGGCTTTTGCTCCATCTTTTCCATCGAAGGTGCATGATGAACCATTCTCAGATAGCCACATATTTGCAGTAATCCTAAGTATAAAAGAAACATGCTTACATTATGGTACTCAATCTACGACTACACTCAACCAACTTAAAAGACATGCCAAAGGGGACAAAAATAGACTTCTCCCAATTGTCTTTGAGTCGAGAAAGCTCCTTAGAATTCTCAACCATCATTGAGGTCCCTTGAGCACCTGCCACACCACCTTCTATAAAGAAGAATGTATCTTCCATATAATGTACAACCAACATATTGAGGTCCCTTGAGGAGGTCCCTTAGAGTTCTCTACTCATGTTAAATAGCCAGCACATGCCCCATCATATTCCCTTGATCTGTTGTAAGAACCAAGACAACAATAACCGCAAAAGAATGGGCGTAAGAGGGCAACCCTACCTAACACTCCTCTACCATTGAACAAATCCCCCTTTGGATGATTATTGACAAGCACGTGATAAGATGCAATGGTAATATTTTTTTATCCAAATAATCCATATCCTAAGCAGTGAAGACTCGAGGAATCTCCATTCGACATAGTCTTAATCCTTAGAAACTTCAACCTTCTACAATATGTTTGCTCCTTGTCTCTCTAGTTTGCAACCATCTCTGCAGCCATCACTAAACTGTCCATCATGAGCCTACCAAGACCAAAAACTATCTATGAGCTAATAATGTCTCCACAATACCCCTAAAGGCGATTAGCCAATTCTTGATCACAATGAGGTAAATAACATTGGAGAGTGCAATGGAACGAAAGTTGTCCACTTGTTGAGCATCCTTTTCCTTAGGCAACAAAAAGACGGAAGTTTTATTCACTCACTCAAAACCAAACTATTCAACTCTAATTTCCTCAACAACAATGCCTTTTCCCACATCTGCTACATGGATTCTTCGCCTCCATTCAGATCTATCTTGGGTCATTCTCGGGCGTAGATCCAAAAAATTAAGGTCCCTTACTCAACATCCCAACACTCGCATCTCCTAACTGATGCATCACCCAGCCTTCTTTGCAAATGGCCAACCTCTAAATTCCTCAACTATATCAAATGATATATGTTCTCACTTCTCATCACATCCCATAACTCTTTGATTGCAAAGACCGGGAAGTCGTCGAGACCAGACGTTCCATCCATATTTAGCTTGGTCATTGCATCAAACACCTCATGAGACCCAAACTCTCAAAGAAGCCCATCAACCTGCTCCAGGTTCAGCTTGCTCACCCTTGCCAACTCCATCTACTATCATTGGAACACTTGCTAAATTCACGGAAATCAGACAATGCTTCTCCGGCACCACCTTATCAACCTCACGACTCTCCTGAAGCAGCTCCTCCCCACCAATAATCTAGTGAATGTGGTTTGCCTCCATCTTCCACCAGCCATTTTGTGATTTTTGTGTTATAATCCTACTTCTTGTACCGTGCCTCCCTTTATCTTTGCTTCTACTCTTTTTCGCTGATCCATGAAGGTTTCTAGTTTATCATCTCATCTCTTGTTTAATAGCTGCCTTGAATCAGGAGTCTGTTATAGCGATGATGGGACTCTAATAATTTTTTTTCATTGTGACAAATGGATCTATAATTTTTATATAATTTTTGAGACAGGATTTTTTTACTCTAAACCCGATATTGTGCAGCTCGGGTTGATTCAGTATATTGATATTTGACTTTCTATGAGCTTTAACCTGGTTTTTGTTTTCTAATTTATCATATTGCCATGTTCTGTTTCCTGTTTTCTTATATTTGTATTGCGCTGTCACTTTTTGACCCATTTTTTTGATTATGGCTTTGTTTCCTCCTTCCTTTTTTTAAATGATACTAATTAAAGTAACTATACAGAATCTCACAAGATGGGCTGGGGCAATTCTGGAGCTCTCACAGTTTCAGAGTGGTCCAGAATGCACAAACATGATAAAAGGTGCGTATATTTTACATTTTACAGGATCTCATATATAGATGCTCGTGGAACTCGAGAAGGTGCAGAATTGATTGCAGGCATAGAAAATCCCACAAAGCTGCCTTATTTTGTGCGCAGATTCTTCAGTCTCGTAAAATTGCCACTCAACCACATGGGATTAATATTTCTTATGGTGAAGTCATTTACGATTGTAAGACAATCTACAAGGCTCACTTCCATTCAAAATTCCACTACAAACTGATGTTGCCTCCCCGTTCCTTCTTTGATTAACACGTTTGCTTTCTCTTTACTTCGGTACTCCATTGACAAAGGACATTCACATACTCCTACCAGCAGTAATTTGGGATGCAGGTGGATTATTGATTGTAGATGGTCAGTGAGCAGTGGGTGGGTATGTTGCATCGAAGGGAAGAGTCAGTAGGTTGGTTATAGGGATGAGTTGATTGGGGTTAGTTGATGAGTTGTCGATGTGGATGATTGTTTGGATATATGAATTATGTTTCTTGTGTTTTCTAGGGGTTGCCGTGGTGGTCATCATGGGGTCGTGGGTGTTGTAATATGGTGCTTGTAGGGTGGTCTACGAACAATATTGGCTGTTTGTCAGTGTGAAAGGGATTTGCAGGTTGGTAGTGAAAGTGTCTATCTGTTTCCTGTCAACTGACCCGTGACATTTACCACTGCCTTTTCTGTCTCCATCTCTAAATATGCCCTTTAAGTATGATACAAAACAAGTTTCTATAGAGGCTTATTACCATCATTGTGCACTGGTGTGTTTGCAATGGCTCAAGGGTCCTAGTTGAAGCAAGCTGAGGTGAGGTGATCAAGGAGAGGATGTGGTTGAGTAAGGAGGAGAGAATGATTTCTTAATAGATCTTAACTGGAGGGGATCTAAAATAGACTCCTCAACTTTGCAAGTTTTCTCATATAATTTGAATTAGGTCGTTCTAGTGCAATTCCAAAAGTCTACAGTGACATATGATCAAGGGGAGGTTGTGGTTGAGCAAGGAGGAGCAATGACGTTCTGAAAATTGAGTCACTTGCAAGGGGCGGAAATATAAAATTTCTGGTTAAATTGAATGATTTCTTAATAGATCTTAACCGAGGGGATCTAAAATAGACTCCTCAACTTTGCAGGTTCTCTCATATAATTTTGAATTAGGTAGTTCTAGTGCAATTCCGAAAGTCTACAGCAAAATGTGATCAAGGAGAGGTGGTGGTTGAGTAAGGAGGGGCAATGACGTTCTGAAAGATGTGTCACTTGAAAGGGGCAGAATATACAATTTCTGGTTAAATTGAACGATTTCTTAATAGATCTTAACTGAAGGGGATCTAAAATAGACTACTCAACTTTGCATGTTTTCTCATATAGTTTTGAATTAGGTAGTTCTAGTGCAATTCCAAAAGTCTTCAGTAACATATATGGCATATGTTCCACTTTGTGACCTTTCTCATTGCAGATGCTATTACCAAACTCGAGGAAGCTTTAGAAATCAATCCTAGAAAGCACGATGCTTTATGGTGTTTGGGCAACGCACATACTTCCAATGCATTTCTATCCTCTGATCATGTGCTGGCGAAATCATGTTTTTCAAAAGCTTCCGAGTGTTTCCAGAAAGCGTTGGAAGAGGTACACATCTTATTAATAAACTGGATGTGCTTAATCTTCATTTCGTATTGTAGATTTAACTAATTATTTGTAAGACATTCTCCAGGATCCAGGAAATGAACTCTACATTAAGTCATTGGAGATGACCGCCAAGGTAATATCATTGATGATTGAAGCTAATCATTTTCATTTGATATTGACTCATTTCTTACTGTAATAGGGAAAAAGGTGGCTATAAATTCCTAAATTTATAGTGAAAAGTATTCCATGTGAAATTATGCCCACAAACTGGAATTTCCAAATTGCATTCCATTCTTATTTTGACTAATTTAGCATATGGTTAATTGAGTGATTGTATCTTGGCAAGATCTACTTATTATATGTAGTTGTGGTCGCATGTTTGGTCCTACATAACATATAAAAACTTGTACGTAAGTCCGACCTCTATATAGGTTCGTTACTACAGGTGTTAGTGAGAAAATATAAGAGAAAACTCAGACCTCGGATGGTCCTCTCAGGGAGTACGATGATCATTTTAATTGTCTTGAACCACACAAATTCATGTTTTGGTATTCTTGATGTGCTATTTATTTTAGACCATTGGTTTTAACATTAAGGTTTCACCGTATGTTCCCCTTGTGCACTCCTATGATTAGTTGGTCCTGACCATCTTCTTTGCCACCTTTCCAATGGCATGCATATGCCTACACTGCCCATGAGCTCCCATGGGGTTGTAACTCTTCCACACATGCTTGTTATGCATAAAAAACTTCGATGCCTTCCACAACATAATGCTGCTAGGCTACATTGGCTTTGGTCCAGTGTTGTAAAAGTCGCCCGACTGGCCCGACTAGTAGGTCCGAGTAGTCTAGTCAGTGGGGTGGGCGACCGAGTACCGACTAACTCCGACTAGGTACGACCAATTTTTGCTTGGGTACACCATATTTTTTTAATATTTTGCTTTTTTTATATGCAAACTTATTATAATATGCTTAATGTTTTATTAAACTCAATTACTTTTATTTTATTATGGTGGTATAAAAATGTACAAAATCTATGTAAATATATGTATAAAAATGAGTTATATATTTAAAATAATCATAAAATTCAATGCCGATTAAAGTCCGACTAAATCCGATTAGTCGTCCGACTGCCGATTAATCCTTAGTCAGTGATCCAGCCGACCGAGTACCGATTACCGACTTCTGCAACCTTGCTTTGGTCTCATCTCACCAGTGAGCCAGTGACCGATGATCATTTATCTTTATGCTGGCATGCTCCATTTTGTAGCACCATCCACGACAATTTAGGCCTTTCAAGCACTCAGTCTCATCGTTGACGACCCCCACGATGTCGGAAGTTGCAAAGCATGCATCACCCTCCATGGTGGTCACGAATCATGCTTCCCTTGCTGCCAACTGATCCCAGGTGGTGACCGCACCCCCACTTACACATGTCATCGTAGAACACATCGTTGATCGCCATCATGACACAACATGTTATGGTGAACAGTGCCATTGGTAGTACAATTACAGCCTCTGATTTTCATTTTTTTGAAAGGAATGCGGAGAAAGGGAAAGGAAAACAATGTACTTGTGTTGCGAGTAAGATGCATGTGCCATCCGATATAAATGGCTAAGTGTCATGCAAGTCCTCTAAACTTCATATTGCATAAATTTGTCCACCACACAATCCATGGATACCTCAACCTTAGAGATTCAACAATTGCAAGAGCTACATCAGTTCTTCAATGGTAACTTGATGAATATTGACAACACATCAAGAGAATCTCTACATCTACACCTGTCCACTGTATGCACTATTTTTTTAACCAGATATTCGGCTGCATCATAGCCAAGTTGTCTCGTATTGTTCCCAAGGAGTAGCCAATTCATGATGAGATGCATTTTCGAAGTGGAGGAAAATTGTTGCAACCCCAAATTACAGATATGGTTGAAATAAGCATTTAACCTTTATTTAAACTTTATTATTATTATTTTTCAATATCATTTCTATTTTTTATTAATAAATTAGTTTTGTATATGTAATTTTGGTTTTAGATTTAGTTCAACAACAACAACAACAACAAAGCCTTTTCCCACAATTAAGTAGGGTCGGCTACATGGATTCTTCGTCTCCATTCAGATCTATCTTGGGTCAATCTCGGACTTATATCCAAAAAGCTAAGATCCCTTCGTATAGTCTCTTTCCAACACTTCTTGGGCCGTCCTCGCCCTCTCTTAGCCGGCTCAACATCCCAACACTCGCATCTCCTAACCGGTGCATCAGTTGACCTTCTTTGCAAATGACCAAACCATCTTAAGCGGTTTTCTCGCATCTTATCCTCGATCGGAGCTACACCAACTTTCTTTCTAATTGCATCATTCCGAATCCGATCTTTACGTGTATGTCCACACATCCATCTTAGCATTTTCATTTCTGCTACAACCATTCTCTGCACATGTCTATGGTTCACAGGCCAACATTCAGAACCATAAAGCATAGCAGGTCTCACGGCTTCTTTGTAAAACTTTCCTTTAATTTTTAAAGGAATTTTCTTATCACAAAGAACAACGGAGGCTCCTCTCCACTTTAGCCAGCCTGCATTTATTCTATTAGTAACATCTCTATCAATTTCCCCATCATGTTGCAAAATAGATCCCAGATATCTAAAAGAATCTCTCTTCTGAATGTTATCGTCACCAATCTTCACCTCGATTCCTTCACCATTGCTTCCATCAAAGGTGCATTCCATATATTCCGTCTTAGCCCTACTTATACGAAAGCCTTTAGTCTCCAGTGCATGTCTCCAAACCTCAAGCTTCTCATTTACTCCATCTCTAGTCTCGTCAATCAACACAATATCATCAGCAAATAACATACACCAAGGTAACTCATTCTGAATGTGACTTGTCAACTCGTCCATAATCAAAGTAAAAAGAAATGGACTCAAAGCTGAACCTTGATGTAAACCAATGTTGATATCAAAATAGTCAGTCTTCCCCGTCGGGGTCCTTACACAAGATAAAGCCCTATCATACATATCCTTTATGAGATTAATATATAGGACAGGTATTTGTCTCTTCTCCAAAACTCTCCATAGTATCTCTCGTGGGACGGAATTATAAGCCTTCTCCAAATCAATAAAGATCATATGGATATTCTTCCTTTTAGCTCTATAAATCTCCATTGTTCTCCTCAGCAAATGGATGGCTTCAATAGTTGAGCGACCTGGCATGAATCCGAATTGGTTTTCTTTTACTTGGGAAACTTGCCTCAACCTTCTTTCGATCACACGTTCCCAAATTTTCATAGTGTGACTCATCAGCTTGATACCTCTGTAATTTGAACAATTTTGAATGTCTCCTTTGTTCTTATAAAGAGGCACCCCGATACTCCTCCTTCAATCTTCAGGCATTTTCTTGCTTCGCCAAATAACATTGAATAGATTCGTAAGCCAAGTCAAACCACGCTCACCTAAAACTTTCCATACTTCTACAGGGATGTCATCTGGTCCAACACCTTTCCCAGGTCTCATAACCTTCAAAGCCTCCTCTACTTCTTTTCTTTGTATTCGTCTATAGCATGCACGATTCAAGTAACTTTCACTACTAGCTAGATCACCCAAAGTGATCTCTCTACTTCCTTCTCCAATGAAAAGTTTATGGAAGTATTGCTCCCATCTAGTCTCTATATCCTTCTGAGTAACAAGCACGTGACCTTCCTCGTCCTTAATGCATCTCACTTGAGAAAGGTCTTTGGTCTTTCTTTCTCTTGCTTTGGCTAACCTGAATATATCCTTCTGGCCCTCCTTAGAGTTGATTTTTTTATACAAAACCTCATAAGCTTTTGACTTAGCTTCGCTTACAGCCTTCTTTGCTTCCTTCTTCGCTATTTTATAGTCTGTGACAGTTTCCTCTATTCTATCCTTAGACATAGCTTTAAAGCAAGCTCTTTTAATTTTTAGCTTCTCTTGCACCCCTTCACTCCACCACCAAGCCTCCTTTTGACCCGGAGCTCCTCCTTTTGACTCGCCTAGCATCTCTTTGGCTACCTTTCGAATACAAGATGCTACTGCCTCCCACATCTCGTTTGCACTACCGCTACAATCCCAAGATAAGTCTTCTAAAACCTTCTCCCTGAAGCTTGATTGCTTCAGCGGAAGATTCCACCACCTAGTTCTAGTGATCTTAGGAACCTTCATTTTCTTTACCAGCCCTTTTATTTGTAAATCCAAGACTAACAAGCGATGTTGGGTTGTCAAACTCTCTCCAGGGATTACTTTGCAATCTTTGCAACACAACCGATCTCTTCTCCTCAACGCAAAGTAATCTATCTGTGTTCTAGTTGAGCCACTCTTATAAGTAATTAAATGCTCCTCCCTCTTCTTGAAAAGAGTGTTTGCTATGAAAAGATCATATGCAGTTACAAAATCCAGAATGACTTTTCCCTCTTCGTTTCTATCCCCAAAACCATGTCCTCCATGCACACTTGCATACCCTGTAACATCTTTTCCCACACGTCCATTAAGATCTCCACCTATGCAAACCACCTCTCTTTGTGGGATTCCTTGTAAAATCTTATCCAGATCCTCCCAAAAAGCTTGTTTAGTCCTTTCATCTAAACCAATTTGCGGTGCATAAACTGAGATGATATTCAGAATTTCTTCTTCAAGCACCAACTTTAGCAAAATAGTCCGATCCCCAAATCTTTGCACCTCAACCACACAATCCTTCAAATCTTTATGAACAACCACTCCAACACCGTTTCTGCCCTTAGATTTAGTTACTTTAATTTAATCAAGGATCCATTATGAGTCAATAACTTAGATTTGATTTTGGGGTTAATTTTATTTTTCTTCTTTTTGAATCCATCCCCTCCTATATAAAGAAACTAGAATGGCTTTGTATGGGAGGCAATGTTAAATAGAAAACTGGATTTGGCATCCACCCCCTATCGAAAATTGGATATGACTCATATACCTCCCTTATATTCTTGTGAGGCATTTCACCCATCGTCTTGGTTTCATTCTTGACCCAAAAAAACTAATCGTTGTATTCTATTTTCTCCTCTCATCCCCAAATTTTGGTTTGTATCACTTTCAATCTTTGAAAGTTTTTAAATATGCCACAAAAGCAACACTTTTAATTTTTGAAAATGTTTAAATATGACGCAAAATGAAGGGGGTTCATGGTAGAGTTTTTTTAAATTTAGTGGGTATTAAAGAGGGAATCCAATGGAAAAGTTTCCTGACAAGAGGAGGCGATTGAGATGTGGGGGTCGCAACAATATGTTACGTGCTAATATTATGTGTGGATTAAGCAAACCCTTTCATTTTTACTGTCAGAAGCCATATCCCATCCGTCGTATATAAGGAACGAGATGCCTTATCTTCTAAACTTGAGTGAATATTTCCACCAAATAACTTCATGATATCGGAGCATTGTGCCCCTTAGGGCATATCTCTCTCGTCACTAACTGGGAATGGCTCCATCGTTTGCAGCTCTCCATCACCCTACAACTCTCCATCGTCTTACAATTCTCACTGCAACTCTCCATCGCCCATAGCATTTCAAGTCACCAATATGATCCACCAGCATCTCCATCACCACCACCAATCTCCATCTATCTCCATTACCGCCACTGCCTGAATCCATCATTCACCTATCTCCACCAGCCGCCAGCATCCAACCAAAACCTTTTTTCTGGCCACCAGCATCTAGCTACAGTACAAGTCACTATCATCGATCAACATCGCAAGCATTTATTATCACTAGTAAGATCTTTATTTTCTCAATTTCAGTTCTTATCATCGTCATTAAAGTTATGATTTATCATCCACCGATGAGGATGAGATGAAGAATTCCTTTTTTGGCCCCATCATGAGAAGTTTGAGCAATCATGTATTGTGGTCGCAGTTCGTGTTGAATGTAGTGGAGGGACATGCCAAATAGAATATTATAAATGATGAAGAACCCATAGACAATGTTGAAATGCTAGCAACACAGAAGAATGACAATGCCATGGTGAAGGCATGTATTATGAACAATTGTATTAAGAGGTTTGCAACGGATTTTATTTCATTGTAAGACTAAAGAAAATGTGTGAGCATGTGAGCAGACATACTCTGAGGAGAAGAATGGTGCACATATTTCGCAAACCTATCTTGATATGCTCTAAATAATGCAAGATAGAAGAGACTATTAGCCGAATAATATTATGCCAGGAATTCGAGCTCTCAGAGATTGAACTCGTACATGCTTCCGTGTTTGTCTTACACAAGGATTGTTTAGGTCTCAGACTCTCAGTTGATGGTCGGTTTGTTTTTATGGTTCCTATATCCTCCATATTAAGATGCCAAGCAAGGTTCAGGAAAGCGGTATGCACATGCGTTCGGACAGGTCACCGAATACTGAATAAGCGGTATGCGGGGTATATGCGGTTCTACGCGGTTTTCTAATTTTTAATTTAAAAATAAATATATATGAATAACATTACCACTGAATTTATGTACCTAAGTGGAGTTAAAGAAGATATTCATGTTAGATGGGTGTTTATATGCTTTTAATTGCCTCATATTTAATCACAAAAAATATTTACCATAAAAACTTCCCATATTAGATGATTCATGATAACAAAAGTTACACATACATGCACTAAATGAGCAAAACCTCAATCGGCATATATAAAAATATTCGACGATATATTGCATATACTCGTGAAAACAATAAATGAGGAAAACACAAAACATTGCATATACATAATGGTATAATCCATTGCAATTGTATACGAATGCATGCCATATTCTTACAATAGAATGAAGTAAGAGATAGAGTTACAGAATTAAGGACCTGAATGAGAAGATTGAAAAGTTGGAGCTGCTGGACCAGTATGCGGGCATATGCGGGATATGCGGGGCATATGCGGGGTATATGCGGGCCGCATATGCGTGTAGGGCGCATAATGCACTGATTCACGTAATCGGTGCGTTCTGCATGCCGCGCGAGCATATGCGGCCGCATATGCGGCCGATTTCGTGAACACTGATGCCAAGTCACAAACAAATACTGCTTTAGAGATCCTCACCATGTAGGATGGGTATAGCAGATTGAGTCATTTTCTATTTCTACTCTTGGTTCTCATAGAGTAGAGAATACGTCTGCAATGGATGCTTTGTTTAAGAGTTGTGGTCGTGTTACATAAGGATTGTACCCCATTCAAAGACATTCTTACATGTTCCCATGGTATGTGACCTTGTTTTTAGGAGCAGTGATGTTTTACAACATGTTGAGGACAACCTGGAACTCTCATTTGCTCTTAGGAAAGGGAAGAGGACATGTATTATCCATCCAATCTCAAATTTTATGTGCATGGACAAGCTATTTACAAAGTACAAACGATCTCTCATTGAAAATGGCTTGTAATGTCAGACCCAAAATACATGAATACACCCATAAAACAACCAGCTAAGAAAGGAATTCGTTCATTCAACCCGCCGTCAGAGGATTCACTAGAATGCTAACTAAAATGTGTGAGCAGGAGGGAGGAGCGTAGATGAGGTTCTCGAGCTGTAATGTTTTTTTTTGAGAAAGAAACGGGTGGCCTCCCAAACTAGGACCCAACTCATGTTGAATGTATATTAAAGTAATTTCGGATCTAGGACTGTAGCTGTAACGTTAAGTTCATGCGGGTTCTCAAGTGCTAAATCCATGGCATTCTCATTTTTTGTTTATTGTAGGTTTATAATCATGTGGAGAAGGATGCTGAGCCTTCTTATGAAGTACATTATGGATGGGATATCTGCAATCACTATTCCCTCCATTTATCAACCTAGATATAAAAGAAGAAGGGTTTTTATCACTTATTACCCTCTGAGATATCGTAATATCCGTTATGCCCCTATCTTTTTGGTAATATCAGTTGTGCCCCTCACTTCTTGCCGTTTTATCAGTTGTGCCCCTTGGGTTAGTTGCCATCCATCTACAGTGCAAACAGACGTTAACTTTGAGGACATAAGCGGGATTAATTTTTAAAAAAAGGGTTCAGTGGTCATTCCTCCACCACCTCATCTTCTTCCTCCCCCCATCTACTTCCTCTTCCTCCCTTCTCTTCCTCCTCTACAGCTCCTTCCTCCGCTTCGAGCTCACTGCTCCGCCCATGCACCTCCCCACCTTCGTCATCGTCATCCTCCTCCTCCCGCACCTCCCCTCCGCCCCCCACACCTCCCCTCTGTCCAGCTCGCCCTCCTCTGCCTCGAGCTCCCTGCTTCGCCCCCGACACCTCTCCACCTCCGTCATCGTCATCCTCCTCCTCCCGCATCTCCCCTCCGCCCCCGCCCCTTCTCTCCGCCCCCACCGCACCTCCCCTCTGCCCAGCTCACCCGCACCACCCCCAGCACCTCCCTCTGCCCCCGCACCTCCCCTCCGCCCCAGCTCGCCCTCCTCCGCCTCGAGCTCCCTGCTCCGACCCCAGCACCTTCCTCCGCCCCCGCACCTCCCTCCGCCCCTGCACCTCCCCCCTCTGCCCCCAGACCTCCCCTCTGCCCCCCATCCGCGCCCAGGTCGCCCTCCTCCCCCTGCCCCGCACCGTGCCACACCCTGCTCCCCCCTGTCCCGCATCGCTCCCTCCCCCTGCCCCGCACGCACCGCTCCTGCTCCCCCTGCCTCGCACCGCCCCCTCCCCCTGCCCCGCACCACGCCACCCCCTGCTCCCCCTCGATAACGTCATAGAGCCGACCTCCTCCCGCAGCCACACACCTCCCCCAGCCCCTGCCGCCCACGCTCCAGCCTGCACCTCCCCCAGCCCCCGCCGCCCGCGCTCCAGCCCGCACCTCCTCCGCAGCCTCGCACCTCCTCTCCAACCCTCCTCATTTGATTTTATTCTAACCATAATACCCCTCTCAACCACACCATGGTTTGAGTAAACTATGGTTATTTTAATTTCTTGACAGTCAATTTGATGGAAGGGCACAACTGACGGAGAAAGAAGTGAGGGGCACAACTGATATACCAAAAAAGATAGGGGCATTACTGATATTGTGATATCTCGGAGGTGCACAAGTGATAAAAACCCAAAGAAGAAATTACGACATTTATTCCCAAGACACACCGACTTTGGTTGACTTAACAACAACAAAGTCTTTTTCCACATTAAGTAGGGTTGGCTACATGGATTCTTTTCCTCCATTCAGATCTATCTTGGGTCATTCTCGGGCTTAGATTCAAATAACTAAGGTCCTTTCGGGCAATCTCCTTCCAACACTTCTTGGGCCTTCCTCGTGCTCTCTTAGCTTGCCCAACATCCTAAATCTCGCATCTTCTAACCGATGCATCAAGCGACCTCCTTTGCAAATGACCAAAATATTTTAAGTGATTTTTTCTCATCTTATCCTCTACCGGAATTACACCAACTTTCCTTATGATCACATCGTTCCGAATCTGATCTTTTCGTGTATGATCAAAAACATCCACATCAGTATTTTGAATTCTTCTATTGTCATTCTATGCACTTTCTATGGTTTACATGCCAACATTCATATCCATAGGGCATGCCAGTTTCAGGGTTGCTTTGTAACAATTACCTTTGATTTTTAAAGGATTTTTCTTATCACATATCACATAGAATAGTAGAAGCTCCTCTCGACTTTAACAAACTTGTATTTATTCGATGAGTAATATTTCCATCGATTTCCTCATCATGTTGCAAAATAGATTCCAATTATCTAAAGAATCTTCTTTTGAATGTCATCTTCTCCAATCTTCACCTCGATTCCTTCACCACTGCTCCCATTAAAAGTGCGCTCCATATATTCAATCTTATCGTACTTGTACGAAATAGTTTAGTCTTTTAGGCACTCCAAACCTCAAGCTTCTCATTAACTCCATCTCTGTTCTCACCAATTAACATAATTTCATCAGCGAACAACATACACCAAAGTATCTCATCTTGAATGTGACTAGTCAATTCCTCTGTAATCAAAGTAAAGAGGAATGGGCTCAAAGCCGAACCTTGATGCTGACCTATGTTGTTGTCAAAATAGTCAATCTTCCCAGGCCGGATCCTTACACAATATGAAGACCCATCATACATATCATTTAGGTTAATGCATAGGATATGCACTTGTCACATCTCCAAAACTCTCTACAAGATCTCCCTTGGGACCGAATCATAAGTCTTCTCCAAATTAATAAAAATCATATGGAGGTTCTTTCTTTTAGCTCTTTAAATCTCTATTGTTCTCTTCAACAGGTGGATTGCTTCAATAATTGAGCAATCCAACATGAATCTGAATTGGTTTTTTGTTACTTTGGAAACTTGCCTAAACCTTTTTTCGATCACACATTTCGAAGTTTCATAGTATGACTCATCACTTTGATAACTCTATAATTCAAACAATTCTGAATGTCTCTTTTATTCTTGTTGTGGAGAAGAGAATTGAAAATGCTTGTCTTATTTAATAGGTTAAGTAGGAGCATATCATTCGATCATGCCCAACTTGGAAAATTTTCCATAACAGGCGTTTCTTAGGCAAAGAGGAGGACGTCGCCATAGAGTACATTAGAACAATGGCACATGTCAATAGCCTTGATTTCGACTTCGAGAGCTCCTCAGGCGGAGCCGCTTTTGCAGAGAGTAAAGCAAGCGTTGGTGGCAGTGACAGTCTAGGCTCCAGTGCGCCTGGGTGCGCGTGACCTTGGTGACTCAGGTGGGATGCTTGTGGCGAGGGATGCTGTGGGGATGACGTTGAGGCTTCCCCTGTGGTGTCACTTTGCACGGGGTGGGTGATGGATGGGGTGTTGTGGGATGTGGTGCGAGCATGCGGGGGTTTTACATGAAGGCTGCGAGTTCGATGGTTGAGACGGTGGTGGTATTGTAGGAAGGTGGGAAGATTGTAGTTCGGTTGGGTGGATTGGGGCGTGATCGAAAGGGGGATGGGGGGGAGTTGCAGGGATGAGAGGGTTGCAGGGGTGGCAGGGCTAGAGCAAGAGGTGGTGGGGATGGGCAGGGTTCTAGGAACGGGGTTGGAAAAGGTGCAAGGGTAGTCGGATGGGGTTGTAGGATCATGTGAAGTTGTTATGCGAGTGACTGTAGCGTTAGTGGAGGTATTGGTGGTTCGAGAACCTTCTAGACAACAACTTCAGGGTTGTTTTCCTTTGGTGGTTGTCTCAAAGATTTTTACAACTCTCAGGTGTCATAGATCTGATATGAACTTCTGTAGACTTGACTGAAGCTGGAGCAACATAGCCAACATTTCTTTTTCCTCCACACGTGTTGGATGGTACTTTGAATGATATGCTTTGGATTGATAACTCCTTTAGTGCCTTGACAGTTTGTTAGATCTTGAGGACGATTTGTAGGCTACACTCTGATATCGATTGATGCAAATTAGAAAATTTCTACGACGGAAAAATATTTGGAGAGATTTATAGGGGGAATGAAGAGGAGACGCGTCGGTTGCACGAGGTCTGGAAGAAAAGAATATTAAAGATTGCATGGAGGGAGAGGAGAGAAGGGGGAGAGGGATAAGTTGGAGAAATTACCAATTGATGCAAATAAAACAATTTCTACAGTGGAAAACTATTTAGTGGTGAGATTTAGAGGGGGGAGGAAGAAGAGGCATGCTAATTGTGTGGGGATTCAGGAGAAAAGAATCGTAAAGATTGTGTGGAGGGAGAGGAGAGAAGGGGGAGAAGGATAAGTTTGAGAAGCACCAATTTTAATTAAACCTCAACTTGAACTGAATATTACAATGGCTACCATCACCGTTGTATAAGAGGAGTGGAATTACAAAATTAGAATAAAATTAAATCAAATAAAATCTTAATTTATTCCTAAAATAACTCTAACCAAATAACTTACTAATTGTGGATCACATGAAGAGAAATTGCAATGAAATCAATTGGATGCAAATAAAATTAACCCCAACTCTAATTAAATTATTGACTCTAATTGGATAACTGAAAAATGCTAATTCACTAATTTGGGTGGACGGGAAACCCTAATTTTGTTCGAATTTTAGGTTCCACGCTACATCAATTCTCCATCTATGCTCGTAGCACTAGTTAGGTCCTTAGGAGATGCCCTGCCAATGATGTGGGATGTGGTTTTGAAATTGCGAAGGGTGTCCAGTCGAGGAGAGAAAAACACACCCTTCTAACCATGAGAACACAAACATGCGATGGCTTATTAGGTAGTAGGCCATAAAACCTATCCTTCATAATATCTACTACATGCACTACATAACTCCACCATAGTAGATCATTCTATCGGTACTCGAGCCTCTTTAGAATAGGTGGTAGTTGCAAGAACAACATAATACATCATCGACTGGGAGATGACCCCTCATTCTGTGCTAAATCCAGAGCCACCATGGTATCCTTACCATTGCGAATAATAACCCTAATAAAGTTGATCGCAACAACTTTTTTGTTTGTATTTTAATTGGTAGAACTTCTATAAAAGAGGGCATCGAGGAGACATGAGTGGGAGTGGAGCGAGTGGGGGGTGGGGGCAACGTTGGAGGGGAATATACTGACATCCCAAGAGATCGAAGAGCCACTGTCATAGAAGGGGAGGAAAGAGAGGTGCAGGAGGATGTTTATGGAGGAGTTGGCGGCCCAGGGGATGGTCCCTGGAGCCATCTGAAGGCCAAGTAGCAGGCCCCACGGGAAGGGACCGTGAGACGGTGCTTCAAGCGTGGAGCGTCTGATCATCTGTCCTGGTCATGCAAAGTAGTGGAGTAGTCGTGCTTCCGCCGCGGGAAGCTGATGCATCGACGAAGGGAATGCACTATAAGGGGAAACTGGTCGAGGAAGACGACTACGTCTATGCAACCGGTTGCTGCGGACATCAGGGCTGATGCAGAGCGTGTGGAGCCAGTGATGATGACCTCGCCGGGGGGCCTGTTGTTTGATGGTGAGTGGGGAGAGCTTCTACTGCGGCTTGCGAAGGATGCACTCGAAGGAGTGCTCGTTGGACGGGCTTGTGGTGGGTGAGGATGATGCGGAGGCCTTAAGATGTTTGAGGGAAAGGTTAGTAGCAATGACAAAAGGAGGCGTTACGGTTGACTCAGTTTGGTTGCATGGAGGAGTTCTTTGCATTAGGGCTCTATCTCTAGAGGGGGCATGGGAGGTGATTACGTGGGCGTTGGGAAGCGTCAACGGTCGAATGCACTGGAATGGAATCTAGGATGCTTCAGTGTAATCTTGATTCGGGGATAAGTGGTGGTTCAAATGGTGGTGATGGAAGTATTGTTGTGAGGCATGTATTGTCAATTCTAGGGCAATAAGGTGTTGTATTGAGTTGCAATAATTAGGTGGATATGATTGCTGCCACTAAGAAGGAAACGAGAAGGGTGTTGATGAATGTTTCGTCAAAAAAAAGGGTGTTGATGAACGATGAAGTTGTTGGTGAAAAGGGGACGAGTTGTAGGACGACAACAATGGGGAATGGTAAGAACATAGAAGATAAATGCTACAAACATGAGATTGCACAAACAACGGGGATTCAGATGATGGAGGCATCCCCCTTGGTTTCCAAATGAAATTCATAGCATGGAATGTGAGGGGCATGGGCTAACTGGATAAGTGGTTGGCTGTCTGGTCCATGATGGCCGAGTGGAAAACTGATATCGCATGCATACGGGAGACCAGAATTGATTCTTGGGAGTCGTGAGATGGAGCTCCACCTCGAGTCCCCATCTTAATGGGTTTAGAACTGTCCTAGCAAACAATAGCTCGAGGGGGGGGGTAGTTGTGGCTTGGAATGGTGATATGTATGAAGCCGTTGACGAAATGATCTTTGGTTCATTCGGTCTCTATGGCTTTAACAAACAAGGTGGATCAATCCCGCCTCGTTTTGACCTCAGTGTTTGGTATTGCAGGCGCTTCCACGAATACGATGTTATGGGATGAACTGCATCGGATTAGACTTTCCTTCTGGAGATGGCTTGGATTGTGGTTGGAGATTTTTAACGTCACGCTATATGCGGAGGATAGACCGAGGGGGAGAGGTTTGCAGGATCCTTTATTCTGTCTGTTTGGTGAGGTTACAGAGGAACTTGCCCTGGAAGTTATGGATGCTACTACTTGTAGATACACTTGGAGGAATTCCTCATCTCAGTCACACATTGATCATTTTCTTCTATCTCTTGAGGCCTTAAACACGTTCGACTTGGTTCCTGTGACTTCCCTTCCCAGTTCAAGATCGGATCACACATACCTCTATTTTGATTCTCGTAACGACATGGTTCTTCATCATACTTCAAATTTGGGCATTGTTGGATGCTGGAGGTGAGTTTTCGTGATATGGTATGCTCTTTCTGGTTGGAGTTAGAGGTGGAGGGGATGCCTACGATGAGGTTTGTGATGAAGTTGATGGCACTGCAGCGTAAACTTATAGAGTTCAAAAGGTACACTCGACTTGAGTGCGAGATGAGGAGGAACTGAGCGTAGTTCTAGTTGAGGAGACTAGACTCGATAGAGGATGAGAAGGAGTTGGTGATCCGAGGGTGGTTCCAAGAATTTTGGACTTTGGAGAAGGATCAGAAGTGTGAACTCGAATGATGACAGAGATCGAGACAGAAGTGGCTGAAGGAAGGTGATGCAAATACTAAATTTTTCATGCAATAGCTAATGATAGGAGGAGAAACATGACACATTCAGTAGATGTGGTGGGAGGATTTCCTTGGGGAGGGAGAGATAGCGAGGGCGGTTTCTGGGTATTTCAGAGGCATGAGAAGGCGACCACCTCACTGTGGGTCGCGATGGCTAGGGTTGGGAGTGGATCATATTACTGTCTTGGATGTTGAGTCTTTGACGAGGGGATTTGAGATGTTGGAGGTATGTGACGCTGTTTTTGGGCTAAATTTGGACGGCTGCCCCGGGCCAGATGATTTTAGGGTCTTTTTGCTACATGGAGTTTTGGGATCTTATTACGGAGGTGTTGGGAGTGGTGGCAGAATTTGGTGAGGGAAACTATGGATTCGATCACCTCAATCAATCATCTTTCTTGAAAAATGGAAGAACAAGCCCCTCTATTAAAAATAAAAAACTGTTAAGATTCATATTTAAAATAACATATAGATGAAAAGATAGTATAATAAAAAATATGGGACAAAAAATAAATCCATTTGGTTTCAGACTTGGTACAACTTTATATTCTTACTTCCCAAGAAGGATGTGGCAACAAGAATTGAAGACTACATACAAAATTGCTCTTTCTAATGCGATTTACCTTGTGGTGGCCAAACTGATGTCCAATCGTTTGCGGGGGGTGGTGAATAGAATTATCTCACTTGCTCAGAGTGCCTTTTTACTGGGCATGCAACTCATGGATAATGTGGTGTTGGCTTCAGAGATTGTTGCTAATTGGTGTAGGAGAAATGCAAAGGAGGTATTGTGGAAAATTGATTTTTTAAAGGACTGTGATTGTGCGGACTGACGCTTCCTTTGGGCCTCTCTCTACATGCGAAGTTTCCCAGATAAATGGATTTCTCGAATGAAGAGATGCATTATGACTGCATCCTGTGCTGTCCTTATCAATGGGCAATCTAAGGGGGGATTCTTTCAGCCGCAACGGGGTGTTCGTCAGGTGTCCCTTAGCCCCTTTACTTTTTGTTCTTTCATCTGATGTACTGGCAGTCATGGTTGTGCGGGCGATATCTAGGGATATTGCTGTGGCTATTCGACGGGTGGGATGCCCATCCCCATTCTTCAGTGTGTTGATGACACAATCTTTTTTGCGGAGGGTGGGACAGACAATTGTAGAGATTTATCGGTGATCTTGGATATTTTCAATGATGTATTTGGGATGAAGCTAAACATGGGCTAATCGGAGTTTGATCCATTTGGCCTTTCAGAGATGGAGATTGAGATGTGAGCTACATGGTTGAGGTTGTCGCGTACAGGTCTGTCGATTCACTACCTCGGTGTGTCACTGGTTGCTGGCAAGATGCGATCCACTGACTGGTTACCAATGATTAAGAAGTTGGGAGGCATGATGGTGCTCTTGTGTTTGATCCCATCTACGATCTTGATCTTTTTCCTATCCTCTAAACTTGTGCATGTGTGTATTAGGAAGAGGATGGAGTCCATCATGAGGCATTTATTTTGGTCATCAAAGGAACAATCCAATGGCTTTCCATTGGTGAATTGGAGGATGGTGTCGTATACCAAGGAGGATGGAGTCCTTGGAGTGCGGAGCTTGGAGGAGATGAACAAGGCCTTGCTCGATAGGTGGGTATCCCATATTTGGGAGGATTGTGACAGTCTGGTGTGCAGACTTGTTCGTGGGATTTATGAACCCGACCTTCCGTTCTCGAGCAGTGGTGATCTTGGTGCTGCATATTCACATTTTGGAGGGGCATATGCAATGTGGCATAGGAAATACGACCTTTTCTGAGACCTATGGTTGGGGACAACACTGGCTTTCTTTTTTGGATAGACGATTGGAGTGAGGATGGGGGCATTGGATGCTAAGTTTCCACGGCTAAAGATGCTGGCGGAGACGCATGAGTGCTCGGTGGTGAATACGTGGGATGAGCACAACTTCTTTCCTCAGTCTAGATCTCAACTCTCTAAGCAACGGGTGGATGAGCTTCTTAATGTGCTCATTATGCTGGTGGAACATGAGGGTGTAGCTGGGCCCACAGATGGGCGGGACTGTTGGATCTTGTGAGATTGTACATTTTCAGTTGGGAAGGCATACAAGGCTTTGAGAGGTCCCATGACCTTCGATCTTGGAGGATGTGAGGTGGATTGTAGACTGATATGGAAATGGAAGGTTCCAACTCACGTGAAGGTTTTCATGTGTACCTGTTTAGAAGAGGGAGACTATTGACGAAACAGATTCACTCACCTCATTAAGGGACTGATCCGGGTTGCCCAAGGTGCTTGGACATGGCGGAGGATGCAGACCATCTTTTTTTCACCTGTGATAGCTCTGTGGAGATTTGGAATCATTTCAGGAATAGAGCAGTGCGTTCTAACAACGTAGATAGTTTTTGGAGCTCCATTGGGACAGATTGGAGCGGCACATAGAAGGAAAGATCGAGATGTGTTGTGATTTGGGCACTCTGGCTGGCCAAGAATGGCATGGTTTTTAATCATGATCGCTTCTACGTTGAGAATGTTGTGGCACATCCAATGCATTGTGTGAGAATTGGAACATGTAAAGTGGTGGTCTCTATACTTGTATCAGGATTGTAACAACTCTTGGTGATAAATGGATTTTGGGCACACACCTATACGGTGCAAGCCCTTTTTCTTTTAAAAAAAGTTGATCGCAACACCTCGAGGAAGGAATGATCATTTTTTTACTAATGCAACATCTACATCATCCACCAAGATGCCCATAATCAGATTAGTAGCCCCCACTTGTTGCCATGTGCAAGTTCGACCATCATGATCATAACTAAACTCCTTTTTCTTTACCTTCCAAACACCAGGAGCCTTACACTCCGCAAAGCAATACCTTACTCTTACAAATTGAACGCATGTTGTCTTCCATTTGCAGAACCTTGCGAGGTGACCATCTTTTCCACACTGGTAATTGAACCTCATTATGTGTGCAACCCCTCACCAATGAGTGAGGATGATGAAGCCCTTGCCTTCCTTGCAACATGTCTTTTCTAATATTCCATCGGGTTCCAATCATTATCGTTACTGATCTTGCTCCCACCCTCCCCTCACATAGTAAATCACACTCCCAAGGGATGTAGGGTGGTTGGTATGAAGGGCTATTTTGGGCCTTTTGTGGACCCTCCCAAGGGATGTAGGGTTGGTGATTCTAAATGGGTGTTCATGGTGAAGCACATCCTAATCAGAAGGCACAATATGTCTTGAAGGCTTTGCTCAGATATATGGGTGGATTTCTATGTACATGCTCTTTATTATAAACTTTTAACTCTTCAATTCTTATTGGCATGCTTCATCGACTCTTAATATCAATTTAGATGTGGAGATTGTGTTCTCTATGGGTTCTTGACGAGGTCGTCTATATGCGATAACCACCCACATTTGAGTTTCATGAGGAGAGGCATAAGATTTGCATGTTGGAGAATGCCAAGTATGGCATAACAAAGACTCAGAGCATGGATCCGAATGGTCAAAGATGCTAGGGGGCAATGGCTTTGCTAGATCATCCTCAAATTATTCACTATTTACCAGGAAGACAGATGGAGACACTACAATATTGTTAGTATATATAATGATATAGTATTGGTTGGCAAATTAAATGAAGCATATGCTTGCGTATCACTTAATGATCAAGCATATGGATATGTTGAGATATTTCCTTGGAGTAGAGATAGCATGTAGATACAAAGGATTGGTTCTGTCACAGAGGATCTGTGTTTATCTTTTATAGGAGACTGGCATTATAGGTGCCATATCGGCCCAGCTTCCTATGCATCCTAAGGATCCTTTATTTAAGGAGAACAAGCTTGTAAATATGGGCTGATGTTTTTTATTGATGGAAAAGATCACGCATCTCATTATCATTATGCATGATATTGGTTAACTTGGTTCATTATTAGGATGCATCCGTGATTGTATTGATGGACCTCAAGCCCACCCTTGGAAAGGGATTATTCTTCAAAGCGGGAAATCGTTAGATATTGCAACATCTTTTGATGTGTATTATGCATGGTGCCTTATGGATATGAAGTCTAACTGGTTTCTATGCCTACCTCGGGGGCAATCTTGTCACATGGATGAGCAAGAAACAAGTGGCAATATCCCGTTCCAGTGCAGAGAGGGATAATACATGGCAGTGGTCTTGGCAACAACCATGATGCAGTGGATTCAGACTGTAAGGCCTTGAGTATCGGTTTCAGTCATCATATCGGTGACTTGCCGAAACGAAACTTCAGAAATTCGGTCGTATTTTGGTCAAAATTTCGGCCATTTCAACAACCAATGCTTCTATCAGCAGCCCTAAAGACTAAAATTTCGACGAAATTTGATGCCATAGATTTAGATTGTGCCTATTGATCTTCATCTTCCTTCAGAGAGTGATAGAGTTTAGATGCGATAATACTGCAACCATGCATATAGCTGACAACCTGGTGTTTCGTTAGAGAACATGTAGAGGTTGATTGACAAATTATTAGGGATCTCATCTAAGGATAACTTCCGTGGACTTCTTATGTTCCTTATCTAGACCAGACCATTGATATATTTGCCCAGATTCTCTTTTGAGCGATGCTGTCACAAGTTGAGCATGCTAGATATCTAAGCTCCAGCTTGAAGGGGAATGCTAAACTATATGAGAGTTCTAACACCAAGGGCAGTTATTTATGTGCATTCTCCCTGACCCTAGCCTCTCGTATATATAGGGCGAGGGTTTGTTTTCAATATATCAATCTATTATTATTCGACACACATTGGTCCATAAGTTGTAGGCCATGATTCCAGCCAGCATGAATGCCTGTTCTTTTGGTGCGTTTTGACCTTTTTATGTACCATTTTTGGTTAATATATGTTGGATTACATCCTCACAGGCTCCTGAGCTCTATTTGGAACTACAAAAGCAGGTTAGCAATCAGCAAGCTGCAACTAGTGCAACAACTGCTTCAAGAACCAAGGTATGTTTTTTTGGTTGAAAATCATTACTGTAATATTATGCAACTTTTTTGTGAAAAAATGCTAGTAGATGCACAAAGTACTTAAAACATATTCAGTTATTGCGTGCACACCTTTCTCACTCTACTACTTTACAAGGCAAAACTTGCAAAAGTTACAGATTTCCATGTCTGATGAATTGGTATTTTTTAAAATATTAATATCTATATAAATTTTCTCCTTTAAAATGCTGGATTTCCGAGATAAGATCATCTGTGATGTGGCATGCCATTTGCTATCTCGTGGTGTCCCCGAGTTCTCATGGGCCCGATTATTCATGATCCAGTTTTTCGCAAGAAAAAACCCTTTTTGAATTATTCATTGCTGTAGATTTTTATGTTGTGTATGCATTAACAAAGTGGAAAACATTTTTAAGACGAATTTGGTGAGATAATCTCGCTTTGATATTGTAATATCCTTGGACAAAATGCAGGATGCAAAATGAGATTGAAAATAAATATTGTAATCACCTCTTGTATTTTGGTTAGTTTGTTTTGAAACAAAGCACAGGTGCTTGAATGTCGTCTGCATGTTCCAACTGAAAATTAATAATCCATTTTTTTCAAGGTTTTACTTGTCTCATAAAATGTAGCCCTGACTCAGGACTTCTATTTCAATCTATACCACATTATTTATATGTTTGTCAGGCTTCCAAGAAAAAGAAGTCTAATGATCTGAAGTATGATATATGTGGGTGGATAATCCTTGCTATTGGCATCGTAACCTGGGTTGGGATGGCAAAATCTCAAATTCCTTCTCCACCTGCTCGGTGATGCCTATACTTGGGAATGCTTATCTTGAAGATGGACCTCACAAGCACATGCACTGTGCTGCATCTCACGGATGGTGATAGATGCTCGGTTGATGACTCTAGAAGTTGGGATCCAGATTCATAATAGCAGGATAACTCTCTGTTCAGAATTTTTAGAATGAGGGAGAATATCATCAATCTTTTGCTTTGGTGTATCGTTGAACTGTTATTTTGGCAATAGGGTGAAATATTGTTGTATTGAACTGTTATTTTGGCAATAGGGTGAAATATTGTTGTATCTTTTTTCTGTTAAATTTCACCGGATCATCTGCATTACTAATTATTAAGTATGTTGTCTATTCATTTGATAATCCAACTATCGGTTTCAGTTAGGTACTTATTTGGAGAGTTGTTATTTTATCAATAGGGTGGTTTTCTAAATTCACTCATTATGCATCAATGTTATAAATTATTGGCTATCTTATCTGTCTATTTGATAATCTGAGAATGGTGTTTCTCTGAAAAACATGAATCTTTTGACGTCGGTGGAAACGATTGAAGAGGACCAGAGGAGAATTTCTGCTTTGTTATGAATGCCCCTAGTGATGAGCTCTATATTTGTGGAATATGCATAACAGCTCGTCCTTGTTTCTCATTTTATTATTTTGTGAACATGCGACTGCAGTCTTTATTTGTGATCGGGTCGGATACTTGGATCAAGTTGAGGTTGCAGAGTTTGTCATCCATTTGTCCTGGCCAGGAATATTAATGATGCGAGTATGGGCAATCCATGCAATCTTTTTTGAAAAAAAACCCTAGGCTGCTTGATATTATAGATTATCCTTGTCATATTATATGTTATGTGAAGTTTCGCTGGTTGATGTTAGTGCGACTGAAGTTGCATAATTGATGTAGAGGTTTGGTCTTTCCCTTGCTCTGAGGTTTGTCAATTCTCCCCCATGTCCTTGTCAGGATTCCTGCCTATCAATTCTCCGTCCTCTCTTTGTATAGCTTGGAATTGATTGTGGATTATATCTTTCATATGATTGGTAAGACTTAGCTACTCTTCTGGTGAGGTGCGACCATGACCTGACAACACTATGCTTTTCCAAAGATTGGCAAACAAATACATGCAGAATATATGATATGCTCTTCTGGCTGAGCTTCTTTGCAACTTGTCAAGATTAACTGATATGCTCTAATGCAACTTACTCGATGTTCAAGAGTAGTGATATATGCAGATGCGGAAGCGTACATCCTAGGGATCGCGATCACAGATTGTCAATTACTTTTCTTCTCTCGAAGACCGGATTGAAAAAGTGAAACTCTTCATTCACGGGTAGAAATGCATGACCGAATTACTTGTATAAAATCAGGTCTCATGTCTTTATTTATAGGCCTAAAAAATCAGTGTACGTCCATGAAAGGGCACGTTGTTTCATCCAATGATTCACAACTTCTATTAGAATCTGTTGATTGAGCAACTAAGTTGGATGAAAGCGGATTAATTCACTGGAAAAGAAATGACTCAATTGAAACATTCGGTTACGTTAAGATGGTTAACTTCCTAAATAACGTAGTCATCGATTGATTCAAATTTCAGTTGACTGAGTTTCAATTAGTTCGCTGAAAAACATATGGATTTAATAAGTAACATGCTGATTGAAGAGAGATGAAATCGACTGATTTGGAAGTTAGTTGACAGCAAAGTACGTTGTTGACTAATTAATGACAAAAAATAACCTATAGATCTAAAGTGAGCATTAAGTGACCGTGGGCTCATCAAATATACCATGATGAAATAGGGTAGTTGTCTGCAACAAGGTAGTTGAATGGATGAAGTCAAGAGTAGACTTAAGAGGAGAGTTAGTCAATTGAAAATTAGATTAATCAACTAATCTGTTTTGAAATCCTATAAATATAAAAAGATGAATACTGCAATGAGGTCTATACATCTTTTTACTGATAAATTAAAGCACAAGGATTCAAGCTTCTTGATCTTAATCTACTCTTGATTTTTTTCTTGAACTTTAACTTCATCTTCATTTCTTTATTTCTTCATTTTTTTAATCTTTATTCAAGTGAATTGTATTGGAATAATTGTATTTGAATGATGCTCAATTTGCTTTAAGCTTGATATACACTGACGTTTGATCTTTTTGTATATTTTTTTATCTCCACGTTGTGATGCGTCTTTTGTTTGCTTGAATCTTTACGCTAATGCAATATGAATAATTTTTTTAATAATTAAATATGCATGTTTATGCATGTTCCAACAATCTCTTCCTTTCGGTGATGATTGTTAGTGGCTTAGATTTTAATAATGCATTCGTTGTATATTTCTTTTGTATCTTGATTGACTTTTTAGGTAGAATCTCTTTGATGAAAAGTGTAGAGAAAGCACAAAGCATTATTTCTAAAGTTACATCTCAAAGCATTGAGATCTTCGAAGCTCAAGATTTGATTCTAAAAGCTCAAATGCAGTTGTAAAGAAGATTTGAAGACTTTGAAGTTCAAGGATAAGTAACGAAGACTTAGGAGCACTTCCACAAATTTTATCGAATTGGACTATTTCCATAATTTTAATTTGTGCTTAAAAACAATCTTATAGTTTTTGCATATTCTTGATCTTTAAGTAAAATAATGCAAACTCATCAATATCTCAAAATCAATCTTCAGACATATGATCAATTATCTTGACACCCTGATCGATCATCCAATTTTTGATCCTAATCAATCAATTTTTGGTTTTCCAACATGATAGACCATACTTTTATCCTGGTCGATCACAATTGATCGACCATACTTGGATCATGATCGATCACTTCTCAAAATATTACTCAATAGTCACAAATTGATCGATCACTCGTGATCAGTTAACATGTTCTTATGATCGACCATTTCTTGTTTTGGAAAATAAAAATGTTGAACTTTCCAATTTTTGCTCACCAACTGTAATTGAGGCTACAACTTATAAATAGGACCCTAGTTGTGCAATATAAAATCATCCAAATAAAAAAAATAAAAAATTCACACACAATATATATAGAAGTAGAGAAATTCAAACCAAGATGCACACAGATTTTTACGTGGAAACTCAAGTGTGTCAAAACAACCCACACCATGTTCTATGATTTTCCATTTGTTCTCTCGATGAAGCTTGCTTCCACTATCCCAACGTTACTTTAAACCAATGGAAGCACAACCTCTTGTACAACCTATATCCTTCCTTATACAACTCTCAAAGGAAGATTTTATTTCTTTCTCTGAGAAAGGAATCCACAACTCGGATACAAGTGTACAATATACTGAAAAAAATAATTTAACAACAAAATTTGAATCCACAAGCTTAAAGAACTTCAGCGTAAAATTTGCTCGAGAATAATAATGATTTTATTGAGCACAGAGAGCACAAACAACTTCAATATCTAGAGATATTAGGATTGAAGAGAGCTCCATAGCATAGAACGCTGAAAGAACTTCGAATATCACACACAAAGTAGCACTCTTTCTTTTTTTTGAGAGAGTATAAAATGTATCCCGAGGTTGTTTGTCTCAATCAAAGATGAACAATCGGAGTGTTGCCCTCGAGTCCTTGTACCCTATGCATGTACCCGTACGCGCTTGGAGGACCATTTCAAGCCCCAACTGCTTGGGTGGAGCAACTGCAGGAGGACCACCACCAAACGCCTCATCCGATTGTCCATCTTTCCATCAGAGCCTTTCTCTCGACGCAGACTCCCACGACCATGCTGGGCTCTTCAACAGCTTCATCGGAGCGGTGGATCGTCGTACAAGCTCAGGCAAAGCTCGCCAGACGGGTGTTCTTCCAGCCATCTTTGCCACCGTCCGATCAAGGGATTCATCCCAGATTTGATCCGAGCCCGTCGCTCACGTCTTCCTGACACTCGGATTAGATCTGGGCCCAATCATCTGAACCTCCCTACAAAAGGGATGTCCAGACCGTTAAAGCAGACCTGACATGTCAGATCTGACTGCACGTCCGTGACAACCACGAGACCGTCAGATCCCCCTACAACATTCATTAGGACCGTACATCAGTGCCTTCATCCTTGTGCGCCACGCGCCCCCATTGGGTATATTACACTTTTATCATTGCATGTTTTCCTATTTAGTTTTAGTCCAATAAATAAATTATGTAGTTGAAGATATTTACAGCTAGGACCCTCTATTTTTCATAATTGCGTTTTAGTCCCTTAGAGTTTTAGTCACATGTGTCCCCACATGCTTTGTTGGGTTATTTGCAACATTAATCATGTGCTTTCTGGATATTATGATATCAATGATATGTTTTGAAATTTGCATATATACCCCTGTGAGCCTGGATCACGTGTTGTGTGCCTTGTTTGGATTAATTGCACATTTGACACCTGTGCTTTTATATCGTGCTATTGTTTGGTCTGGAAAGATAAAATAATTGCAACGAGGTCCTTGTGAGCTGTTTTCAATTACATGTCTTTTAAGTGATGCAATAAATATTAAATTAACTCTAAAAATTACTGACAACTCCTTCTAGTGTGTAATATTTGTGGTAATTTTCGTGCGTTAACTTAATTGCATTTAATATTAATAAAAATTCAAAAACTACCAAAAAGAGACATGCTTGCCTTATAAAATTTATAAAAATTTGAAAGGTATTTTAAAAATCACACAAAAATTCCTATTTTGTCTTTTATTGTGTTTTAACTCCAACATTATTTTTTTAAAAAATCTTTATAAAAACCCTAAAAATCTTAAAACAACCAAAAACTATAAAATTGTATAAAATTAAAGAAAAAAAATAAAAAATTATCATTTAAGTTTATGTTTGTAGGTTTTTGTTTATATTTTATCATAAAACTATCATCTTTGACTTTTGGTAACTTTAAACATTTTTAATTTGCAAATTGGTCCTAGTTGTGCACTGTTCTATGTTTTTGTCAATGATTGCTTTTTAAAAATTTGCTAAAACATTTCAAAATTTTAAAAAAATTACCAAAAATTTTTAAAACCTATAAAACCCAAAAATATTTTTACTTTAAATTTTTAAGCATTTTTTTATCATTTTGAAAAATCTAAAAAGAGTGTTGTGTGTGTCTTTTCTATTTTGTGCTTGTTTTATTTTATTAAAAAAATAAAAATTTGAAAAATTAAAATTTTGAAAAATTAAAAACCATCAAAAAATTATTTGTTGTTACAGATTTGACTGCTTACTTTTTAAAGCATGCTCCTTGTGTTCGACCCTGGTCGCTATACTAGGTAAATAAAATAGTGAGATCGCTTACATCTAGTTGATTATTTTCTTGAGTGGTTTAATTTTCTCGTTGATCGAGCCGAGTGATTTGGGTCACAACGACCATTGTTTTATTTTGACACTTAACCCTAGTCGCTTGGTCGATCATCAAGTTGACCTTTTACTTGTTCTACCATATGTAAAAATGTCATTTAAAATCAATCAGAAAATCCTAGAAAGTGAAAAACATAGAAGAGCTATAAAAAATCATATAAAATCATAAAAATACATAAATATGCTTGTTTGAAAGCTTAAAAATTTATTTTCTATTTTAATGTTATTTTCATTTTATTTAGCTTCATTTTATATTTTAAAAATACAAAAATGGTATCTTAAATTCATTTTGTGTTCTATTTTAGTTTTTATTCATTGAAAAATATTTGAAGAATTTAAAAATGCCTCGAAAATCACAAAAATAGTATAAAATTACATAAAATACAAATAGATTTATAATATGTTTTTTGGACTACTTTTACTATCTTTGAAAAATAAAAAAAGAACCTTTTATCTCTTTTGTTTATATTTCCTTTATTTGTTTTCTTTTAGAAATAAAAAAGATACAAATTTGTAAAATTTAATATCACTAAAGAAATTAAAAATCAGTCACTATAAAAAAGTAAAAAAAAATAAAAAAATCCATCAAATTACAAAAGAAATAAAAAGATATTAAAAAATAAAAAATGGAAAAAAGGAAAGAAAAAATTTCTTTTATTAATTAGCTATAATTAAATAACCCTCGGGTAATAATGTAATGTTGCCTTCCTGAGTTCGATCCTGCATTGCTATACATGTTGAATAATAGCGGTAATATTTCATTTCATTTCTTGCTAGATAAATAATTTTCAATTTTGAGAGTTGTGGATTGCAGCGACACATACATCTCATTGTTCATATTTTTCATTAAATAAAAAATCCACTAATTTTCTGCAATAATTAGGAGATAAGGGCAAATAAATGCGAACAAATCAACATTGTTACTTAGAAACCCTAAGTGCCTTATACATTGTATATAGTTTGAACTTACACTAATTTATACTCACTCTTACATACTTGAAATTTAAACATTTTCAACACAAAATATGTACACAAATTTGTATAGAAAATTACAAAAATAATTGCAAGTCAAAATAAGGTACAGTATGGTTGGGACACACAGATGAAAAAGTTGTAAACAGAACTTCATAGATCAATATCTTCTCCATAAGAACTCAAAATTCACCAAACTCACCTTTATTGTACTCTCAATTAAATTATATATCTAATAAATATGAGTTCATTAAAATTAGAGTTAAGATACAAAAGTTGACTTTTTGGAGTCCTATTGTATACTATACCTATATATTTTTTAGAGTAAATTACACAAAAGTCCCTAAACTATACATGTAATTTCATTGTGGTACCTAAACTCTTAAAAGTAACAATGTGGTACCTAATGTTTTGTTTCGGTCCCAAATCGATCTTTTACTAACAGAAGCAGGTTACGCCCTTCAAATCATGTAGTGTGAGGACGAAAATACCTCCAAGGAACAAAAGCCCAAATCCTAAGGGAATATCCTCTACCGCACCTCTATCCCACCAGTTTCATGCTCGCCAACATGGGTTTCTCCTCTGATTAGGAGTGCAGGTAATTAAAGCTTCCAAAGATGTGGTAGCTTCTTCTCTTCGTGGCTTTATGATCAAATCTGGTTCTTTTCTACTTGTAACAACTGGAGGTTCACGCCATTTGGGTTGGGCTCGGATTTGCACAAGGAGGGAGGTGAGGATTGGGAGAAGAGAAAATATCCACATTGCTTTGTTCTTGGAGCAAAACTGGGATTGCAGAGGTAGGAGAGGGGTGGGGAGGAGGAGAGACAGAGGCATGTGAGGAATTTCTTCGATGAGTGGCCTTTGAGAGAAGATGAGAGATCAGCTTGGTCACCTTCTTTATCGATGACTCAACTGTCCATCTCCACGCCCATCGCTTGCCATGACCTCTCTCTTCGTTGGTATGCATGATTTTAAATGTTTGCATCTCCTATGCTTATTTTTTGTTGTTATTGTGAATATGTGATGGTTTGGTTGGATAGACTTGTGATGCAGATGATGGCTTTGGTACAGTTGTTGGTTTTGTCCAGAGATTCTGAAGGGAGGCTAGGAAAGAGCACCGGTTGAATGTATTTCATCGTGGGAGTTGTTCTTGTTTTCCCCTCATTTCTTTCTTTGCTTCGTTGTGGGAGTTTTTCTTGTTTTCCCCTCCTTCCTTTCTCTAATTGTCACCCATTATGCTTGTGAGATCTGTTGTTATGTATATTTGGATATATTCTTTGTGTTTACTGGTGTTCTTTGTTGGCGGCAGGCGCAAAGTTTATGATAATGTCATGTATTTGTGCCTTGTTGTAAGTTTAAATTAGGCTCCTTTCTTGCTTGATGTAATAGGATTTGGTCCATCAAAAAAGAGAGCCTTTTGGTTTGCTTTCAAAAATTCAGATTCTCGGGCTGCTGATTTGATCCAAGGAAGAAAAGCCCCAAGGCCTCTGTCGAGGCCGCACCACCGCTCGACCCCACGTGTCCCTCTGCCGACATGACCTTGTGCACAACCAATCACTAACTGGAATCCTAGGGGAAGATGGGGTCGGTTGTGTGGGGTAGAATGTGGGGGCGAGAGCGAAATATTTGAGGATTTGGGGCTTTTCTTCCCTAGGGGCATTTTCGTCCCCACGACACAAGACTTGACGGGCGTCACCTGCTTCTGTTAGTAAAAGATCGATTTGGGACCGAAACAAAACATTAGGTACCGCATTGTTACTTTTGAAAGTTGAGTTACCACATTGAAATTGGATGTATAGTTCAAGGACTTTGTGCAATTTACTCTATTTTTATTCATTTAATTCATTCTTTGTATTTTTATTCTTTTTATATTTTTAAAATAATTTTAAATAAAATTTGAATTATATTAAAAATACAAACATAAAAAGCAACCATTAAAAATTCATTAACATAAATAATGTAATATAATATATAGGTATACTGTACTTATATTATACATACCCATATTTACTTAAGTGTCACAGAACTTGAATGACATAATATATGGATATAATGATGAATTTTCATGGATTTATTTTTCAAAAAATAAAAAATGAGGAAAATGGGGCGGGGGGCAAGTTAGCTCCCCTAGGGACAACCCTATTTTTTTCCTTCTATGAAAGGGAAAATGGGGATGCCCCTTGAGGGGAACAAACTTGATTTCCCCGTCCCATTTTTCTTATTTTTATTTTTTTGAAAAATAAATCCATGAAACTTCATGACTATATCCATGTATTATGTTTCATGCGAAACATAGACTCCTATAGTTTTAATTTAGGTAGTCATTTTTTAACGGTCGCAGAATTGTTGAAATTAACCCAGTCTGAATGGAGGCCGTTGAAGTCTCGATTTCACACGAAATTTGAATGTCATAATATAATGATATGATGGTGAAAATCTATGGAAGCATTTTTCAAAAAAAATTAAAAAAATGAGAGAAAATGGTGCGGGGAAGCCATATTAGCTTCCTCAATGGGGCATCCCTATTTTACCTATGTGTATGTATAGGGACCCTTTCAAATGAAGTGGGGTCTCACCAATAACGCGGTGAGCTAACAATCGGATTCGTCAGATCTCAATCTAATGGTTGCATCAAAAATCTTATCCGAAAGGGTATTTCTGTCATCTCATTTTTTTATGTAAATTCGGATTTCATTTAGTAGTTTCAAATTATTATTTAATATTTTTTTGGATTTGGTATTTTCATTCATATCTTTATTAATTAATTTCTAATTTTGCGTTGAACAAATTGTGTTCAACCATATCTTTGTAAACTTCCGCGAGTTTTTGTGAAAATATATATTCTCTTTGTATATTCGTTCATAAATTTTTTACATTATCATTCAATATTTTTCAATAAAATGAGTATATTATTTTGTAAATAATATTGGGTTCTTTGTAAAATTCATGCCTTTTTTTATAAGTATTTGCGTGTAAACCCATCAATCATGCTTTCTTCATCTTGTTTGTTCATATTCTACATTTTCTAATTTTCCTTGTACCTCGCATGTTTCTTCTACTGATCATCGTCCAATCATTCTGTTTTCTATCTCTTCTCTCTACTTTGTAAGATCTGTGATTTGAATTGATTTGATCAACTCGATATCAAATGATCTGTTGATTTCATCCTGTTCTTAAATGGGTTTCTTTTCTGATTGAAGTTTGAATCGTGGCTACTCGTTGAGTTTTGATTTTTCTTTCTCCTTTTTTCTCTATTTAGTTGGATTATTTTGATTGGATTGAGTCTAAGTTGTTCTCTGATTCCGTGAGAGATCGATTCAGTAAAAGACTTGAAGTTTAGTGGGTAGAGAGATCTGAGATTCTTGGGAGAGATTACCATGTTCACAACTAATTGGTATTCTGGAATTTGCTGGGAACTATAACATGCAGTTCATCCAAAATCACGAGAATAAGAATGTTAAACCAGTATTGTTGTGTTTGCTAGATCTTGTTGCTAATCATAGCTTATCAGGGATGAGATACTGTCCCTGAATAAAAGTTGTAGTTGTAGAGATTTAGATTTACAAGATCAGAGATTCAGGCCGACGATAAAACTGATCTAAACAGGAATTAGTGAGGCTTCAATTTGTAGATCAAGAACCTGTTATTTCTCTTTTTTTTTTCAGATTATACTCGGTCAATATTCTTTTTTATCTGTAGATGTATCTTCGTTGATATTGATTAGTTGCAGGTGCTCTACTATCAGTCTACCATTCTATTCGATCTATTTTGCGTCATCTCGGTTGGATCGAACATATGCAAGGAGCTCCGGACCGCCATCCCATAAAATGACCATAATGGAAGCAATCCAGGGTCCTCATAAATTACATGTTTTTTTGTGAGGTTTGTACTAATAAATTACTTCAACATGATCAAAAACCTTTAATATGGTTTATTAAAATATGGTTTATTTTACGTTGTATGATAATTTACATAATTCGTAACATAATTTACAAATCGATTCATTGTAACTACAAGTATGTTTTTTTTTATTTTTTACATGTTCACTTTCTTAAAAATAATTGGTAAAATACTTGCCTTTCTTTTTTGGGTTTTATCATTTGTGCCTCTCTGAGATATTACAATTTCATTTATGCCCCTCCCTTTTTAGTAATATCAGTTATGCCCCTCACTTCTTTCTCCGTTATTACTTGTGCCTTTCGGGTTAGTTGTCGTTCATCTCCAATGCAAACATACATTAACCCGAGGGATATAACAGGAATTAAATTAAAAAACAAGGTAGAAAAGGGCATTTCTCTGCCCTTCCTCTCCAGCCAACCCCCTCCTCCCTAGCCTGAGCTCCGCCCCAAGCTCCTCCCACACACCTCCTCCTCCCCAGCCCGCCCCCTCCTCCCTAGCCCGTCCCCCTCCAGCCCCGAGCTCCTCCCCAGCCAAGCCCCCTCCTCCCTAGCCCGTCCCCCTCCAACCCCGAGCTTCACCCCGAGCTCCTCCCCCGCACCTCCTCCCCTGCCCCTCCTACCCAGCCTACCCTCTCCTCCGTGGGCGACCCCGCTAGCCTCGAGCTACGCCCCGAGATCCTCCCCAGCACCTCTTCCTCCGCCCCTCCTCCCCAGCCCGCCCTCTCCTCCCTGGGCAACCCCGCCAACCTCGAGCTCCGACCTGAGCTCCTCCCCAGCACCTCTTCCTCCGCCCCTCCTCCCCAGCCCGCCCCCTCCTCCTTGGCCCGACCCCCCCAGCCTCGAGCTTCGCCCCGAGCTCCTCCCCCACACCTCCCATGCCCCTCCTCTATGGCTCGACCCTGCCAGCCTCGATCTCTGCCTCGAACTCCTCCCCAACACCTCTTCCTCCGCCCCTCCTTCCTAGCCCGCCCCCTCCTCCCTGGCTCGACCGCGCCAGCCTCGAGCTCCGCCTTGAGATCCTCCCCATCACCTCTTCCTCCGTCCCTCCTCCCCAGCCCGCCCCTCCTCCCTGACCCAACCCCTCTAGCCTCGAGCTCCGACCCCAGCTCCTCCCCCTCCTCCCGAGCCTGGCCCCTCCTCCCCAGCCTAACCCCTCCAGTCCCATGCTCTGCCACCTCCTCCCCAGATCGACCCATGCACTCCTTCCGCCCAATATGCCTCTCCAGCCCATCCTCCTCCTCCCCAACCCCATCTCATCTAGTTCCCCTTTTGCCCCCTCCCGGCGGTTTTGTCGAGGCTATCTGGGGATGTCATGTTCGACCAGATGATGTCATGGAGGATGTTCATCATCAGGAGCCACGGGGAGGAGACGGTCACGTACAATAGGGAGAGATTTTATTTTGACCATAAGCCCTTCTTAACCACACCATGGTTGAATAAATCATGGTTATTTTAATTTTTTGACGGTCAATCTAACGGAAGGCCACAAATGATAACGGAGAAAGAAGTGAGGGGCACAACTGATATTACCAAAAAGGGGGTGGGATAATTGAAATTGCAATATCTCAGAGGGGCACAATGATAAAAACCCTTCTTTTTTTGCAGGTAACCATACAAATTTTACAAAGAGATAATAAATTTTAAAAAGGGGTAGCAAATATTATAATTATGACATATTACATACCTATATTTACAAAAAGAGGGCAATTTTTTCAAAGAACGGAACAAACTTTACAAAAGTATATACCCAGTTTGCTAAAACTAATTCACAGAGAATGTAGAAAAATTATTGACGAATTTACAAAGATGAACATTTATATATTTTCTCTCTTTATGAATAAAAGCTGATAAATTATTGATTGCCTTTCCCTTTTTGCAGGTAACTATACACATTATACAAAGAGAGAACGAATTCTACGAAGAGAGCGTGGATATTGCAATTAGGACATGTTACACACAAATACTTAAATAATGAGCGTGAATTTTTACAAAGAACTAAACATTTACAAAAGAATATGCTAATTTTACTAAAAAATCATTGACTAAGAATGTGAAAAAATCATCAATGAATTTCAAAGATGAAAATTACTTCTACAAAAAATCATTGGAGTTTGAAAATATATATATATACACATATATATTGTTAAATTTAATTCATTGAGAATAAAATTGAAAATTAAGTAATAAAGGTAATAACGAAAAATACCAATTCTAAACAAATCTAAAATAATAAATCGAAATTATTAAATTAAATTCGAATTTAACGACACTTTTGGATAACGTTCTCTGTTAGATCCAAATTCAACGGATCTCGTTAATGGCTCACCATAGAAATGATGGGCCCACATATCATTTAAAAGGGCCCCCTCTAGGCACATGCACGCACACACATGATGGGATATGAATGTCAAATTGAGTTGAAATTTTAATTAAAACATGGTGTCATGTAGTGATTTAAATGGAACCGGATCCTCTGTTGTAACGAGAGTTATAACAGAGGTATTGTAATGGTTATTCTTTTTGTAGATCACATTTCAAAACCCATCCTTATAGATTGAATCATCAATTAATGTACCACATATCCTCTAAATTTTGCTTAAATCCGATGTCATTTGTTATTTTATCTTAATAGGCAAAGGTCTGGTTCCTTTTTAATGAGATTTAACTTGCTTAAATATTGACCAGATGTTTGATCAATAAGATAAAATAGCAAATTTAATCCGATTGAGTGAAATTTGAAAGACTTGTAGAACATTAACTAATAATACAATACATAGGGATGGACTTTGGAATGAGATTCGTAAAAAAAAAAGTCACTACAACACCTCTCTTATAACTCCCGTTATCCGGTTCGGATCTAAAAATACCCCATGAATAAAAATTTAAATTAGAAGGTGGTGTGATATAGTGATTTAAATATCACGAGTGTTTTCAGAAAATACTGGAAGAAATAAAAAATGATATAAAAAATTCTTAGAAGTAAAATACTAATTTTAAAAAAATGTGTCGTTTCCCATTCCGTCTTCTAGCGGTAGATAATTTCACGGAATTCATTTGATAAGAACTTCCTGCACATTTCAGAGAGGATAAAGAAAGAAGAAGAAAGGGGACGAAATGATATCATCTGAATAGGAAAGATTTGTTGACACCTGCAGAAAAGTGGGAGAGTGGGGGATGTCATTTGCATGATGCAGTCCCCAATAGGCAATTGACACCGCAATCAAATAAATACGAGAAAAGCTACAAAGCAACTGTAGCAGACAAAGCACACATCACTACTGTTGATCCCTGACATATTTATTTTTTTTGAAAAACAAAAGAAACCAAGCCAACAGGGTGCCCTCCACCCTGTTATCGGATTTGACAAACCACAAGCGATGGGTCCCCTCCACTGCTGCTCTGATCGTCAAAGGTGCGGATCTCATGATAACCACGAAGATGATGCAAAACTCAAATATTTAATACCCCCTCCCCTTTAGCTTCGCCCAACGTGAAAAACAAGAAGATTCACTACCTGTGCTTTTTTTTGGGTAAGGTAAACTATATATTCCAAAAAGCCAAAAGCTATTACATACAAAAAATGTGGCTAAATGATATTGCCATGGATGCACTAGGCAACATGAATGCGTTTTGCTGTAACAGTACAGAAAATTCACACCCTACGGTGGTGAGTAATGAGTCTAAAACATTGCAAAATCTCCTGAATGATGACTTGCGGTGGCTGGCAGCGAGAGGAGTTCCAAATGCGGTTGCGTTCACGCCAGATGTGCCAAATCACCAACGCGAGAAGAGTAGAAGAATTGGATCTGATCCTGGGGTTGGCGATGTTGAGAATCCAGGAGATAATGTCACCAAGGAGGTCCGAAGGGGGGGCTGGAGAGCTAAAGCACAGCAGGACCCGCAGCAAACCGTTGAGGAATATGTGCAAGATAACAACAAATGCTCGTGCGTTTCCACTTCGCCGGAACATAGATAGCACAAATCAAGGTTGCTCGAGCCAAAGGCATAAAGTCTGTCCAGTGTCGGAAGGCGACCAAGTAAAGCTCTATAAAGAGTGAAAGCACAGCGGGGAGGAGAGCGATTATCCCAAACCACAGGGAACCAAGCTTTAGGGGTGTCCCGTTGACGAAGAAGCTCAATAGCGCCTTGGAAGGAGAAGCTACCTGTGGAGAAAGTCCAAGTAGGGGATGGGAAATCGCCATGGATAGCCGCACGCAAGGGGTCACGACCTGCCAGCATAGCCCTCCAAATTCTTGAAGACGTGGGATTGTGGTTGCAATCCCAAAAGGAGGTATTTCGGAGGTATTTAGAACGCAAGAAGACGACCCAGATTGAAGTTCCAGTATTGAGGAGCCTCCAAATCCAGGACGCAATCATAGCAGCCCTCAATGAGACAAAGGACAAGAGGCCCAACCCCCCCTCCATCTTAGGGAGGCATAGCCTCTGCCAAGCGATATCATGGCGCCTACGACCCCCAAAGAAATTGGGCACACATCCCATTGAGGCGTCGCACAACAGTGATAGGGAGTAGGATCCCCGCAGACCAGTAAAGAAAAATCCCACGTATGACAGTGTTAATGAGCTGAGCCCTTCCTGCCATGGATAGCAATTTAGAGTTCCAGCCATTAGTTAGAATTCTAATCCTGTCTTCCAAAAGTCTGGAATCCGCAGAACGGAAGGACGAAGTAAGCGGTAGACCGAGGTACTTTGTTGGTAAATTTTGCTGAAGCATGCCCATGCGCAATGTGATAGCAAACTCCAGAGTCGCGCGTTTGGGCCTAAAAATCTTGCTTTTCTTGGGATTGAATTTCAGACCCGAGATGGCCTCAAATTCAACCAAAATTTCTTTGACAGCCATAAGAGATTGCATCGAGCCCTTACAGAAGATGAGTAGGCCATCAGCGTATA
Organism: Ottelia alismoides; assembly: GCA_037367405.1. Classification (NCBI taxonomy): domain Eukaryota; kingdom Viridiplantae; phylum Streptophyta; class Magnoliopsida; order Alismatales; family Hydrocharitaceae; genus Ottelia; species Ottelia alismoides. The sequence continues at coordinate 89,911 of JAZKJV010004179.1, read as the reverse complement.
TAAGATGCGTTGGCGCCAGACTCCGACCCCGTCCCATTGGAAGGAAGCGCCCATCAACGGCCACGGAGTCCAACATGGAGGAGAGGGACTCCATCCCAATCGTAAAAAGTAGAGGACTAAGGGGGTCACCTTGACGAAGTCCATGTGTGCCTTTAAACATACCATGGGGAGCACCGTTGACAAGAACCGAGAAAGACGTTGTGGATATACAGTTGTCTATCCAGGAAACCCATTTACAGCAGAAACCCATGCCCAAGAGAGCCTCTAGCAGAAAGGCATGATTCATTGAATCAAATGCCTTGGAAAGATCGATTTTAAGGCAAGCTTTGTTCCGTGAGGCCCTTCTTTCAAAACCATGCAGCAGTTCATTGGCCAGCCGGATATTGTCGTCAATACTTCTCCCTTTTATGAACGCGGACTGATTATGCGAGATTAGAGAAGGGAGCACAGCAGCAAGACGCTTCGCCAAAATCTTGGCGAAAATCTTGTATATAACGTTACACCCAGAGATTGGCCGATAGTCGGCAATGGAGGCCGGGATTTGGGTCTTGGGTATGAGGGTAAGGAAGGTATGATTAAGCTCTCTTACCATCTTACCACCCTCATAGAGGAAATTCATAGCAGCAATAACGTCATTTTTGATCAATGGCCAGTTAAGCTTAAGGAAAAGCGCATTGAACCCATCGGGCCCAGGGGCTTTGGACGACCCAATGGAGGAGAGAGCATCCCAGATTTCAGGCACCTCCAAAGGCCTGACCAGCCACTCATTAACACTTTTAGTAAGCCTCCATTTGGATGAAGGCGACGGTAGTCGTTGGGAGTCAATAATGGTCGGTGACAGAAGCCCTTGAAAGTATGCAACAGCCGCCTCCGCCACCTCATTGTGACGATCCACCACATTGCCATTCTGGTCCAAGATGTTGGTTATGTAATTTCTAGCCCACCGGGCCTTGGTTGAGAGGTGGAAGAAACGAGTATTGCGGTCACCAAGATTGAGCCAATCAACACGGCTCTTTTGTCGCCAAACAGATTCAAGATCTTCGTCAAGCATAGTCAAGTGGTTTTTGACATTCGCATCAAGTTCAACAAGATAGGGGTCAAGAGGAGAAGCCCCAAGAACATCCGAAGTGACCTCCATAAAGTACTTGGCAAGTTTATAATCCTTCAAAACGTTGGCCTCCTTCACAACCCATTTCTTTAGTGAGAGCTTAACATTCTTAAGCTTACGTGCAAGGATGTATAAAGGGTTACCAGATACTGGTAAGTCCCAACCTCCACGAACAGTGTCCTGGTAACCCGGGCGATGGATCCAATAGTCGAAGCAACGAAAGGGAGTGCGCTTCACCGATGAGTAACAAAGAGCAACCCACATCATCATATGATCAGAGAGATGTAGTGGGAAATATCAGAGCTTAATTGTAGGGAGAATTGTGATGAGATCCTCGTTGACCAGGGCCCGGTCCAAGCGAGCCACAATCCGACCAGGACCCAAGGAGGAATTGGACCAAGACCAGTGGTTACCAGAAGCCTCCAGATCTGACAAGCCACACTCATCCAGGCAGTTGTTGAAATCATCCATGCGGCCACGTGCTGGTAAGCGGCCCCCAAGCCTTTCCGAAGAGTACCTGACAATGTTAAAGTCACCCAAGACTAGCCATGGCCCATCAACACACAAGCTGATCATGAAGATGACGCCATAGCTCCTTCCTTAAGTTGGAGTAATTTTCTCCGTAGACAATGGAAAGATAGAGCACAAAACCGCCTAGGCTGGTGCAACGCATAGTAATGCATTGCGCGTGCGAGCCCACAGTAGCACACGTCCAGGAGCAAGGCTTCCAAAGGAAGTAAATTCTTCCCAATTCTGTATCGTTATGAATGCAATCCCAACCTGCAGGGATCAAGTCAGCAAATTTACGACGATTGTTTGGCCTTATTTTTGTTTCGACAAGGCTAATGAGCTCTGCGTTCTTAGAGATGAATTCCTTCATCAAGTTTTTAAACTTCCTGGGCTTATTTAGCCCCCTGGTATTGCAAACGACCACCGACATTAAGTGGATTTTTTGGATGGCCGTGGCAGGCCTTGATTTTTGCTAAGAGCCCTTGTGGCTTTCTTTTTCTTATGTGTAGCTGTTAGCCATGATTGGTTAACCTCGACCACCTGCGAGTTGCTAGGGTCCATCGAAGCGAATTGCAAGCCCGCCTCAGCCGTGGGCCTGTTGAGGTCAAAGGAATTGATGAAGGTGCCTGTCGAATCCGAGGCAGCCGATTTCCTGCTTGTGGAGGCCATCCTATGGAGGATATGTCTAGAGCCAAACGAGAAGGAGGAGTGGGCCTTGGCCACAGACTTGCTTCCGTTGGAGGACATGCCATTGACATGGGACCTTTTATGTGATTTCAAGGGGGGATTCCCTGAGAAGCAATTGTCTAAGGCAGCCGAGAGCAGAGGGTTCCCCGCGGTTTCCTCAGCATTGGTGTCCGAGATGAGGACTTGGTTGAGCTCCTGTGAGAGCCCCTCCTCCGCAGCAGCAGGCGGGACCTCGGAAGAAGGAGGCTCACTTGTACCACCACCGTGTTGTTCAGCAGTGACCTGGGTAGAAGGGCCAAGGTCAAGGACCGCTCCATCCGAATTGGAAGGTTTGGTCGAAGCCCTAACTGTATAAGGGCAATTGACGGAATTATGCCCAAAGGCAATGCAATTATCACAGCGTGGAGTTCGACATCAATGTTCTGCCGAGCACCCGAGAAGAAAACCATGGGATAGACTTAGGGATGATCAATGACGCGTGAATAGAGGCGCAACAACGTGCATAGTCCAAGTTTCTTCCGAGGCTGTAGCGGCATCCATGAACAACGGGGTTCCCAGCATGCTAGCAAGCTTATTAAGCACAATTTCAGTTACAATGGCCAAGACTGAGGCCATGGAAACATACCCACAGCGGTATCTCCGAAAGTAAATCACGCTCCAGGCAAGCCGCAATTTCCCATTTTCGAATAACCATAAACCGGCCTTGGAATAGCCAAGGTCCAGCTGCGATTATACAATCGCAATCATCCGAATGTTGAAGTTTAAGATAGAAGTAGCCATTGGGGCGCGGTACGAGCTTGAAAGGACCCACATGTCTCCATACTTTCTCAATGAAGGAGATAAGATGTTTAACGAAAGGGTGCTTACCGAGCACGTAGAAGATAATGGTGTTTTCCCAAACACCGTCAATGGTACGAGATTCCTCCTCTGAAACATAGGCGACCTTCTCTCCGTTAAGGAGTATGGGCGGTGAGAATGAAAGGGGGTGCGCCGTAGAGGCCGATGTAGGTGCTGAGCCGCAAACCTCCTTCCACGATGGTCTAGGAAGACCCTCATCACGGGTCCCGCAGGAGACGTTGAGGTTACCCTCAGGTAGGGTCACGGAGTGGGGGGGAGGGGGAGGCGCATGTTGGTTGGATTGTGGGGGGATTGATGTAGATGGAGGTGGAGGAAGGGGCGATGAGGAGGTCTGGTTGTTGGTGGGCGGCAGCTTTGGTGGAACGGGGGGGGGGGGGGGGGGGGGGGAGGGGGAGGATGGGGGTTAAGGTTAGGGCGAAACATGGGAGAACAAAATCCGAAGCTTTACCTGTGCTCTTTAATGAAGTTTCTAGTGTTTTTATCAGTTGTGCCTCTATGAGATATTACAATATCAGTTATATCTCTTCCTTTTTGAGAATATCAGTTGCGCCTTCGACTTCTTGTCGTTCTATCACTTGTGCTCCTCCGTTACTTTGATCGTTAATAAGTTGAACTTAACCATGGTTTATCAAATCATGGTTTAGTTAAGAGGGGCATATTTGGAAGAAAAGCCAGAGTCTCTACGTTGATGGATCTTCACGACTTCGGAGAGGGAGGGCGAGGCTGGGGTTCCATGACGCGGCGCACGCCCTGTTCCACATCGACTACGGATGCGACCTGTCGGAATTCCTGCACAAGATGTCGAAACAAGGTCTAGATTCTGTTGAGAAATGCCTGCGGAGGGACCCGTCTCAAAGGTGGTCGTGCGAGGAGCTGCAGCACCCTTTCCTGGTGGAAACAGAGCACTCTCGAAGAAGCGTGTTCGATTGGATGAGCATGGAATCACAGTTTTGCGAAGATGGCTATGATGCCCATTTTAGCAGTGATGATTTCGAACCCACCTACGTCGACGCTGCGAAGAGGCTGGGCGAGATGGCGGGGGGTAGTAGATGCTCCTTCTTGTCCGACGATGGCGACGATGAGTGGAAGGTGGAGGTACTGGAGGGAGGGCAGAAGGAGGGAGAGGCTGGGGAGGAGCTGGGGCGGGGGGTCGCGGGGTTGGAGGGATGGCGGAGGGGGAGGTCGCGGGGCTAGAGGGAGGGTTGGAGGGAGGGCAGAGGGAGGGTGGGGCTTGGGAGGAGTTGGGCGAGGGGTCGCGGGGCTAGAGGGAGTGCAGAGAGGGAGGTCACAGGGCTGGAGGGAGGGCAGCCGGAGGGCGGGGTTGGGGAGGAGCTCGGGGTGGGCTGGGGCGGGGGGTCGCGGTGCTGGAGGGAGGGAGGAGGGGGAGATTACGAGGAGGAGCTCGGGGCGGGTTGGGGAGGAGCAAGGGCGAAAGGGGAGCATGGGGCCGGAGGTGGGGGCGCGGAGGAAGGGGGAGGAGCTGGGGCCGAGGGGAGGAGGCGATGGAGGAGGGTGAGCAGGCTGGAGACCAGGAGAAGCGGAGGAAGAGGAAGAAGATGGAGGAGGAAGAGGATGACCTTCCAGCCCTCTTTTTTACATTTAATTCTGATTGTATCCTCAAAGTTAACGTCCGTTTCCGTTGAGATGGCCGGTCACTAACCCGAGGGGTACTACTGATAAAACAATAAGAAGTTAGGGGCACAACTGATATTCCCAAAAAGGGAGGGGTATAACTGAAATTGCAACATCTCAGAGGGGCACAACTGATAAAAACCCAAGTTTCTAATATCACTTATACCCATGATTTTCTTTGCAATTATATTTGTGCTTCTATATATTTACAAAATTTATTATATTGTGCTCAATTAAGGATTTTATCAGAAAATTTTACAACATTTTTTATATACACATTTTTTAAAGTTTTTTCAAAGACATTTTTACGGTTTTCTTGTTGTTTTTTTCTTTAAAAAATCCAAAATATACACCCATACTTTTAGAGAGTTCATATTATTAAAAATATAATAAAGTACGAGTTATGGCTTCTAAAGTATATATATCATATATATACGACACCCCCCTATACGTAGCGTGAACTATGTCCTAATAGTGACCAAAGAAGCAGCAAAGGAAGACATAACTCAGGCTAAATATAGATCAGTGAAAAGAATCTATACTACAATGACTCAAAAGAATAACGAATAAACGAATAGAAGTCGATCATCTCCTCTATACTTAGGATTAAGTAATCCTAAGGATAGCAGACTCGAAACCGAAGATGGTCGAGGTCAAGAGAATGTACACATTCAACGGCTCAGCTTGTCCCTCCTATACTTAGGATAAAATATCTCTAAGTATAGAGAAGAAGATTAAAAGGTGATGGACAAGCGAGGGAGCAGACGATACACAAACCGATATCAATCAAAAGGGGAAATGAGCGAGATCACCCCCTATACTTAGGGTAAAGCACACCCTAAGTATAGACAACAACAGGGGTAATCAAACAAAACGACTGAACAATACAGTGTCTACACCTCCCTATACTTAGGATAAAGCACATCCTAAGTATAGTAAAAATCTAGATGAACCTAAGGATGTAAGACAAATGGAAGAAGGAAAGAATAAAAATCGAAAACACATATTAACAAGGTGAAAATAATGAAAAAATCAATGAACTATATAGGCTCAAGAAAGTCGAAGATTGGCCTTCTTGCGTGACCTAGGAACGATAGAATTTACAAGATGCAGGTCAACACTAGGGTCATCCTCAGAGATATCCACATACAAATCAGAGGATCCCTGATCTATGTTGACCGGTGAGGAGCGGTCTAGATGGCCGAAGAGATGGACAGAGCTGATCTGTGAAATTTGCTCCACGGTCTCTGAAGTAGACGCGATGAAAATGTCAAACTCTGTTGCGATCTGATCTATCTCCTCATCAACAAAGCCCTTAGCTGAATCTGCGTGCATAGGGGGCTCAATAACCTTGATACTAGAAGGCTCAAACAAAGTATTTATAATTGAAACATGTTCGACCTTCGGAGTGCGTGCCAGCAACGATTTTGCCTCGATGACGTAGATATTACGAATCTCATCAACACATCTCCAGACATGTGTACTAGGATCACCAAAAGATGTGATCTCCAAGCTTTCCTCTCTAGAGAGGAGATCATGGGACTTGATAGAATCTGGAAGGATAGGATCATGTTGTATATCAGCCGTGATCGCACATGTCTCAGAATCTCATGGTTTGGAATCATCCTCGTCTGCTGGCTCGGAGTTCGTCTCTGTACTGCTGGGATGGAATGTGACGCTATCTATCCCATAATCAATCATGGCCTTGGCTGCTCATAAAAAAGGCCAACCAAGAATAATGGCAACATCCTATAATGGTACTGAGGAATCAGAGTCTAAGATAACAAAATCCACAGTGAATTTTTTGTCTTTTACCATCACAATGACATCACAAAGTATACCCTTCGGCCTCTTGACCGATCGGTCGGGAAACTGGAGAATCATTCGGGCTCTCTTCAGAGGCTCTAAACTAAGAGTCTCAAGAAGATGGGAGGGCAATATTTTCACTGAAGATCCGTTGTCCAATGAAGTGTGCTCAAACTTGTGCTCTGAAATTTGACAGCTGACGAATGACGCTCCAATATCTTTATTTTTCTTCTTTGCAGATGTGTGTTGGATGGCGCAACAAGTGACAATGGTCAACACTTGTTTCTGAGAGCAATGATTTCGCCTCTTCTTTCTTTTCAGCATGATATGCTGCTTCCTACATTTTCGAAGAAGAGGAATGTGGACCAATGCCTCCGAAAGAGTGAGTTTAATTTGAATTCGGTCCATCACCTCTTTCGCAATTTTTGACTCTTGGATTTTTTAAAATTTTCTGATATTTCTCCCTTCCTGAGATTTAGAGCATCTGGAAAGGGTATCTGTACATCCTCCTTAGCGATATATACACTCGAAGGATCAGAAGAAAATGATGAAGATCTTTTTCTTAAACAGGGACTAGCTCCATGAAAAGTTGAAACTAGAGATCCATCAGAAGAATCCGGAGTCTTGTCTCTATTTTTGTTTTTGGATTTCCTTCTTTTTCTATTTTTTGTGATTTTTCGCCTTTCTTACGTCTAGAATCAGAATCTGAATATACTCCCGCGTTGTATCCTGCTACATACTCCTCGCTCCTAAATGTCTCAGTACTGCATGCTGCTTCCAATCATCATGGGAACCGGAGGGAATAGAATTCAACAATTTGGGTGAGATAGAAAAATCTGAAACTGATCTCTACTCTGTGATGATGCTGGCAATAAAATCTCTGAATGTGTCCATCTGTTCTCTACGGTCCATGGACTGCTCATGAATCAGACAGTTAAAATGGTTGAATGTGGAACTGTCTATATCAGGGGCTCTCAAAGTAGTGTTACACATCCATCTCAGGTTGTTGAAGACGCTCGGAATGATCAAGTGAATATGAGAAGATATGCTCCTGAGGTGTCTGCTCGTAGCATTGGTCCTGATATGGAAACTGAATCGGCTGATATGTCGGCTGAAACAATAAGGGCTCTCGCTCAGCCTCTTGGATTACCTAAAGAGTCGATATACAAGGTTCTTGAACAGGGAAGCACGTGACCGACTCATACTCCGGCTGAAAACTCAACGGAAGAAGTGCCAATCTCTGAGGATAAGAGCTCTCCACTACTGGTTCAACGTCCATACTCGAAATTGCATTAGTGTCCACATTAACTGCCTGATGAGTGATCCCTAAGTCAGCGGTAGGTAGATCGCATTGAAGTGGTCTGACATTGCCCTTGTGTGTCGTCTTAACATCAGAAATCTCTCCGAAGAGATTCCAGAGCGAGTCCTCGTCAAGACTACAGTGTGGACCACCAGACGAGGCATCGATCAATGCCTACTGCTCTACGACCATCCCCAGATAAAATATCTGAGCTAACTCAGCTATGGAAATCTCGTGATCCGGAAATCTCCTCAGAAGAATCTGAAATCGCAGCCACATATCCGGTAGTGGCTCATGGGGATCATGCGAAAATTCTCTAATAATTGACTGCATGAAATTTGATCGGCTAATGGGGTAAAATTTCTTAAGAAAAGTTGTTCGCAGAGTACCCCAACTAGCTCTCTCCTTTCCCAAATGTCGGAACCATCTCGTGGCTTCGTCCTTGAGTGTCAAGGGAAAGGTTTTCATCATAGCATCCTCAGGTGTAATATCTGAGTAAAAACGAGTGCTGCAAATTTCCTCGAACTCATAAAGATGCTCGTACGGTTCTGATGAATCCACATTTCATCATCTTTATTCTATCATTTTGGCCTCAAAAACCCTAGCAAATGCCTGTAAATAGCATTAATTCATGCATTTTAGCATTCATGCATATGCGTGTAAATATTGTATAAAATGTGGTTTTTAAAGCCAAAATTATAGAATAAAGAAAAGAAAATAAAAAGAATAAAATATTGTAAATATTTTATGACCCGAAACCCCAAGACCTAGGCATCTTGATGAATAGGTCGACCAGGAATAAAGTAGGGGGAGATAAGGGCCAAAAATACAACAGAAATACCTTTTATTCCATTCATTCTTTATTTATTTTGGGACCTATTTTTGTTCCACTTTTTATACATCAAATAAAGAAACCTTGTACATGAAAGTTGTAGATAATTAAATAAAGAAAAATACAAAATTTATCTCACTAAAAAATATTGTACATATGAAAAGTTATGGTCTGAACAAAAATCCAGAATCCCAACTTTTCAGACCCGTATCTCACAAATAAAAACTCCAAATGCAGCAAACTCACCTTTAATTGTATATAGAATAAAATAAGCTATTTAATCGCGGTGGTTTTCGCATTTGGCGGAGCTACGGTTTGAAAGTTGAGTTTTGGACCCTCATTGTATAATTGTACAGATTAACATATTCATTTTATTATTTATTAATTCTTTTTGTAATTTTATATTTTTATAATTATGTAAATATCATGTATAGCATATATATACATTAAAATCAGAAGAAAAACCCAAAAGAGATACAAAATAAAATAGATGTATATAGAATACATAGATATCATACTTATATACATGCCTATATCAGACACACTTTTATTTTATTAAATATACAAAATAATTCAGAAAAATAAAATAAAAATATAATTAAGTGTATAAAAGTATTTTATAAATTTATAAAATACTAAATAAAAATAATAAAATTAAAATACACAAAATAAAAAAAAGAGTAAAATATATAGATAATATACCTATATAGGCTATAAATAGTAACTTATAAAAATACACTTCATAAAAATAAATAAAAATCACCATAAAATAATTAATGAAATAATAAACATTTTTTTATTTTATAACCAACTTTTAATAAGTTCAATTACTATTTTTAAAAGATTTTTGAAATAATTTTTAGGAGATTTTTACTGGTTGGTCCATGTGGACCAACCAGGTTGGTCTGACAGTTGACCTCGGTCAACTGTCTGACCTCCTCCCTTGGACTTGTCAGAACCTTGGATTTTGATCCACTTTGCGATTTTTTGGAGGCCACACCAAGCACCATCTCGTCTTGGTCTCTTCACAACTTTTCTTCCTCGACTCAAGGTGATTCACGCCCTCAGCTCTCCTTGGGCTGTGGGTCGCTGCACCACGCTGCCACCATCGATCTTGGAGCCTCGATTGTCAACCCTTCAAATACAACCCTCTGACTTCCCTTCTCTTTTTGATCCTTCTTCCGCCAATTTCGCCCGCAAACCCCTAGCCCATTGCATTCCTGGTGACAGCAGGAGGCGATTCGAGCTTGGGTTTGCGCCATCTGGTTTTGAATCGAAGTAGATCCAGTCCCTCGCCGGAGCTCCGTCGTGAGTTCGCTCCGTCGTCTCTGGTGAGCCTTTCTCTCTTCTTCTTCCATTTTCTTGTAGCTTAGGATTAGCCTAGGTTAGGATCATAGCAGTTTTACTGTTCGTTCATCCCTTCGCCATGATTTCGTGAATCATTCCACGTCGGAGCTTAGCTCCGGCTCCACTTTCCGGCCACCTCCATCATCGATAGCCACCAAGATCACCTCCATCTTCTTCCTTGTCACTCCGTCATCACGGACCACCCTTCCATCCACCTCGATCACGCCCAGATCGAGCGATCAGAGCTCCCATCTCCGCCCGTCGCCGGAGCTCCACGCCCGAGCCGCGCACCACCTCCATTTAACCCGAGAACACCCCCAGTCGCCTCGCCTGGTTTTTGCGCTTCTAACCCTGCAGGTCAGAGCCCAAGAGGAGGCTCTATCGAGCCTCGACAACTCGGGGAAGCACCTCCCAGGTCGCCGCCGCCGTCCGTCTCCATCTCGCCGTCTCAGGCTCGCCTGAGACCTCCATTTGACGCGGAGGGGCCCCGGGATCGTTTTGCCCTTGATCCTAGGGCCGGAGAGGCCGTGTGTCAGCCGAATTCACTCGCCAAAGCTCACCGGGGAGAGTGTTCTTTGTGAACCTCTCTCCACCGTTGGATCAGGAGCACCCTCCAGTACACACAGGAGCCGTCAGATCTTCAGCACCCTCCACCGTCGGATCTCGTCGCGGGATTCAGTCTTGGACGTCTGTGCGAAGCACCATCGGACCACTAGATCAGGCCACGTGGATAAGTGGATCATCCTCGGCCGCACGATCTTCATCTTGAGTATTTTGCACTTTCGACCCAAGAATTTTTGTATTTACGTTTTAGCCCTAAAACTTTCATCTATAGTTTAAAAATATTTGTAATAATTGCAATTAGGTCCCTGAACTTCTTTTATTTGCACTTCAGTCCTCGGCCACATCACCTCACGTGACTGGGCCACGTGACTTCGGGTATTTTGCAGTTTTTATCCCGAACTTTCATGTATTTGTAGTTATACCCCTGTGCGTAGTGATTTAAATATATTTCAGGGATAATTGCATGTTTGTCCTGCCGGTTTTTAGTATTTGCAAATATGCCCCTGTGAACGACAGATCACGTGCTTCGCGCATGTATTTTTGGTGATATTTGCACCCAAGCCCCTGGATGTTTTTATAATTGCACTTATACCCCTGCCAGGCTTAGGATTTTTGTGTGTTTGCTCTATTTATTTCACACATCATTAAAGTGCCAAAAATTCCACCAAAATTATTTTAAGCTCCTGTTAACTTGCACTTTCAGGCCATATTTTTGCATTTTATTTTTATTGCATTTTAGCATTTATTAAAAAATCAAAAATAGGCCTTTTAGCTACTGTCTAGCTTGGAAAATACCAAAAAATATTAAAACACCTAGAAAATTCTAAAAAAATCACCTACTATGTATTTTAGTGTCTATTAGTGTCAGTCCAAAAATTACTAAAAATTTCAAAACCAAAACCCTAAAAATTAGAAAATACCTTAAAACTTCAAAAAAATCTAAAAAATTCCAGAAACTCTAAAAAATACAAACTCAGTTCTTATAGGTTTTATATTTTATTAGCTTTATTTTGAAATTAGTTTGGAAAGTTTTTGTTGCTGTTTGATATTTTTAATTCCCATTTTACTCACAGCCAGTAGCTAATTCATTGTTTTCCTTTATTTTCACTTTTAAAAATACCAAAAAGAGTCTGAAAAATACCCAAAAATCATAAAAATAGTACAAATTCGTAAAAAGGCCAAAAATATTTTATTTCTGATTTTTTGAGCATTTTTGCATATTTTTATAAATATCTTAGCACCTCTTTTATTATATAGTTTATATCTTTCTATATTGAAAAAGAAAATAAAAAATATATAAAATATAAAAAGAAAATATAAAATCAGAAAATTAAAAATCAAAATACAAAAATATAAAATTAAAAATTAAATAAAAAAATTAAAAATCCACAAAAATCCTGATTGGCTAAGTAGTCCATTAGACCTAGGAGTTGACTTTTTGTCTCTACTCTACACCCTTGTTTCTTGTGTTCGACCCCTACTTGCTTGCCATTGTACATTTTTAGTAGGGAATAATAAATTTTAATCCTTGCTCTTGATTGATTGATTGATTGTGTGGGTTAATTGTTGACAAACGGGAAGGCTTGAGTAGTCGCATCAACGACAGTGAGTCTGATTTGTCAGACCACTATTTAGCAGCTCTCGCATTTTCGTTTTTAAGGTTCCTCGTGCGACTTTCCATAAAACTTCGGTAGCAACGAAATGAAGTCTGAATCAATCAGAAAAATCGGCAAAGTCGAAGTAGAAACTGACTCAGCTCCCGATGTCGGTTGCTCAGTCTGCACCCTCATCTCAGCAACTTGTGGATCGAATTCCTCATTTGATCTGAAATCAGCTCACAGGTTTCATAGATCTGCTCAGTTGTCACTGTGACTGAAGGTTGACTCGAGAAAAATGAAGGGAGGGAAATAAAAGGAGACAGAGAAGAAATACTTGAAATGGAGGGAGGGAATTAGAAGGATACAGAGAAGAAACACGAGAAATGAAGGGAGGGAATTCTCCGAGGTCAGAGTCACACTCGGAGAAAGATAAATGACTTGACTCAGGTTCGAGACACGTGGCATCTCGAACCGTCCTAGGTGATTGGGTAGATGCGCTTGGAAGCGATGCCGCAAGAGTCGGCCGAAGAGATCGTCTACCTATCATCATGATGAGACAAATGACTCCTGATCGATAAATTGAGATAGATTTGAGATCTGAAAGATAAGACTCACACCACAAGTCAGACACAAAGCAAACCCCAAATTCAGCAACTCAACCCTGATGATGACCGTAAGATTTCGGTCGTTTATCTTTTCAATTTTATGGTTGTTTGGCAAACAATCTTCTCACAGATTAGCGAGATTAGATAGGTGTCCAAAACTTCTAGGGCATACTGCCCGAGTTCTTACCAGAAATCACTTAGTCTTAGCCAGTATGGGAGTAAGTACGGACCGTTTCCAGCTATCCGTGTTACTTGAGGACAGAGCCTTACACAGTGTCCTCTAAGCCTCACACTCTGCTAAGTACACCTGGACTGTTTCCGGCTACCCGAGAGCACCCACTGAAGATAAGGTGATTAAAAGCACGAACTAAGTAGTGCTTCGGTAGAAGCCTAGACTCTGGCTCTATCTTATGGGTCGTCTCTCACTCACAAAGTCTAGAGAATGTACGTGTGATGCAAATTCGGGGGTTTCTCTCCCCAAGACAAGTGAAGTCCTTACGTTTTGTTTTAAGTCCGATAGAAATTAACAGTCCATGTTTTAATTTTCAGTTTTCACTTTTTTTGGGATATTTTCAGAGAAAAAACGTCTAACGTATTTTTGTCTTTTTGGGTTTGGACCTAAATACAAGTACCTAGGTGCCGTATCCTAAGTAAACATCTAAGCTACGGTGCAGAGAGAAGGGAAAATCCACAAAAATCCTAACAAGCACCTATCTTGAACAGCTGCGGAAAACCATCGAGAAAAACACGAGCGAAAAAACCGCGGTGGGTGCCCTGCTCCCCCAGGACTACAACCCTAGTGAAACAGACCTCGAGAAAGAGTACAAGTCAGGATGCCTTTACGAGACCCCTTTCTACGTAAAATTTTTTATTACAAGAAATTATAAAAATCAGCTTTGCGATTCTTAATTATGCGGCTCAACTTGTGCTGCACAACTCAAAAACAAAAAATCGTGAAGTTAGAAAAAATAAAATGGTGAAAAGAGAAACCCTAAACCTAGGTCTACGACTACCCTTGTGATGCCTCCCCGACAACAACGTCATCTGAAAAAGAACCCAACCTACTACTCTAAAAGAAGAATAGTGTCACTGAATCGATAGGGTGAATTTTTGCAGAAAAAGATTAATTTTTAACTAATCTTCTTTTATTTTATTTATACTCCTAAACTTAAATGTATAGCGGTTAAGCACGGGAGTGTCGAACTCAGGGAGGCGAACAGTTAGAAACTAGGGGTGAACTATAGAATTCCTATGGTAAAAGGTTTCCTAATTTTTATTTATTGTTAAAGATTTTTTGAATTCTTATTTGATTTTTAAGAATTTTATATTGTTTTTGTGTATTTTAAAAATTTTGTGATTTTTTATTTTAGAAAATATTTTGTAATTTTTATTTGGTTTTTATTTTATGATTTTTATGTTTATTTTGTTTTCCTTTTTTATGGATTTTAAAAAGGTATTTATTAATTTTATAGATTTTGTAGTATTTTTAATGTTGAAAACAATATGAGTATTGAAAAGAGATTCGTATTTTTGATTTTTAAAATAATAGAAAGGGTAATAATATTTTTATTTTATTTTTATTTGAAAGTATGTGAAATTATCTTTAAAACGGTATATTGTGCGCTTTTAGGGGATTTTTATTTAGTTAGTTATGATTTTTACAAGTTTTTACATATTTATATTTTTATTTGTTTTATTATTAAAATTATATTTTATTTTGGATTGATTATGCAAAATATGGTAAAATATACTGTTGTTAATTTTTATAGGATTTTAGAGGTGATTTTATATTTTGTATGTTTTTTGAAAGTTTGTTATATATTTTTTATGTATTTTTAATTATTTATTAAATGCTAGAAAACATTTTTATTAATTTATTTATTTCAAATATTATTTAATAATATATATAGTATAGTATAAGGTATTTTTATGTATTTTTATTACATTTTTATCTTTTGGTATTTTATTTATTATGTCCGTAGTATGTATATAGTATTTGTTTACTGTGCAAGGGTATGTTTGTAATAATACTAGAAATATAGGTGTATCGATGTTATTTGCTGGAAATATAAAGAGCGCATGTAAATAGCAGAAGCCAGAGAATGTGTGTGCAATTATCCCAGAAGTTCGCGTGCAGACCGCATGAGAGCTCCACATGTGAATCGCACGTGATGTCTTTAAGCGACGGGCTCGAATTCTTAGGGGACAACGCGTTGCTTTAATATGGTCGTCAGATGCACAGCCGATTGGAGGGCGGAGGTGTGATCTGAATGAGATGCTTGTTCGTCCCTCTGCTCAACAAATTTCTCCAGGAGGCAGACAACGATTGTGCTCCAGTAGTCGACGAAGGTCCACACAGTAGTTCAGATTCTCGGATACATCGCTTTCAATAGCTAGCAATGTTTCGGTTCTGATATAGGCTTCATGATGATCTGATCATCGATGTCGGTTGTGGCTCAAGGCGGAAGTGGAGGCTTTAGCACACCCGATTGATGGAATACCTGCAATTTAATTCCTTTCTCGATTCTAATAGAATCGGAAGCACTTCAGAACATAGACAATACCAGGCATATGCATTAGATTATTAATACTCGACAACAAATCCATCATTCCAGACCATATGAAATAGGCATTTTTAAATCTATTCAGTTACTCTTTGAAGCACGGAAAAAACACATGCAGAAACTGAAAGTTAAATCCAAACTTTTTAGCTCCAGCCAAATCCACTATAGATTACATCCAATTTCAAATGACTTTGCACGTTAATGAAGATTAATAAAATGCAATTAAATCCCACTACACTTGACCCAAACGATTTCAGTAAGTAAATCGAGAACGTTCAGATCACGAAATGATGTGAATTTCAGACTGTATGAAACAATGACTAAGCATATACCGTGGGTGTGTGCAGATGAGATGATTTAGATGCGTGAAGGGCAGGTGAAATGGAAGCTCCAACCGATGATGGAGGAAGGGAGCCTAAGCTCTGGCGATGTTCTTCGCTAGAGTTGAACAGATCTGGGAAGAGGAGAATGGGAACTGCAGAGGAAGGCTGATAAGGTGGGGATCGGTTTTGGTTTTGGTTTGAAACAAAGAGGAAGGTAGATCGAGAGAAAGGAGGGATGATCGAAAGGAGAAACAGAGAAGAGGGAGATGGAAGGCCTAACCTGGGAGTGGAAGCGGTTGAGAATCACCCATGGAGTGGTTGCCTATGGACGGAGGTAGGAGACCTCCTGGTCACGACCTCGACGCGGCGGCATCGCGGAGGCTGAGCTCTCGGTAGCAAAATTTGACGGGGCACAATCACGCCGGAGCTTCCTCCTCGATGCGACGAGAGATGATCCCGGAGCTGTCACCTCCTCGACGTGACTCGGAGCTCACTGGATTTCGGTGGAGAATGGCGGATTTGTTTTCAAATGGGGGTCTGGTGGTTTATATAGAGGAGAAGAGGTCCCGTCACCGGGGACGGTGATCGGAAGCGGGAGTTGGTTGGAGAACGGTCGGCCAACGGTCGGCCGTTGGGTTCGTTGATGATGGTTGGCGGAGGGAAGGTGGAGGTGGCGCACAGTGTAGGTTAGGTTTCAACGGGGAAGAAGGGAGGAAAGAGAGAGAAGGGAAAGGTAGAGAGAGAAAAGAAGAGAGGAGAGAGAGAGAGAGTTAAAAAAAATAAAATTAAAGTAAATTAAATTAAGTTAAATAGTTAATAATTATATTAAATTAATTATACATTAATTTCGTAAATAAATAAATAATTAATAATTAAGTATGATTAATAAATTATTTAAGTAAATGATTAAGTAGTTAAGTATTATTTAAGTAAATGATTAAGTAGTTAAGTATATAATTAAGTAATTAATAAATAAATGATATATTAATTAATTAATTAACTTAATTAACTTAAAAATAAATAAAGTATTAATTTATTAAATAATAATATAAGTTACGGTTCATTGTACAATATACCAATACGGACCTGAAAACCGCATTTTTCGCATTAACTCTGATTTTAGCGAAACTAATGTGCTGTAGATAATTTAATAATATACTTTTTAGAACTGAGTTTGCCCAATTCGGAGTTCACACGACCGAATTATGAGGACCGGAAAATTTAGGTAGCGGTTTCGAGGCTTCAGGTTTTATTGGTATTTTAACTTAGTGACATTTTTATATTTTTCTATGCAATTTTATAAGATTTTAGGAAAAAATTAAGTTAATCGGGTTTACAGTTAATTAATTAAAAACCTGGGAAGTTTCTACATATAGTACATATAGATAACAAGGCCCAAACGCCAAAACTCACCAGTTTTATTCGAATATTTTTTTTAATATTTTAAATAAATAGTACTAAGTATAAAATAGATTTTAAAAGTCAGTTTGGTCCGTTTGGAGTTTTCTATAAATATTTATGAACCTCAGAAGTCAGCTTTTGCGCCTTTTCGGTTCATTGCGGTTAATTAATTTTTTTGTCGAAATATTTTTCTGATATTTTTATAAAATAATAAATATTTTCGTGAACAACTTTTGTAAAAGGAGTATTTTGATTTGATATAGTCTTGATGATGAATAAAATAGGTGAAATATTAATAATGAGATAAATGGGTAAATTATATTTTTGGTCTTTGTTTTCTTGATATTTTTATAGGTCAGGATCCTTATCTCCTCCTACTTATTTCTTTTGTCGACCCGGTCAATATTGACCTGGTCTTGGAGTTAGGATCAGTCTGTATATATTTTATATATCCAACCTTCTTTTCTTTTATTTTTTCTTTTCTCTTTATTCTTTTATTTTGGATATAAAGTGTTAATTATTTAATATTAACAAGTGTGGTTAGAATGATAATTAGATAGAATTAGTGGGTATTTACATGTATTTTATCAAGGATTTTACCCAAAATGAAAAAATAAAGGCGATGGATCACAGATTCATCACCAATGCAATCAGAATAGAAATTTAATGTCTCGGTACTCATGAACAAAGAAAATTAGCCCTTTTTGGTGCCCCAACCAACACAGTGATACTCACAAACTCTGCTGTTATCCAGATTGCAGGCCATGGCAAGTTATCAACCCTATCCATCCATGATCAATCTATAAACTTGTGGGGCTTGTTGAGCATGAACACTACTATAGCCAACGTCTCAGTCGCCATCGAAGAACTTGGCATGGTGGTGGTGGATCGCTCCTCTCAACCATCGAGGAACTTCCCCTGCTTGAGTTCCCAACCTTCGCATCTTCAATCTGCCACAGATATGGCAAGAATGGTCAGTGTTGGTGTCCCACCTCCCTGTCGGTGATGGGGTTGTCCCTCCATGTCGGCGTTGGGATGATGGGAGGCATTTTAGGGTTTGGATGAGATGTTTCGATTTTTGAGAAAGAAAGGGAATGGTAGATAATCGAGGAAGAAAATTTAAGATTATATTTTATAATTAGAAAAGTGAAAATTACATAAATGGATTTTAATCAATAAATATTAACCATTAACTTGTCATTACTCATAACCATCTGATTAATTAGGAATGGATGAGATTGAGTGTTCATCATGAGGATGGTGATAACCTGCCTCATTTTAAGTTCTCATGTAGGAATTATCCAATTTAGAGCCTTAGTGAGCACCAATTATAGGCCATACACATGTATTACCGATTGAGGGGTTACTTATTTAAAATGATATCATTTTTGGAAGGACATTAATATGCTTGATTTTAACGATAAGTATTATTCCAATTACATCATGTCCTTAAAAAAGAGGATAATTTTTTTGTTGAAATAGAGGGTGAGCTCCCGAGTTGAAGTCATTGCGCAAAGTTTATATCATATCAAAAGAACTGAAAAAGAGAAGTTATCTTTGGAAAGAAAATATTCAAATCAATGATTCATGTAAAATATTGAGATCCAAATACTCGGATCAATAATATATATGCTATAGTCAAGTAAATGGTTATTGTAAGATCAGTAATACCTAAAAAATGGTCGGTAATTTACATCCGCAATGATACATTGTATTGAATTCAATAATATATATATATATATATATATACATATATACATGCATATATACATACATACATACATATATATATATATATATATATATATATATATATATGGGGGCAAGGAGCCTACATCGGGTGATGTAGGTAACTTACCTACATCGGGTCATATTTTGTTATTTTTTATTTTTCGAATGAAACCTTGGTGGGATTTACTTAATATATAGAGTGGATTATGCGTTTTAAATTTCATGCGAAAAAAATATTTCTAACATGCCCATCTAAAGTGGGTCAATTTTAGCAATTCTGAGACCGTTGAAACTTGACAGTCTTGATGGAGGGGATAGAAGTCTCAAATTCAGTTGAATTTGGAATGACACAATGGTGGTATATGGTGATGTAAATCATCGAAGATTTCATTTCAAAAAAATAAAAAATTAATGAGAAAAAAAACCCGATGTAGGTAAGTTACCTACATCACCCGATGTAGGCTCCTTTTTCCCTATATATATATATATAGGATTTTTATCCAATAAGCCCTGTGCCCATTAATGTTTCGGTGAGCACCATTTGTAGGCCACACACGTGTATTACCAAATAAGTGGTTACCTATTTCGAAGGATGTCATTTTTGGAAGGATATTAAAATGCAAAGCGATTTAACAATAAGTGATATTCCGATTATATTGTGTCCTAAAAAAGGAAGATCGTTTTGGAAAGAAAATGTTCGAATAAATGATTTCTTGCACAAAATCGTGATCCAAATACTCAAGTCAGTAATATATATACAATTGTCAAGTAAATGGTTCTTGCGAGATCAGTAATATCCAAACAATGGTTAATAATTTACATTTATTTTATTATATGGTACAAAGTTCAGTAATATATATACACTGGTCAAGTAAGTGCTTGTTATGAAGTCAGTAAAATCATAACAAATGGTCAATAATTTCCATATGTATTATTACTTTGAACAGGATTCAGTAATTTAGAGACAATACTCAAGTAATATATATTCAGTTCTCAAGTAAATTTTTGTCATGTGTTCAGTAATTTATATATCTATGTCTTATATCACTTGTTCAGTAATATATATATATATATATACAATTCTCAAGTAATGACTACTTTGAGATCAATAATAATAAAATAAATGGTTAGTAAGTCACGAACATTGTTCAAGTAAGAAAGTAACATATAATCATTAACATATTCGCCTTCTATACGATTAATATGAAAATAGTACTTTGAAAAAGAAGTTATTAAATACATGCACATAAGGAAAAATAAATTAGTAAAATAAATGAAATGCTTCGTTGACGAAAAAGGAAAAAATATTACAGAAATGAATGCGATGCACATTACATAGACAATGGTATTACTAATCATTTGTTATGTTATTGCTGATCTTGCAACACACATTTACTTGACAACTATATACATATTACTAAATTCTGCATAAGGTAGCTATTTGGATATAAATTATTGATCATTGTCTTGATATTACCGATCTCACAATAAGCATTTACTTGACCGGAGTATATTTATTACTATCATGTCATTTGGATCTTAAAAATCATTTATTTGAATCTTTTCTTTCCAAAACTGTCTTCCCTTTTTTAAGGACACAATATAATTGGAAATATAGTAATTGTTAAATATGTGTTAGCCTATAATTAGAAATATAGTTATTGCTAATACACGTGTATGGCCTAGAATGAGCGCTCACCAAGATGCTAATGGGCACGAGGCCCATTGGATAAGCCCTATATATATAGGGGGCCTTTCAAATAGGACGCAATCCTTCCTGAGTTCAGGAAGGCCACCCCTTTTTTGTATAAAATACGAACACTTTAGTAGAATACGTATACACTTTGTATTATAGGTGCACGTTATAAATACAAAGCCGCATACAAAACTGCGCATTATAATACAAACATTAAAACTACACATTATAATACAAAACTATATATGTATTCTACTAAAGTCATATTGTTTTATACAAAAAAGGGGTTGGCCTTCCTAAACTTAGGAAGGACTGCATCCTATTTGAAAGAAATCCTATACATACACACACACACACACACACACACACACACACACACACACACACACACACACACACACACACACACACATATATATATATGTGGGAAAAGAGAGCCTACACCCGGGGTTGTAGGTAACTACCAACACCCGACTCCTTTTTTCATTATTTTTTACTTTTTTTTGAAATAAAATCCTGGGGGAATTAGATCACTATATGTCACAATGGTGTTATTCCAAATTCAAATTAATTCGAAACTTCTATCATCTTCATCAAGACTACCAAATTTTAATGGTCTCGGAATTGTTGAAATTGACAACTTCTAGATGAACACATTACGAATGTTTGTTTTGCATGAAACTTGAAACACTTATTCCCCTCAATATATCATGTAAATCCTCCCTAAGGTTTCCTTCAAAAAACCCAAAAATAATGAAAAAAATGATCGCGTGTAGGTAGTTACCTACACCCCCGGGTGTAGGCACCCAACTCCCTACACACACAGGTAAAGCTAATGCTTATTGTGAAATTAGTAATACCATAACAAATGGCTAGTAATTTCCATATGTAGTATTATACTTTAAACAAAATTCAGTAATTTATGAACAATACTCAAGAAATTTATATACAATTATTATGTAAATTATTATTGTGAGATCAATAACATATATTTATGTCTTATGTCACGGGTTTAGTAACACACACACAATTCTAAAGTAAATAATTGTTTGGAGATCAATAATGCAAATAAATGATCAGTAAGTCAGAACATTACTCAAGTAATAGATTAACATGTAATTAGTAATATAGTCTCCTTATTTAGAATTAACATGGTAATTATACTTTGAAAAGAAGTTATTAAACACATGCATATAAGGAAAAATAAATTAGTAAAATAAATGGAATGATTCGTTGATGAAAAAAGGGAAAAATTATTACAAAAACAAATACAATGCTCATTGCATACCCAATGAATTACTAACGAATTCTTATAATATTATTGATTTCACAACAAACATTTACTTGGCCACTATATATATTACCAAATTCTGTACATGATAATATTTTGGATGTAAATTACTTATAATTTATTATTATTATTAGGATCTCACAACAACTATTTACTTGATCATTGTATATATATTACTGATCTAAGTGTTTGGATCTCAATTTTCTGGGCAAAATCATTGATTTGAATATTTTCTTTCTAAAACCATCTTCTCTTTTTTGAAGGACACAATATAGTTCGAAAGATGGTTATTATTAAAGACACATATATGGCTTATAATTAGAAATATAGTTATTGGTAATATACGTGACCTAGAATTGATGCTCACCAAGACTCTAATGGGTACATGACCCATTGGATAAGTTATATATATATATGTAGGATTTCCTTCCAATAGGACATAGTCTTTCTTGAGTTGAGGAAGGCCAACCCTTTTTTGTAAAAAAACCCGAGGCCTTTTGTAGAATGCATATGTAGTTTATATTATTATGTGCAGTTTTAATGTTTGTATTATAAATTGCAATTTTGTATTTATAATATGCAGATATACTACAAATTATATACGTATTCTACTAAAGTGCTTGTGTTTTATAAAAAAAGGGGCGGCCTTCCTGAACTCAGGAAGGACTGCGTCCTATTGGAAGGGCCCACTATATATATAGGACTTATTTAGAGGGCCCTGTGCCCATTTGAGATTTAATGAGCACCATATGAGAGATGTTGGATAATAATCTTGTGGTTAAAATTAAATATAAAATTTAATATATCTTTGGGACAATCTAATTTCCATAACCGTTCAAGCGAATTTCTCGGTCGTTGTTTTTCTTTTTGAGAAAGGAATTAATATTCGAATAATTACCAAACAATTCATTAGGGATTTCTGGCTGCCGCACACGACGAACACACCAAGAGAAACCCTATTCTCATTTTCTTTGGTGATCGATTGAAGGAATTTTTGCATCGACAATTAGTAAGTTTTTTAGTTTATTAACATTCAATCAACAAGTTTTAACGCATGCAATTTTTTAGTACATTTACCGTCTGTGTAAAAGTTGATTTATTATTTTTGTATATGAAAATGAAGATTTCAACTTATCAGATTCTTTTAGTATTTGTAAAAATATATTAATTTTTAATACAAGTTTTTACATATTCTAGAACGAATCAAAATTCTTTTGAAAGATTTCGAAGTTAAGAAGCGATTTTTTATTTGTTACTGGAGGTCGAATTAGAATTATAATGTTACTCGTACAAACCTTTTAAATACTTTTGAAAGATTACGAAGTTACGAAGAGATTTCATAATTGTTAATGGCAGTAGTCTAAATCTTACATATACAACTTGCATTTCATATATTACTACTGTGTAAGTAAAAGTTACTGACAATTAAAAGAAAGTTACTTGTCTTAGTAATAGGGTTACTGATGCATAACTTTGTTGATATGTTACTTGTGATTAATAAGAAGATACTGATACATATTTTAAAGTTACTGGTGATAAGTGTATAAAATACTAGTTGCATGTTGAATTCATCGAAATACTTTTGGAGGCTTCAGAAGTTACGAATCATTTTAATAAGTGTTACTGTTAGGTCCATATTTCTTACGTATACAACTTTCGATTCATATATTACTAATTTTTGTTGAAAAGTTACTGATAATTCAAGTAATATTACTAAAGGTCGAATTAGAATTATAATGTTACTCATACAAAGCTTTTAAATACTTTTGAAAGATTACAAAGTTACGAAGAGATTTTATAATTGTTAATAGCAATAGTCTAAATCTTATGTATACAACTTGCAATTCATATATTACTAATGTGTAGGTAAAAGTTACTGACAATTAAAAGAAAGTTGCTTGTCTTAATAATAGGGTTACTGATGCATAACTTTGTTGATATGTTACTTGTGATTATTAAGAAGTTACTGATACATATTTTAAAGTTACTGTTGGCAAGTGTATAAACTACTAGTTGCATTTTGAACTCATCGAATTACCTTTGAAAGCTTCAGAAGTTACGAATCATTTTATTAATTGTTACTGTTAGTACCATATTTCATTACTTATACAACTTTCGATTCATATATTACTATTTTTTTATTGAAAATTTACAGATAATTCAAGTAAAGTTACTGAAGGTCGAATTAAAATTAGAATGTTACTCATACCAAGCTTTTGGTCATTCTTACTTATACCATATGAAAGTTACTTGTCTAAATTATAATATTACCATCGTTAATTTTAAAGATAAATTTAACCAAATGTTACTTTATGTCGCCTTATCAAAAGTTACTTTTTGGGGTTACATTCAAAAGAGCCTTACCTCTGGTCAACGCGTTCGGTTCGCAGGCGGAGCGGAGAAGAAATTCTTTTGGATTGCATTAGAGGGCTCAAAGGAGATTAGACATGGTAAGAAATCTTCTACCAATAACTCATTTTCCATTTGAATGATAACTCGATTTCTATATGGAGTTTTAAGGAAGTGTACCGATTAGGGTTTCATTATCGAAATTCATTTTTAATTTGATTATCTCGTAAAATAATACCTGCATGTGTAATGAACACTTGCGGATGATTACAATAACACCTGATGCACACTATTACTCTTATTGATGAATCATATGACATAATATAACTGATACATTTTTATAATTATACACTTGCTGAAAGCTATCAGACTTACAAATGCAAGTTATAGAATTACTTGTGTAATCTATAGCATTTTTTTTAACTGAAAGCTATCTGACTTACTGGTGTAATCTATAACATTTATTTACTTTGTGACTTACTAGGGGTAATTGTGCTACTTAGAAACTTACCAGCTGGCGTTACTCATACATAATCACGTTATATATTCACTTGTTACTTGTTCTACGTAATGACTTACTGATACAATCAAGAAAGTTACTGTTCTCAATACGAAAATTACTTCTTACGTTTTTAATAAAATAAGTTATTAAAGTAAATTCTGAATGTTACGAATCATCTGAAATATATTACTTGTCACATTTTTATTATTACTTATGCAAACAACATGTATATAACCAACTTACTTATATATCACAGAATATTACTAATACTATTATATTGCATTTTGTTACTTCTGCTACTTAGTGACTTACTAATATAGTAAAGAAATTTACTAATGGCAATACCAAAAATAATTCTTAAGTTATATATCACAGAATATCACTTGTTACTTGTGCTATTCAATGACTTACTGTAGGCTATAAGACTGAACGTTGAAAGCTATATAGATATTGGTGAGATCTACCACACTTACTTGTTTATTACACACTTGGCTTAATGAACGTTGAAAGTCATATATTATAACAATTTATATACTAATTGAATTATAAATTAAGAAAATATTTTTATGCATATACTAGCTTTGAACTTGATAAAACGAATGAAGTTTCCACTGGTAAGCAATCATATCAACTACCAATAATGTATTAAGGATTATTTAAACTTGGTATTGGCAATAACTCTCTATATATAAAAGATACTTGATCTTTCAGAGTTATTGTTCTCATCGACCAAATCGAGATGACTGTCTTCAATATCGACTTCACAGCAATAATCTTCACTTTCTAAACCTTCGAGGAAGTCATTTTTCATAATTGCTTCTGAAATATTCCGATCACAATCTATTCGTGAATTATCCATGTGTGAAACCTAATAAAAAATATTAGCAACGAAAAACATAAAAAAAATATCAAAGTACCTTTGATTCTGAATTCCGTGAGAACGATCGATTGATCCCCTCTCGAATTGTGACAAAATGTTTTTTTCTCAATACAATATCGGACGAGATCAAAGGATTCTATTGCTATTTACGGAAAATCATTAATATTTAAAATTAAAAACCTTGACGTTACCATTATGATTCCTAAAATCATGGGATTGAGTGATTTGATCTAACGGTGGATAAGATGGGCTCAATTTATCACAAATGGGAAAAGGGCCCTCTGGATAAAAATCATATATATATATATATATATATATATATATATATATATATATATAGGGACCCCTTCAAATGAGGTGGGGTCTCATAGTGATTATAGAGAGCCATCAATAACTACGGTTGGATTAAGATCGGAAGGTCCGGATCAATACCACTATCGTTATATGAAATGGTTTTGACGAAATAACATTTCTATATATAGAGAAAACAAACGTGCGATTTTAATGGGACAGTAGAGAAAAAGCCGGAAGTACAAATTAGGCAAAACTACTTTCTTAATAATAGACGCCAGGACTGCTAATGTATATAACAACTTTCAAAATAGTTCAAAAATATTACTTTTTTGATGTAGTTTATTGAATAATACTTTAACAAGTTGCTATTGTATGAGCTTTTTTTGAAATAAAACCATTATAATTACAAACTTTTGTTAACATTTTGAATTTTAAAAAGGCGTTAGTGAGGGAAAAGGGCGTATCTACAAAATAGGGATAACTAATTGATATTTTAGAGATTGTTATTTGAATAACACTTTAACAAATTGATATTTTACGATACTTTTTTGAAATGAAGCAACTAAATTTAAAGTTGTTTGAATAACACTTTAACAAATTGATTATTTTTTTAATAAAGTTGTTTGAATTTTACAAATGTATGACGATATTTTGAAATACCTTATATTATATTACAAAAATTTCTTGCATTGTAAAATACAATTCTTATTACATGTTCCGACTTTACATATATAAATTTCAAATCCATCTTAATATAGAAAGCATTGATTAACTAATTAAGATAATGTATCGACGACTTATTATGATAATGATAAAAACATGGAAAGTAATAAATTACTTCCGTAAAGGGAGCTTTCATTCTGCTCTTGCATTTCCGCCAAAAAAATGAGATACGGTTGTGGCATTTCCAAATCGAACATAATAGTCGGAATCGTAGTTAATATATGTTAAGATTTTCCATAAAAAGAGGAGGGAGGGCGGTTTTGATGGTGGTTTTCTATTGGAAAACCGGATTTAATCATGACCATCAATTCAAATCAAACGGCTGTAAAATTGTGGCTCACTATAATCTCTATGAGACCCCGTCTCATTTGAAGTTTCTCCTATATATATATATGAAGAAAGGGATCCTACTCCATGGAGTAGGTAACTTACCTACTCCACTTTCTTTTTTTCAATTTTTATTTTTTTTTGAAAAATGCTTCGAAGGATTTTCATAATTATATCATTCTAATATGTCGTTCAAATTTCGTCAGAAACAGAGACTCCTACGACCTCCATCCAGACAATCATTTTTTAACGGTCATAGATTTGCTGTATTTTTCATGTTCTGGATGGAGGCCGTAGGAGTCTCTGTTTCTGACGAAATTTGAATGACATATTAGAGGGATATAGTTATGAAAATCCATGGAAGCAATTTTCAAAAAAAATAAAAAATTTTTGAAAAAAGAAGAAAATGAAGTAGGTAAGTTACCTACTCCATGTAGTAGGATCCCTTCTCTCTCTCTCTCTCTCTATATATATATATACACGTGAATAACTTCATATGAGATTGGGGCTCATCATTGCCATGGTGAGCCTTTAATCTTGCCCCTCTATTTTAAATCGCACAACTATAATAAATGGTGTATTAATTAGAATTTTCTAATGCTTAAAACCCCATTTTTGTCATGTAGTCACATTATAAACATATAATTTAATAAAATTGCATTTCTAAATAGGAAGGAATCCATTTTACCTAAATTAAATGATATCATTCTTTCTCTTGTGTGAGGGTATCATGGTGGCGACAACACACCAAGCACAGTGGCAGCACACCACACATGGTTGGCGGTGGCACGCCTTACATGGTGACGATGACACAACCCTCTATTCCAACCAAATGATGCTTGCTCCCGATTCTCGCTTTGTTTGTAAAGAAATTAACATGTACGTCTTGGCATGGAATGGAAAAGTTTGCATTTTTAATACCTTTTGGCGTTTTGATTTGGGGATATTGAGTTGAGATTAGGGCTTGCATAACATGCATTGATCTATTTGTGTAAATGTTTGAGATCTTTTTTTGTTGTTTTGGATTTGTTTGTTGGTGTTTATTATGTTGGATATTTCTTAAAGTGGTCATTTTTAACATCAAATAGTGGTTTTTGTGATTCTTAAATCCAAGTTATGGTGATATCGGATCTTAGAAGATGACAACCTCGCATGTGATTAGAGCGCCTATAAGTGAGGAAGGTAACAATGACGAGGAAGGTAATGGTGACAGAGTTGAGGGTCGTGGTTGCGGGGAGGGCAGAGGAGGGGGTGCGTTGCGGATAAGAATGAAGATTGTAGGCAACCCATTGGTTTTATTTTGCATCGTGGTATAATTTTTTACATATTTGACATTATAATCTACATTCTGATTCACTGATTTTACAAAATTTAGTTTGCTTTTAATTTGTTATATTTTGTAAATAAATGTCTAACAGTCCATTTTTTCTAGAACACAATACATATATTATAAATTGGTCGTGAATGTTTGAAAAGGCAGCCTTGATATTGCAAATATGGTGTGTTACATGCAAAGGCTTACAAATGGAGCACGACTTTTACAACCGCATGTGAAAAAGATACAAAGTCATATACAATTTTACAAAAGGAATATACCCATTTACTAAAAATTACTTGGATGGGAATGTAAAAAAATGGATCATCAAATTACAAAACTGAGTATAATTATTGCAATTATGCAATTCATTGTACAAAGGACAGTGCAAATTTTACAAAAGCAACAAACTCATTTACTAAATTTATTGGTTGGGAATGTAAATAATAAATATATTATCGAATTTATAAAACTGAATCTAAATTCTACAAAAACATGTTAGGGTTTACAAATATATGGTTAAACACAATTCAATTGAGAAAAAAATTAGAAATTAATTAATAAAGCATCAACAAAAAATACCAAATCTAGACACTCCTAAAATGAAATTCAAATTTAATGAATTGAGATGAGGAAACTACCATTTTGGATAACATTTTGGAAATACCCGTTGTTTCGAGATCCTATGAATCTCGTTGATGGCTTACGACAATCTAATTTGAAAGGTCCTACACATACACACACATATATACATACATATACATACTCAAATATACATATATAGGAATAACTTCAAATGATATTGATGCTCTCCATCCCTATGGAGATCCATTAATATGGACTTTTAGATTTTAATCTCGTAGTTGACATTAAATATGTATTAATACTAATATTTAGTTGATAATAAACTCATTGTCATCATTTTCACATTCTAAAAATAGAATGTGACAACCCACTTATAATTAATGCTAATTTCATTTAATATCTCTTTCTATATATATAGATGGACGTCAAACCCTAGCAGATAGAGGGTGGAATGTGACCAGGAGAGAGACAACAATGTAGATGAGGGAGGCACAACATAAGGCAACTGCTCTATATCCACATGGAGGCGAAGGTGATGCATTGGGATCGAAGATCAAGTTCTCGATCTTCATTCTTCTCTTCAAAATATTCCATTTGAGCCCTATATCGCTCAAATACAGATTGTGAATCTATTCAAATCTGATTTATTGGAGATTTGGGGCTGCTGAGTATTGAGTTTCACGTATGGATTAGGGGTTTCTTAGATTTCTCGGTATTGGAGTGTGATTAGGAGGAGCATGGCCCCATCACTCCCCCTTTTGTCTCCTGATAAGGACACATGAGAAGGAGGAGTTGATGGACAATGGCAGAGGAGGTTGGCATGACACTGATGAATCTACATTTCATCACCTTTATTCTTCTATTTGGGCTTTAAATAGCTAGCTAAATGCTTGTATATACCAATAATTCGCCAAACTAAATACCTGATAAGTTGTACAAAATACTGTAAAAAATATTTTATATAAAATTGTATTTAATTACAAAATAAAAGAATAAAGGAAGAAAAGAAAAAAAATGAAATATCAAAGGTATTGAAGGACCATAAATCCCAAGACTAAGTCAAGAAATAACTTGATCGACAAGGAATTAAGTATGCGGAGATAAGAGCCAGAAACAATAATAAAAATCCTAATTTATTTTACCCAATTATTGATTTTTGTGACCCATTTTATTTATTTATTTTTATACATCAAATCAATATATGAAAGTTGTAGATAAAAACACAGAGAAAAATAATGCATACGTGCCCGAGACACACAAAATAAAAAGTCAAAACAAAATTCACAAACCTTTATCTTCTCCATACTATATCAAAATGGACCAAAATCACATTAATTTATTTAACTTTTAATAAGCTATTTAATGAAGGTGGTTTCATTTAATTTGGAGCTAAGATGTAAAAGTTAGGTTTTGAGCCCATATTGTGCAATATACATGTATATTTTAATCATTATATGAATAATTTATATTTTTAAAATTCTTTTATTTCAATAAAATTGTAAATATTATTTAAAACACATATACATAATTAAAATAAATTAAAACCATCAAAATAAAATAAAAATAAATCACATATTTAAATGCGTAGATGAAATTTACTTATATATATCTATAATGTATATATTCATAATTAATTAAGCGTGCATACAAACTCAGAACCATATCATAAAATTATATCATGGTGTCTAAAAATAAATAAAAATATATAAAATACCCATATAAAATAATAAAATATATATTATAAAATAAAAATAAATACCAAAATACATGTATTTATACATGTATTTTACATGAAAATAATAACGTATAATAAAATACCTCGTAAAAATGAATAAAAATACGTATAAAATACCACATAAATTTATAAACATTTTTTTATTTTAAATCAAAATTTAATTTAATTTATTTATTTATTATTATTGAATTTACGAATAATTTTTTATTATCTTTTTCCTGGTTGGTCCATGTGGAACAACCAGGATCCTCCGATCGTTGACCTATGGTCAAGTGTTCTTCTTCCCCCCATTTCTTGTGTCAGACTTGTACATCCCTGACTTCTCGCATTTTTCTCGCATTCTCCATGTCTCTTTGCCCTTGAGCCCTTCCATCCTTGTACAACAAGCACCTCCCTCTTCTTTGCCGACCCTCTACCCATTGCCATCTACTCTCCCTTCACAAGAAATCCCCCATTGAAACTCCCCTGTTACCTTCCTTATATCTGCACACCTCTTCCTCTTTTTGCGTTTGGTTCCACTTTTTCCCAATCTTATCCCCTCAGACTCACTTGGTGGTGATGCGGCTCGTGACAAGAGTCGATTGTCGTGGTCCGCAACGAGGAGGAGTGGCGTATAAGGTGGTTCCCATTTATCGTCGGAGCTCCTCTCTTGGCGGTTCCATCTCCTTGGCCTTCGGTCAAGTTGAGGTCTTTCATCGCATTTTAAGTAATTTTTATTTCTGCCTTTCCATTCCGCATTTAGTGATGCCTTAATTTCATGTTTTAGTGTATATTATCTCGATCTTAAGTTCGATGGATCTCTAGAGCTCCGGCCATTGCCCTTCATCGTTCCTTTTTGTTTCGACATCCATCATCCATACCATCCTCCGTTTCTCCACCTTTCGCTTCATCTAGCCTACGGCCGTCTTCCTGTCTGTCGAGTCAGATGATGTCTCTCAGTCAGTCGCGTCTCTGCCCGTTGGATGAGGAGGGTGTCAGTTGAGCGGGGGGTACAGTCTTTCGTCTGACGGATGCCTAACCGCTTTCCAGGGGGGGCGGGACACTGCGAGGTGGGTAGTTTATCTGGGGCGGATGCCTCCTAAAGAGTAACGGAGTCGAGACCCTGGAGGCCTAGGGCCTACTCGAGCCAGTCGGTGGTCTGAGGGGGGAGATCCTCAGTAGTTGTGACCTTTTGACTCTTCCACGGGCTTCATATCTGACCTAGATCTAAAGATCTAGGTCTTCTCCTCTGCCTCACTGGAGACCTATTCTCTCCCTTCATTTCATCATCCATCTTCGTCAATAATAGCCTAGCTTGCATTGCTAGAGCCTCACCATTCTTCCCTTACAGGTACAACAGCTAGAAGACCCCATTTGAGGGGTGTTTTGCCCAAGAATAGGACCTCCTACACCTCCAAGTAGTAGAGCAATACAAAGCTCCATCGTTGAGCCCCATATCCTTTTGAGGGCATTCACAGGTGCGGGAAGGCTGCAAGAATGAGATGAGCCCCTCGATGGTGCTCCAGGTGCCCGGAGACTCGTACATCATCAGCTTTAAACTCGCCATTGGCAAGTTCTTCCTGGAACCTCGTGCACCATCCGATCAAGAACCAACTTCCAGATTAAGCAAGAGACGTCTGATCAAAGCAAGGCTCCACCATTGATCTCATCTGGAGATCTAATAAATCCATGATTCATCACCTTTATTCTTTCATTTTGACTAAAATCCTTAGTAAAATACATGTAAATATCTACTAATTCCCATTAATTATCATTCTAACCAAATTAGTTAATATTATATAATTAACACTTATTTTATATCCAAAATAAAAGAACAAAGA
Source organism: Ottelia alismoides (assembly GCA_037367405.1). Lineage (NCBI taxonomy): Eukaryota > Viridiplantae > Streptophyta > Magnoliopsida > Alismatales > Hydrocharitaceae > Ottelia > Ottelia alismoides. The sequence continues at coordinate 57,528 of JAZKJV010004179.1, read as the reverse complement.
GAAAAAAAAGAAAAATAAAAAGAAAAGAAGGTTGTATATGTAATATACAGAATGATCCTAACCCTAAGACCAGGTCAATATTGACGTGGTCGACAAAAGAAATAAGTAAGGGGAGATAAGGATCATAACATATAAAATATCAAGAAAACAAAGACCAAATATATAAATGACCTATTTTACACAATATAAATATTTCACCTATTTTATTTATCATAAAAACCATCTCAAACCAAAACACTCCTTTTATAAAAGTTGTTCATAAAAATATATATTATTTTATAAAAATATCAGAAAAATATTTCGATGAAAAAATATTTAACCATAATGAACCGTAAAAGCCGCAAAAGCTGACTTCCAAGGTTCATAACTATTTATAGAAAATTCCAAACAGGCCAAACTCACTTTTAAAATATGTTTTGTATATAATACTATTTATTAAAAATCTCAGAAAAATATTCGGTAAAATCAGTGAGTTTTGGCATTTTGGACCCGTTGTATATATGTACTATATGTAGAATCTTCCCGGGTTTTGAATTAAATAACCAGAAACCTGATTAACTTAATTCTTTTTCCTAAAATCTTATAAAAATATATATGAAAAATATAAAAATATAATTAAGTTAAAATACCAATAAAATCTGAAGCCTCGAAGCCGCTACTTTTTTCGGGCCTCATAACTCAGCCGTATGAACTCCGAATTGAGCAAACCGGGTTCCAAAATTATATTTTTAAATTATCTACAGAATTATATTAGTTTCGCTAAAATATGAGTTAATGCGAAAAACACGGTTTTGGATCCGTATTGGTATATTGTACAATGAACCATAACTTATATTATTATTTAATACATTAATACTTTTATCATTTTATTAAAATAAATAATATTTCATTTATTTATTTATTTAAATTATTTAATTTATTAATTTATGATTTATTTATTAATTTAATTAATTACTTAATTATATACTTAATTATTTAATTAATACTTAATAACTTTTTAATCATACTTAATTACATTTATTTATTTACGAAATTAATTTAATTATTTAATGAATTATTTACTTTTAATTTTATACCTTTTGTTTTCTCTCTCCCCTTCTTTCTCTCTCATCTCTTCCATCTCTCTCTACCTTTCCCAATCTTCCACGTATCTTCTTCCTCCTTTAACCCATCTCTTCTACACCCATCTCCGACGAACCTGCCAACCTCCTTAACCACCTCCAACGATCGGTAGTTAGCCGGCCGTTGCCCAACGAACCACGCTCCCCTCACCGCTAGAGGTGCCTGCACCTCTTCTCCGTCTATATATAGGACCGTCGACTCCTTTTGTCGAGCATCTGCCACTAGCACCCCCTTCTCCTTGAGCTCCGAGAGAAAGAGAGAGGTGACAGTGCCAGTCCATCGTCGAGCTAGAGGGTGGAGGCGAGGGAGTCGGTGCGATCTGTCACCGGTGTTGCAATTTCTCTCCCCCGTGCGAGAGCCTCCTCACCTGCCGAGAGTCTAGGCCACGATCCAGTGGATCTCTACCGTGAGCTCCGCATCCCAGGCACATACTTCCTCTATCTACGTCCATTCCAAGTTAGCCTAATTCCCTTCTTCTTATTCTCTATTCTGATTCTATTTGCTTTCTCAATCCTCTCCATTTTCTCTCTGAAATTAAACCCAAACTTATCCCCAATCATTGTTCATCTTTCGATTCCATTCCAATTTCACATTCCATCTTCCATATATGACATCGTTTGTAACGACCTGGTCATTAGATAATTTTTTAAACGGCATGGCTGTTTAAAAAAAAATTCAAAAAGACATTATCTTGGATTTAGTGGGTTTAATTAATAGATTAAATCCTCTCTTTTTTTCAACAATAAAACCCCAAGAGTCCCCTACCCCCCCACGTCACTTTTTGGGAGAAAGAGAGAGAGAGAGTTGGAGAGAGAAAGGGGATATCTCACCGGCATCCCTCTTCATCGTAGGAGAAGGCGGCGTCGAATCCGAGGAGGAGAACTCGGATCCGTGATCAAAAGGAGACGCGACGACCGCGACGGGTAGAGAAAGCTTGGGATCAAGGTATGTGTCGGCTTTAGGATTTCGATTTCTAAATGTATGTATCGGATTTAGGATTTTCTATAAATCAAGATCAAGTTTGACACGCAACCTCTTAATGTATGTGTCGGATTTGTAGAATATTATATATTATTTGTTTTTACCTTATTCGGAGTAAGATTTCAAAATCTATATATTGATCATTAGGCTCCATATTATTCAATTGCTATCTGCCTCGGAGATGTATCCAGATATCTGATTGTTGTATTGCTTAACTTATCCACGATGTCACATACCATAGGTCGGTTATTATTAGGAAAATAAACAAAGATGAAATAATAGTGTTTTCTAGCAACAACGAGTTCTCATTTAGGCAAGAAATCAAGGAAGATGAAAGTCACTTTCCCTCACGTTTTCCCCTTATGTATTGATATATACGAATTTATGGTGTATGCGAACATTGCAAGTCCATATTCGATATATTATGAAAAAAAATGAATTATAATATATATGCAAATTCACACTATATGATATCCTCACACTTTATAGTATCTCACGTTAAGAAAATCCACGCTATATTGCATAGTCATGTTATGACGTATGCAAATCCACTCAATGACGAACCTATTCTTAACGTTAGAATGACATGGAAACCATATTGGATTGGTATTGGTAAAAGTCATTCTGATTATGTTTTGTATAATTAGATAATGATTAATCGCAAAAAAAAATTAAATTAAATAGTTGAACAGTTCTCTATGAAATCTCATTGAGCCGTGAAGTGGTAATGTATTATTTTTTTATATAATTGTACATATACGTAAGTATCAATAGATTCCAAGATTTAGAAAAACAGAGAACTGAAGTAAATATATCATCATTTAACGTAGGACCCATGAAAACTAATAGAAAGGAAATTTTTTTTACATCGATGGATTCTGTAGACTGTAGCCAGTAAGCTTCTAATAAAAATACATTAAGCATTTTTTTATATAAAACTAGATATTATGGTAGGAACATGTTAACCAATTATTGGAATCTCGTTTACTAATTTGAAGTGCTACCCGCAAAATTACATGTTAAAGTAATTTAAGGCACAGATTCATAAAGAATCACATGAACGACCGCAAGGGGTCGAGTTATTGCCGCAAGGGGCAACGCCGCAAGGGGCGTATGGTTGCAAGGAACCACGGAGGCAAAAGCTAAGTCATCTACAGTTGTAGCTATACTGTCATGTCATGCCATGGACCGCAAGTGCCAGCGGTTAAAAACGTATAAAAGATACGTAAATGAGTGTTATGTAAGAAAATAGTTTATAAAGAAAAACCATCATGAAAATGTAAAGAATGGTTTAACAAGAGAATAAACCATTACATGTTATGTGAGAATTGGTTTAAAAAAAAAGTTAAACCATCAAAGTCATGGGGGCTAATATGTAAAAGTGGTTTATATATTTTGTAGGTATGCAAATTACTTGGTATTTTATGAGATATGTCGACAAGTAGAAATAAATGTTTATCATGCCTACTTATGCAATTTACCTACTTTACATGTATACCCATGGTCATGAAAGAAACCAAACTAAACATGATAGGGATCGAACTTAGACATGCATGGGAATTATCTAGGCACGGAATGATGTGTACACATGAAAATCCAAGTATATATATAATTTTTTAACGGATCAAGGACCGTTAGAATACCCATGCATGGACCCCGATACATACTGAGCATTAGGCTCATCCAAATTATGTTTGTCAATTTCAGGTAAAGAACAGGGTTGATTGCATTCTTAGGATCGTGCTTCGGACTCACTGAGATTTCTTACGTGGTACGGTTTAGCGTGTGATGATCTAGTGGATATCTGTATGCCCACAGGAACCATCGAGAGGCTAATTTAAATTCCTAGAATAGTTTTTTTATTCCCAGTTTAGAGTTGTAATAATGGAACTCTAGTTGGAGACATTTTATGGAATTGATTTATTTTCTCTGCTCATTATGTGCCATTTGTTGATATTTTGGTAACGGGTCGGTTGTGCGATCAACTATCGCCTGCTTCCGCCGATTGTCACGATCCGTTCCGTTACAAATGGTATCAGAGCTAGAGTTCCTCTGAGCATAGGATATCCACGATTCTTAGCTATCTAAGATTTATAGATAGAGAGATTTAGTATCACAACTCATTGACCTTGTAAATTTTTGAATCAGATGGCTCCTCGACGTGCGATTGAAGCCATTGCAGACCGTGACTCATCGACAAGCCAAGAGGCCGTTATGGGTATGCAGAGACAGATGCTGGAGTTAATGACTCTAATGACCCAGCAACAGAAGAGTCAGGCGTCCAACTCTGGTGGACTGACTCTAAAGACCTTCATTCAGCATGATCCGCCCACCTTCAAGGGTGAGCATGAGCCGGAAAAAGCCGAACATTGGCTAAGAGAGATGGAGCTGACTTTTGAGGCAACAGATTGTCCTGAGGAAAAAAAGTGATCTTTGGGACATTTCGTCTGCGGGACAATGCAAAGGAGTGGTGGACTTCATGCAAGGGAATCCATTTTTCGGAGACTCCAGTCATTAAGTGGGATGACTTTGTTGAGCGCTTCACTGAGCGTTATATCCCCGAGCATGCTAAGGATGCTAAGCGTCAAGAGTTTATAAATCTCCGACAGGGAAATATGACAGTCGAAGAATATGCAGCAAAATTTCAAGAATTGGAGAAGTATGGCAAGGGTATCTGCTCCAATGAAAAGCAACGAGCTAGAAAGTTTGTAGAAGGCCTGAATGCGGGACTAAGCATGAAAGTGCTGACTAGAGGTCCCACGACCTTATCTGAGGCGGTTGCAGCAGCAGTGGAGATCGATGCAGCATACAGGAGGATACAGCAAGCGAATCCTCGAAAGCGTCCTCACAAGCCGAACTTCAATGACAAGAAGCGTCACACTGCAACGAATGCCAAGAAGACAAAGACTGATGATGCACCAGCAAACAGGAAGTACACATTTGAAGTGTGCCCGCATTGTGGTAGGAGGCATCCAGGAGAATGCTACATGCTAACCACTACTTGCTTTAATTGCGGAGAAAAAGGTCACTTCAGGAAAGATTGCAAGAAAGATGTCAAGGATCAGAAGAAGCCATTCGAGCAGAAAAAGTAGGTAGCAGGAAGAGTCTTTGCTATCACTCCTGAGGATGCAGAAGGTGCCAACACGACAGTGGAAGGTACTCTACTAATTGAAAACCATTTATGTCATGTTCTTTTTTATTCTGGTGCCACGCATTCCTTTATCTCGAATGCTTTTGCGAGAAAGTTATGTTTAGAAGCTGTTGAGCTTCCTTATGCACTTACAGTTTCTTCACCAATGGGTGATATCATTGCCACGGGTATGTACTTAAAGGACGTACCTATTCTGATAAAAGAAGACACCCTCATTGCTAACTTGATATTATTACCCATCACAACCTATGATGTCATCTTGGGAATGGATTGGTTATGGGAGCATTATGCAGCGGTCTATTGTCGAGAAAAGAAGGTGGTCTTGAGTAGACCAAATCAGGAGAAGATAGTTATTCGGGGCACATGTAAGAGTGGGAGGTTGGTTATCTCATCATTGCAAGCAAGCCAACTACTAGCAGAAGGTTGCATCGCATTCCTCGCTAGTATAATTAACACTGAATCATCTCATACACGCCTTGAAGATTTAGATGTGGTCAGAGATTTTGCCGATGTCTTCCCAGACGATCTACCTGGACTACCTCCTCATAGAGAGGTTGATTTCTCAATTGATGTGATCCCAGGAACGACACCGATTTCCAAGGCTCCATATAGAATGGCACCTGCAGAACTTGAGGAGCTAAAGAAGCAATTACAAGAACAACTGGATAAGGGATTTTTACGTCCTAGTGTTTCTCCGTGGGGAGCACCTGTTCTTTTTGTGAAAAAGAAAGATGGGTACCTTAGACTCTGCATTGATTATCGAGGTCTAAACAAAGTGACCGTGAAGAATAGATAGCCGTTACCTCGCATTGATGACTTATTCGATCAGTTGCAGGGAGCAACAATTTTCTCAAAAATTGATCTGCGTACGGGTTATCATCAACTCCGAATAAAAGAGGAGGATATATCAAAAACAACATTCAGGACAAGGTATGGTCATTATGAATTCTTGGTCATGCCATTTGGTCTTACTAATGCTCTTGTAGCTTTTATGGAGCTAATGAATAGGGTATTCCAAGAATACCTTGATAAGTTCGTCATCGTGTTTGTGGATGATATACTGATATATTCATCTGATCCGGAGCAGCATCGAGTACATTTACAAATTGTATTCGAAACTCTGAGGCAACACCAGCTTTATGCAAAATTCTCCAAATGTGATTTTTGGCTAAATAAAGTGGCATTCCTTGATCATGTGGTATCTATAGACGGCATTGAGGTAGATCCAACCAAAGTAGAAGCTGTGATGAATTGGAGGCAACCCAAGAATGTTTCTGAGATCCGTAGTTTTCTTGGCTTGGCTGGTTATTATCGGCGATTTATTCAGAATTTCTCAAGGATCTCTCTACCATTAACGAAGCTCACCCGAAAGGATGTGAAGTTTGTATGGTCCGAGAAGTGCGAGCGGAGTTTTCAAGAATTGAAGCAGAGATTGACTACAGCTCCAGTATTGGCCTTACCATCAGGCAGTGGAGGCTTCGTGGTGTATACTGACGCATCAGGCATGGGACTCGGATGTGTTCTTATGCAAAATGAGAAAGTCATTGCTTATTCCTCACGGCAGCTAAAACCTCAAGAGAGGAATTACCCAACTCATGATTTAGAGTTAGCAGCGGTAGTCTTTGCTCTTAAAATTTAGAGGCACTACCTTTACGGTGAACAATTTGAGGTGCTCAGTGATCATAAGAGCCTCAAATATATTTTCTCTCAAAAGGAACTTAATTTGAGACAGCGGCGCTGGCTAGAGTTCCTAAAAGATTATGACTTCTCCATCAATTACCATCCGGGGAAAGCAAATGTCATAGCAGATGCATTAAGTAGGAAATGGGAAGGTAAACTGGCTAGTTTAAAACTTCAGTGGAAGATGATGAAGGATTTTGAAGATTGGAAGCCTTTCTTGAGTGGATCAAGAAAGATATCATTTGCGGCGCTCCACATTCAACTAGAGATAATTGGGAAGATCTTGACTGCACAAAAAATAGATGATGATCTTTCTAAATTTATAGAAGCATCAAAAAAGGAAGGTTCTGATTTCACCATCGGAACGGATGGAGCCATAAGGTATCGTAATAGGTTATGGATTCTAAGTGATACTGAGTTGAGGCAGGAGATCCTGGATGAAGCACACAGATCGATGTACACTATTCACCCAGGTACAACAAAAATGTACAAGGATCTGCAACGGAACTTTTGGTGGCCAAAGATGAAGAACGACATCGCCGAATTTGTTGCTAGATGCTTGGTATGTCAACAGATCAAGATTGGACATCAGCGTCCAGCAGGACCTGTTCAACCCTTGGAGATACCTGAATGGAAGTGGGAGCACATAACGATGGACTTTGTCACCGGTCTACCCAAGACCACAAAACATCGTTATGACACCATATGGGTGATTGTTGACCGATTAACCAAATCGACACACTTCCTTCCTATCCGCTTGGATCAGTCGACAGATAGTCTAGCTGAATTATATGTGAATGAGATTGTCAGCCTCCATGGTATTCCTGCATCATTTGTATCTGATCGGGATACACGATTTACCTCTCGTTTATGGAAGAGTTTTCAGGATGCTATGGGCACTCAATTGAAGTTTAGCACTTCATTTCATCCGCAGACTGATGGTCAGTCAGAAAGGACCATCCAAACACTAGAAGATATGTTGAGAGCATGTGCTCTAGATTTTGTGGGCAGTTGGGATAGACACCTTCCGTTATTGGAGTTCGCTTACAATAATAGTTATCATTCGAGCATCAAGATGGCACCCTATGAAGCATTGTATGGGAGACCTTGCAGATCACCTTCATGCTGGAGTGATGTTGGCGAGAAGCACATCTTAGGACCGGAACTTGTTCAGACAAGTAAGCAGGGTGTTGATCTAATCAGAAAAAGATTATTGGCAGCACAAAGTAGGCAAAAATCTTATGACGATCGTCATAGACGAGAGTTGAGTTTCGCGGTTGGGGAACATGTGTTTTTAAAGATCTCCCCAACCAAGGGCGTCTTACGATTTGGCAAAAGGGGGAAGCTCACTCCCAGATATATAGGACCTTTTGAGATTCTACAGCGGATCGGAGAGGTGGCCTATCGTATTGCATTACCACCTCAATACTCGAAACTTCACGATGTATTCCACGTGTCTATACTAAGGAAGTACACTCCTGATCCTTCACATGTGATCGAGCATGAGGTCATTGGTGTTCAACCAAACATGACCTTTGAAGAGAAACCCATACGAATCGTCGATCGTATAAATCATCAACTCCGTCGGCGCATAGTCCCGATGGTCAAGGTCCTTTGGCAACACCACCAAAAGGAGGAGGCTACTTGGGAGCTGGAAAGTGAAATGCAGGAGAAGTACCCGCAACTTTTCAGTATGTCTCTCTACTAAGAAACTTCGAGGACGAAATTTTTTTTAAGGGTGGTAGATTGTAACGGCCTGGTCATTAGATAATTTTTTAAACGGCATGGCTGTTTAAAAAAAAAATTCAAAAAGACATTATCTTGGATTTAGTGGGTTTAATTAATAGATTAAATCCTCTCTTTTTTTCAACAATAAAACCCCAAGAGTCCCCTACCCCCTACGTCACTTTTTGAGAGAAAGAGAGAGAGAGTTGGAGAGAGAAAGGGGATATCTCACCGGCATCCCTCTTCATCGTAGGAGAAGGCGGCGTCGAATCCGAGGAGGAGAACTCGGATCCGTGATCAAAAGGAGACGCGACGACCGCGACGGGTAGAGAAAGCTTGGGATCAAGGTATGTGTCGGCTTTAGGATTTCGATTTCTAAACGTATGTATCGGATTTAGGATTTTCTATAAATCAAGATCAAGTTTGACACGCAACCTCTTAATGTATGTGTCGGATTTGTAGAATATTATATATTGTTTTTTTTACCTTATTCGGAGTAAGATTTCAAAATCTATATATTGATCATTAGGCTCCATATTACTCAATTGCTATCTGCCTCGGAGATGTATCCAGATATCTGAATTGTTGTATTGCTTAACTTATCCACGATGTCACATACCATAGGTCGGTTATTAGTAGGAAAATAAACAAAGATGAAATAATAGTGTTTTCTAGCAACAACGAGTTCTCATTTAGGCAAGAAATCAGGGAAGATGAAAGTCACTTTCCCTCAGGTTTTCTTCTTATGTATTGATATATACGAATTTATGGTGTATGCGAACATTGCAAGTCCATATTCGATATATTATGAAAAAAATGAATTATAATATATATGCAAATTCACACTATATGATATCCTCACACTTTATAGTATCTCACGTTAAGAAAATCCACGCTATATTGCATAGTCATGTTATGACGTATGCAAATCCACTCAATGACGAACCTATTCTTAACGTTAGAATGACATGGAAACCATATTGGATTGGTATTGGTAAAAGTCATTCTGATTATGTTTTGTATAATTAGATAATGATTAATCGCAAAAAAAAAAAATTAAATTAAACAGTTGAACAGTTCTCTATGAAATCTCATTGAGCCGTGAAGTGGTAATGTATTATTTTTTTATATAATTGTACATATACGTAAGTATCAATAGATTCCAAGATTTAAAAAAACAGAGAACTGAAGTAAATATATCATCATTTAACGTAGGACCCATGAAAACTAATAGAAAGGAACTTTTTTTTACATCGATGGATTCTGTAGACTGTAGCCAGTAAGCTTCTAATAAAAATACATTAAGCATTTTTTATATAAAAACTAGATATTATGGTAGGAACATGTTAACCAATTATTGGAATCTCGTTTACTAATTTGAAGTGCTACCCGCAAAATTACATGTTAAAGTAATTTAAGGCACAGATTCATAAAGAATAACATGACGATCGCAAGGGGTCGAGTTATTGCCGCAAGGGGCAACGCCGCAAGGGGCGTATGGTTGCAAGGAACCACGGAGGCAAAAGCTAAGTCCTCTACAGTTTTAGCTACACTGTCATGTCATGCCATGGACCGCAAGTGCCAGCGGTTAAAACGTATAAAAGATACGTAAATGAATGTTATGCAAGAAAATGGTTTATAAAGAAAAACCATCATGAAAATGTAAAGAATGGTTTAACAAGAGAATAAACCATTACATGTTATGTGAGAATTGGTTTAAAAAAAAGTTAAACCTTCAAAGTCATGGGGGCTAATATGTAAAAGTGGTTTATATATTTTGTAGGTATGTAAATTACTTGGTATTTTATGAGATATGTCCACAAGTAGAAATAAATGTTTGTCATGCCTACTTATGCAATTCACCTACTTTACATGTATACCCATGTTCATGAAAGAAACCAAACTAAACATGATAGGGATCGAACTTATACATGCATGGGAATTATCTAGGCACGGAATGATGTGTACACATGAAAATCCAAGTATGTATATAATTTTTTAACGGATCAAGGACCGTTAGAATACCCATGCATGGACCCCGATACATACTGAGCATTAGGCTCATCCAAATTATGTTTGTCAATTTCAGGTAAAGAACATAGTTGATTGCATTCTCAGGATCATGCTTCGGACTCACTGAGATTTCTGACGTGGTACGGTTTAGCGTTTGATGATCTATTGGATATCTGTATGCCCACAGGAACCATCGAGAGGCTATTTTAAATTCCTAGAATAGTTTTTTTTATTCCCAGTTTAGAGTTGTAATAATGGAACTCTAGTTGGAGACATTTTATGGAATTGATATATTTTCTCTGCTCATTATGTGCCATTTGTTGATATTTTGGTAACGGGTCGGTCGTGCGATCAACTATCGCCTGCTTCCGCCGATTGTCACGATCCGTTCCGTTACATCGTTGGCCACGCACAGCGGCTGGAGCTTTGGTTTCTTCTCCCATTTCGTCAGAACCCTGTTCATCCCTCCATAGTTTACTCCTGGATAGAGCCTTGTGCTCGAGTCAATCCATATCATTACAGGTGCATGTCCTGATTTTGAGCACATAATCTCAAGGGAGAAATGACCTGATCAAATCCAAGACCGAGACCATCATCTTCGAAGGATCATCGAGGAGACACCGCTAAAGAAGAATCACCCGCCGCTACGAAAGGCATCACCACGATCGAGATGGTAACTGACACGTTGCCGCGTGCAGCTTTCATCTTCGAGCTGTTGAGGCAACAACCCCTTTTCATCAACGAATCCAGGATCTGAAACGAGCACTGGGAAGGACAGATCTAGAACGAGAACCGAGCACATCACCACCAACTCGATTGAGAGACAACCACGAGTAAACTCGAGATATTTTCTGATCAGAGCATCATCGTCGCAAGCACGAGTACAGGAACGTCAACACCCAGCAATCCAAACCGCCGGCAGGAGCATTTCACCAATTGGGGAAGAACACCCATCCGTCCAGATTTCACCAAAGCTGCTAGATCTGAATTAATCGGACGATCAAGATCAGGGCACCGCCCCACCATTCAACAGAACCTTACGTGCATCCAGCATGATATTTTGAGCGATTTACGTTTAATCCCCTTGTGTTTTCTTATTTTGTAAACATGTCCTGGTGTTGGAGCATGCATGCGCGGCTCACGTGGAAAGTCAGATTTTTTGGGGGCAAATTTTTCATTGACGGCCAGTGATTCCATTGAATTGCTTACAGGTCCCGCGCAGATTCCGCACATGAAGGGCACGCAAGAACTTGGACTTTTTGCATCGATACTGACAGAAGTTGATCGAATTTCTAACATGTCCAGCGGGTGGACATGGCACGCGACCGCACGTGATCCTGGGGATTTTTGTGCAAACATCCCTCATTTTATTCATAATTACAAGTACACCCCTATACAGTCTTACATCTACTTTGTAATACCATAATCATATCAAAATCAAATAAAAAAATCTAAATATAAAAATACAATAAAAAATACATAGAAATACTCTAAACTATACTATATACAATATTAAATAAAGTTTTGAACTATAATAATAATAATACTTTTTAGCATTTAATAAATCATTAAAAATAAAAAAAGACAACAAAAATTAAAAACATAAAAAATATAAAAACCTACCTAAAAATCTTATAAAAATTACCCTTAGCTTTTTTTACTATATTCTTCATAATAAACTAAAAACAGAATAAAAAAATAAATATTAAAACCAATAAAAAATACAAAATTCATAAAAACTTCAAAAATTCATAACTAAATAAATACAAGTCCCCTAAAAACACATAACCTATCATTTTGAAGGTAATTTCATCTACTTTCCACTAAAAATAAAATCAACATTAAAAATACAAAAACATCAAAGTTTTTAATAAAAAAATAGTCGTTCTCTTTAAAAATATACCAAACTCCATAAGAAGTCTAAAAACCCTCTAAAATCAATAAAAATAGAAAAACAAATTTATTACATAAAAATAATAAAACAAAAATCAAATAAAAATTATAAAATATTTTCAAAATAATAAAAATAAAAAATACTTAAAAATCACAAAAACAATATAAAATTCATAACAATCAAATAAAAATTCAGAAAATTCCCTAAAAATAAAATAACAATTAGGAAACCTTTTAACCTTAGTTTGTCTATAGTTTACCCCTAGTTTCCAATTTGCATCCCTGAGTTCGACACTCCCGTACTAGACACTGTACATCTTATTTAGGAGTATAAATAAAATAAAGAAGATTAATTTGAAATTAATCTTTTCTGCTAAAACTCACCCGACTAATACAACGACCGAAAATCGATTATTTATGTCTTTTCCACAGGAATAAAGAAGCGATCGGGTGGCGTTTTTCAGATGGCACCGTTGCCGGGGAGGCAACGCTAGGGTAGTCGTAGACCTAGGTTTAGGGTTTCTCTTTTCGCCATTTATTTTCTAACCTTACGGCCTTTTTTTTCTGAATTGTGCAGCACATATTACGCTGCATATCTGAGAACCGCAAAAGTCGCTGAATTTTATTTCTTTTCTTTCTTGTAGAAAAATATATAAATTTTTAGGGCACTTGCCTGTTTCTTTATTTTCATAGAAAGGGTACTCGTAAAGGCATCCCGACTTGTATCTTTCTCGAGGTCTGTTTCACCAGGGTTGTACTCCTGGGGGAGCAGGGCACCCACCGTGACTTTTTTGCGCACGTTTTCTTGACGGATTTTCGCGGTTTTTTGAGATAGGTGCTTGTTAGGATTTTTGCGATTCTCCACTTCTCTTTGCAATGTAGCCTAGATGCTTGCTTAGGTTATGACACCTCGGTGCTTGTATCTAGGATCATACCTAAAAATACAAAATACGTTAGACAAATAGTCTCTGAAAATATCCAAAAAAAGTGAAAACTGAAAATTAAAATAGGGACTGTTAACTTCTACCGGACTTTAAAATAAACGTAAGAACTCACTTGTCTTGGGGAGAGCAACCCCCAAACTTGCATCGCAGGTACCATCTCCAGATTTAGTGAGTAAGAGACGATCCAAGACCAGAATTCCAAATCAGCTGAATCAGAGCGAGCATCTGATGACGAACCCGATAATCATCAGGATTGTGACTTCGTACAAACCGATGATGAGGCCATTTGGGCCGAACCAAGTACTCAATCTTTCATCACACCTTCAGTCGAAGCTGAGATTCAGATATCTGAGGAGGGGAGATTGGAGGGCACAATTCTAGAGCAGAAAAGCGAAGATCTTGATGAAGACGATTCTGAGAACTTTTCAGATCATTCAGACCTTCTTTATCCCTCCGAGTCCGAAGTTAACTATCAAGACTGTCAGTCACCCGCAGATCATTCAGATCCCGAAGATGCTGATTGGCAGTGCTTCGCCTAATTTCTATCACTTTAGACTCCATTATTAGAACCTACAACCAGCCTAGAGATCGAATCAAATCAGAATATCCAGCAATCTCCAGATCTTTCTGAGTCAGAGCAGGCAGAGCTCACGCATATCGATCTAGTAGCCTATACCCAGGCTCTAATCAAACCCGCTCTTTCTATCCCTTCTCCCCCCGAGCTCAAACCGTTACCTCAAAGCCTGAAATACCAATTCCTTGTGGGTGAATCCAAAATGTTTTCAATCATCAACTCTTCCAATCTGACCAAAGATCAGGAATCCTGTTTGATGATGATTCTTAAAAAGAACCGTAAGGCGATCGGTGGTCAGTAGCTGATCTCCATGGGATTAGTCCAGCTCTGTGCTCTCACCACATCTTTCTCGAGGATCATGTCAAGCCATCTCGTGAGTTTTAGCGCAGGCTGAACCCGAATCTTCGAGAGGTGGTTATGAAGGAAAAATACAAAATTCATAAAAACATCAAAAATGCATAACTAAATAAATACAACTCCCCTAAAAACACACAACCTATCATTTGGAAGGTAATTTCATCTACTTTCCACTAAAAGAAAAACCAACATTAAAAATAAAAAAACGTCATAGTTTTCAATAAAAAATAGTCTTTCTCTTTAAAAATAGACCAAACTCCATAAAAAGTCTAAAAACCCTCTAAATTCCATAAAAACAGAAAAACAAATTTAAAACATAAAAGTAATAAAACAAAAACCAAATAAAAAATATAAAAAAATTTTTAATAATAAAAAAATAATAAAATACTTAAAAATCACAAAAATAATATAAAATTCATAACAATCAAATAAAAAGTCAGAAAATTCCCTAAAAATAAAATAAAATTAGGAAACCGTTTAACCTTAGTTTGTCTATAGTTTACCCCTAGTTTCCAACAGTTTGCCTCCCTGAGTTCGACACTCCTGTACTTGACACTATATATCTTGTTTATGAGTATAAATAAAATAAACAAGATTAATGAAATTAATCTTTTCTGCAAAAACTCACCCGGTCGATACAACGACCGAAAATCGATTATTTATGTCTTTTCCGCATGAATAAAGAAGTGATCGGGTGGCACTTTTCAGATGGTGTCGTTGCTGGGGAGGCAACACTAGGGTAGTCATAGACCTAGGTTTAGGGTTCTCTTTTCGCCATTTATTTTCTAACCTTACGGCTTTTTTTTCTGAGTTGTGCAACACAGGTTGAGTTGCATATCTGAGAACCACAAAAGCCGCCGAATTTTTTTCTATTCTTTCTTGTAAAAAAATATATAAATTTTTAGGGTACTTGCCTGTTTCTTTATTTTCATAGGAAGGGGCCTCGTAAAGGCTTCCTGACCTGTATCTCTCTCGAAGTCTGTTTCACCAGGATTGTACTCCAAGGGGAGCAGGGCACCCACCACAACTTTTTTGCGCATGTTTTCTCGACGGATTTCTGCAGTTTTCCGATATAGGTGCTTGTTATGATTTTGCAGTTTTCCCCTTCTCTGTGCAACATAGCCTAGATGCTTGCTTAGGTTACGACACCTAGGTGCTTGTATCTAGGACCATACCCAAAAATACAAAATAAGTTAGACGAATTTTTCTTTGAAAATATCCAAACAAGTGAAAACTGAAAATTAAAACATGGGCTGTTAACTTCTATCGGACTTTAAAATAAACGTAAGGACTCACTTGTCTTGGGGAGAGCAACCCCCGAACTTACATCGCAGGTACCATCTCCAGATTCTGTGAGTGAGAGATGATCCAAGACCAGAATTCCAAATCAACTGAATCAGAGCGAGCATCTGATGACGAGCCCGACAGTCATCAGGATTGTGACTTCATACAAACCGATGATGAGACTGTTTGAGCCGAACCGAGTACCCAATTTTTCATCACACCTTTAGTCGAAGTCGAGATTCAGATTTCCGAGGATGGGAGACTGAAGAGCACAATCTTAGAGCAGAAAAGTGAAGATCTTGATGAAGACGATTTTGAGAACTTTTCAGATCATTCAGACCTTCTTTATCCCTCCGAGTCTGAAGTTAACTACCAAGACTGTCAGTCACCCGCAGATCATTCATATTCCGAAGATGCTGATTGACAGTGCTTCGCTGAATTTCTATCACTTCAGACTCCATTATCAGAGCGTACAATCATCCTGGAAACCGAATCAAATCAGAATATCCAGCAATCTCCAGATCTTTCTGAGTCAGAGCAGGCATAGCTCACGCATATCTATCTAGCAGCCTATACCCAGGCTCTAATCAAACCTGCTCTTCATGTCCCTTCTCCCCCTGAGCTCAAACTGTTACCTCAAAGCATGAAATACCAATTCTTTTCAGGTGAATACAAAATGTTTCCGGTCATCATCTCTTCCAATCTGACCTAAGATCAGGAATCTCGTTTTTTGGCGATTCTTGAAAAGAACCGCAAGGCGATTGGGTGGTCAGTAGCTGATCTCCATGGGATTAGTTCGGCTCTATGCTCTCACCCACATCTTCCTCGAGGATGACGCCAAGCCATCTCATGAGTTTCAGTGCAGGCTGAACCCAAATCTTCGAGAGGTGGTTATGAAGGAAATATCCAAGTGGTGGAGCACCGATTTTATCTATGCCATCTCCGACTCGAAATGGGTTAGTCCTTTGCATGTGGTACCCAAGAAGACGGGTATCACTACAGTGATCAATGACGACAGAGAGGAGATCGCTACCAGAGTACCGACTTCTTGGCGCGTCTGTGTGGACTACAGACGTTTGAATGAGGCGATCAAGAAGGATCACTTCCTACTACCGTTCATCGATCGGATCATCGAACACATAGATAGGAAAAGCCATTATTGCTTTCTTGATGGGTACTCAAGATATAATCAAGTAGCCATTGCTACAGAAGACCAAGAAAAGACTACATTCACCTGTCTGTTCGGAACGTATGCTTTCAAACAGATGCCCTTTGGACTATGTAATGCTCCGGCTACATTTCAAAGGTGCATGCTTTCAATTTTTGCGGACATGGTGGGAGATATCTCGGAGGTCTTCATGGATGATTTCTTGATCTACGGAGATGATTTTGATTCCTGCCTTTCTAGCCTAAACCGCATGCTTCAGAGGTGCACGGAGGTTAGCCTCTTGTTTTCTTGGGAGAAGAGTCATTTCATGATGACTCAGGGGACGGTCTTTGGTCACATCATCTCCAACTAGGGCACGGAGGTGGACCCGACCAAGGTGGATATCATAAAGAAACTCAATCCACCGTCCAATCTAAAGCATCCGCGGTCTTTCCTCGGGCATGTCAGTTTTTACCGATGTTTCATACGAGACTTCAGCAAAATTGCCCGCCTGTTGTCTGATCTTCTCGCGAAAGACACTGAGTTTATTGTCGATGATAAGTGTCTTTCGGCGTTCGAGACTCTCAAGAACATCATTGTAGAGGCTCCTGTCCTTCAGCCACCCGATTGGTCTCTCCCATTCGAGATCATGACGGATGCCTCCGATTTTGCCGTTGGGGATGTGTTGGGACAGAGGAGGGTTGGCCTTCCATACGCCATATATTACGTTAGCAAGACTTTGGATTCCGTGCAGTGGAATTATACGGTTACAGAGAAAGAGATGCTAGCCGTAGTATTTGCCTTAGACAAATTCTGGTCCCATATCTTAGGATCTAAGATCACAATCTTCACTGATCACACCGCCATCAAGTATCTAATGGACAAGAAGGATTCGAAGCCGCATCTGACCAGATAGATCCTTCTACTCCAAGAGTTCGGTATTTTTATCAAGGATAAGCCTGGAGTCAAGAATGTGGTGGCGGATCACCTCTCCCGTCTAGAAACACCTGAGACTGCTGAGTTTGATACACCAATCACCGAGACCTTCCCCGACGAGGCGATTCTTGCTGTCACTTTGCTGCCATGGTATGCCAACATTGTGAACTTTCTTGTTGCTAAGAAAGTCCCACAAGGTTGTTCCAGATAGAGGCTTGAGACTTTCCTCGCGAAAGCAAAGTCTTACCATTGGGAGGATCCAGTCCTTTATCATGAAGGAGCGGATTCCGTCTAGCGTCGGTGTATTCCTCAGGAGGAATACCAGAGTGTCCTCATGTATTGTCATCTATTAGAATTTGGAGGACACCATTCATGGAAGAAGACATCACAAAAGGTGCTCCAATCTGGCCTTTGGTGGCCTACGCTCGTTGCGGATGCTCACGCATTAGTAAAGAGATGTACTGACTGCCATAAGATGGGCACTTGTGGACATAGAGACATGATGTCGATGCAGCCGATTCACTTCTGTGAAGTGTTTGATGCATGGGGTATCGACTTTATGGGCTCGTTTCCTAATAGTCAGGGATTTGAGTATATCCTTTTAGTTGTGCATTATGTAAGTCGTTGTGTAGAGGCTATTCCTGCCCGAGCCGCAGATGCGAACACAGTTTGCAAGTTCCTGAGAAAACATATCATTACGCGGTTCGGGTCCCCTCGTGTTCTAATATCAGACGGGGGTAGCCACTTTATCAACGATAAGGTAAGAGCACTTGCTAACGAGTTCAGTATAGACCATCGGGTTGCTACTCCGTATCATCCTCAGACGAATGGTCTAGCCAAGGTTTCTAATCGGGAGATCAAGATGATCTTGCAGAAGGTTGTTCGCCCATACTGAAAGGATTGGTCGCAGCTTTTGGACTCGGTTCTTTGGGTATATCGAACATCTTTCAAAACTCCATTGGGTACATCTCCCTTCGACTCGTTTATGGCAAGCCATGCCACTTACCTATGGAAATCAAGCACAAATCCTTGTGGGCAGTGAAGGAAGTGATTTTTGGCCTAGACGATTCAGGAGATCAGAGGCAAACCGATTTGGCAGCCTTGGAAGAGTTAAGAGACCAAGCGTTCACGAGTAGCCTTCATTACAAAGAGTGGATGAAAGAGTGACATGATACTCACATCAGCCACAAGTAGTTTGAGCCTGATCAGAAAGTATGGCTATTCGATGTGAGACTGCAATTATTTCCAGGGAAACTTCAGAGTAAATGGAAAGGCCCTTACATTGTCAGAAAGGTGTATGACAACTGTAGCATCGATATTTCTGAGTTGTCATCTGAATCAACCTTTCGAGTAAACGGTCAGCGTTTGGAACACTTTCTCGATCATGAACCGCCCACTGTTGAGGTTGCCCCAATCTATTTTGTATGAGGTGATCTCTTCATTCTTACATTATGCATTTCATGCCTGATTTGCAAAGATCTCTTGTATATATTTTCGATTTCATCCTTTCTTCCTTATGTTTGTCTTACACCCTTAGATTTATCTAGTTTTTCTATACTTAGGATGTGCTTAACCTAAGTATAGGGGGTGTAGATAACGTGTTTTTCATTCGTCCTGGTCGATCACCCCTGTTGTTGCCTATACTTAGGGTGCACTTTACCCTAAGTATGGGGGGTGGTTTCGCTCATTTCCCCTTTTGATCGTCATCTCTTATGTATCGTCTTCTCTCTTGCTTGTTCTTCACCTTTTGATTTCATTTCCATACTTAGGGATATTTTACCCTAAGTATAAGGGGGACAAGTCGAGCCATTGAGTATGTACATTCTCTTGACCTCGGTCATCTTCGGGTTTTGAGCCTGCTATCTTTAGGATTACTTGATCCTAAGTTTAGAGGAGATGATTGATTTCTATTCATTTATTCGTTATTCTTTTGAGTCGTTGTAGTATAGATTCTTTTCACCAATCTATACTTAGCCCGAGTTATGTCTTCCTTTGCCGCTTCTTTGGTCACTATGAGGACATAGTTCATGCTAAGTATAGGGGGTGTTGTATATATATATGTGCTATATATACTTTAGAAGCCATAGCTCGTACTTTATTGTATTTTTTAATAAGTATGGGTATATAGTTTGGATTTTTAAAAGCTGTAAAGAAAACCGTAAAAATATCTTATTAAAAAATGGCTTAAAATTTTGTATATAAAAATGTTGTAAAATACTTTGATAAAATCCTTAAAAACTTGAAAAATAAAATCCTTGAAAATTTTTATACAAAAGCCGTATAACTTGTATATAAAATGTGTATAAAATCCATTGTAAATACACAAAAATCCGTGTAAAATCTGTATAAATGGAATTAATTCACTCACTCTTTCAAAAAGACACCTAAAAATTGAAAAGTTTTAAAACCCAATAAAAATGTGCAAAAGTCTTTAAAAGAATCACTTTAAAGCATTTAGGCCGAAAAAAACTCACCTCACAAAAAAAAATTGTTGCATTCATTAGAATTTTTCAGAAAAAGTTTGATTCTTGAACTGAATGGATCTAAGTCCGAGAGATGGAGCTTGGTTTAAGCCTTAATCCACTTAATTCTAAAGGGACTTTATTAGGAATTGGAATTGAGACTCTTTAGGTCTTTTAGACTTAATTCTTTGGGTTCCATGAGACCATGTTCGGAATTCAAATTGAAAGTGCCTAAGTAGGACACCTGATGTCATCCGTTTAACTCTTCTCCATTTGAACCAATTTTGAACTCTGCACTCTGCACCAATTTTGAACCAATTTTTATGAGTTTTTAGGTGTTTTTGAATTTTTAGGGTTTTTACTCAGTGAAAAATATCCACAATTGGCTAGAAATTAAAAGAGCACAAAGGAAACAGTACCTAATTTTTATGGAATTTTGGAGGGGGTTTTTATATTTTTTTGGGATTTTTAAAACTAGACAGTGGCTGAAATAAAGGTTTTTGAATTTTTAAAAATAACAAATAAACTCAACAATGTCCTCAAAAATTCTCAAAAATCCTACAACATGGCAGGAGCCATGTGTCAAATTTTCATCGAATTTGGAGGTGATTTGATATTTTATTCAAAAATCAAAAGAGGGCACTGTGCACAGGGACTGAAGTGCAAATGCCCGAAGTTCTGGGGGTCCAGGTGCAATTAACCCAGCAACGCACGCGCGCGGCGCGTGCCTGGGGCACTCAGGGACCTTTTGGTAAGAAAAACAAGTCCCGAGGACCTTTTGGTAACTCGTACCAAAAGTCCAGGGGTCTGTGTTGCAAATAACCCACTAAAAGACGCACATGTGCAATTAAAACACTCACAGGGGCGTATATGCAATTACTGAAAACATTTCATTCATTTACGAGCATCCAGAACTACAGGGATAATGTTGCAAATACACCAAACATACACGTGACGAAGCACGTGGCTCACACAAACAGGGGCATAAGTGCAAATAACTAAAGTATGAGGTCCAATGTGCAAAATACCCTAAAACTAAACAACTGACGAAAGTAATTACAGGACTAAAACGAAATAAAAACAAGAGCTGGGCCTAAGGGTAATTTACCCTTTATTACGCGGGCCGTCGGATGCGCTCCACGTGGATGATCTGACGGGTACGCTGGTGGGCGCTCCAGATCTCCTCTCCAAGGATCGGACGGTGGCTGCTCCTCCTGGAATGGACGGACGAGATGGAAACTGGAGGTCGAGGCTGATCGGACGGCTGGCGAGGATCCTCGAAGAACAGGTGGCCGGCGAGTTTCGCCGGCCTCGTGCGAGTGCTGTGGTCCTCGTCTGCTGCTTTCGGAGATCGGAGAAGATGCGCGATGAAGCTCCGCAGCTATTGGTGGTCTCCGATGGCCCAGCCGAGCCCTGGAGGGGCTCCGGCGAGGTCGGCGGAGAAGAGCTCCTGGCCTGGATGTAGGGAAGCCTCAGATGGCCTCCTCTGGACCTGCAAAGTAGCTAAGAAGCTTCGCGGGTCGAGGGCAAAATGCCTCGACCCGGTTAGGCGGCGTGAAGGTGGTCTGTGCGTCGGAGCGGATGAATCCCGGCGAAGCGACGGCGATGGGATTCGAATCCTAGCTCCTGTGCGAGCTGGGTTGAACGGAGGGGCGGAGAAGGTGCGTGGAGGAAAGGCGGAGGTGATGACGGGTTCCGATGATCGAAAGGATGCGCGAGATGGCCGGAATCGACGGAACACGGCGGCGGTACGATTTGGGGCAAACTAGAAATTAAGCTAAATAGAGAAGCTAAGGGGTTACCTGGGCGGATGGTGAGACTATGCTGGAGCTGAGGTAGCTCCTGGTCGTGGCCTCAAGGGGTGTCTCGGCCCGAGGCTCGAGCTCCTGCTCTGGGCGGAGCACGGCGGCGCTAAGTCGTCGGATCAGTGGAAACCAGCCCCTCTCCTCGCTGCGACACGGGCAACCGAGAGCTGTCACCTCAGGGGCTGCTGTGGAGGTCACGGGACAGAGAATGGGGAACCAAAGATGATCAAAGAATGCGGCGGAGCTGGGTATTTAAATGGCTGGGGGTCCGAAAAGAGGAGCTCGGGTAGGGTCATGGAGGCGCGCGGACCCCGAGGTTGACGCCCGGCGAGGGTGTCGGATGTGGGAGGTGACAAACGGAGCCGGGGTTAGGGTGTTAGGCAATCGGGTCGAGCGGGTATAAAATGGAGAAATCGGGTTGGCCGCTCGAACCCGTGGGAAGTGGTCCTGGGGGGGCCAGTTGACCGGGCGGTCAACATCCCCAGGACCCAATGGTTAGCTGCCACGTGGAGAATGTTTGAAGCTCAAAAATGAGGCAGCAAATGACCGATTTTCCAAAAACTTAAAATATGAATTATTTTTATTTTATTTTTTTTCTATTTTTTGGTGATTTTTAATTAATTTTTGGAAATAAAGATAAAGTATTTACAATATATAGCTATATAGGTATATGTACAATATGTTGTTTTTTTGATTTTTGATTTTTAATGATTATTTTTGTACAATTTTATTCCTATTTTATATTTTATTTATTTATAGAATAAAATGAGGAATAAAAGGGTATCTTTATTTGATTTTAATTATTTATATACATAGGTGAAATAATTAGTTATGTACAACTATATACATGGCATATGTACAATATGTTTTTGTTATTTTAATTTTGTTATTTTTATTTGATTTTTGTTTTGATTCTTTTTATTTTATGTATTTACAATATATAATATAGGATATTTACAAAAAGTTTTGAAAATAATTTTATTTATTTATAAGGTTAAATAAATATAGGAGTGTGGTCTATGTACATGGTGAAAGGGTATTTTGATCTTTTTGATTTTCAAATTTTTATTTTGTTTTTAATAGTTTCTAAATATATACAAAATATGTACAAGCATATTTTTGGTTGAGGAAAATATTTTTATTTTATTTACATAAATATATATATATATACACATGAGCCCCTGTCTCCCTCTACTTGGCTTTTATGCGGTCAGGCCCATGCTGAGCCCTCCCTTGGGTTAGGTTGCTCAATATTTATTCTAAATATTTCCCTCTTTTTCTTTTTAATCTTTATTCTTTTATTTTTGCACAAAAACATGCTAATTATAAGTTTTTACACAATGCATGCTTTTGCTAATGATTCCTATTTACACATATCTACATGCATTTGCATAGGTTTTTTGTAGCTAAAATATAAGAATAAAGAGTGATGAATGGGTATTCATCACCCCCCTATACTATACTTTGCTAGTCCCTTAGCAAACACTTATTTGAAAAAGAAGTGAAAAAGAAAGAAAGAAAAAGGAAAAAGAGGATGTACATGGATCAAGGTTGATTATTAAACTTGCCTTCATTAAATTGAGGTATGGAGCTCAATCAGATCTTTGGATTATTAATGTGTCGGAACCTTATTTAGACTTAAGCTTAAAACCTAACAGCCTCTAAGTTCCACCAATCTATAACCAAGACTCCTCAATGCTCCAGATCAGAACAAGTCATCAATCACAAACCCTGAAGACCATGAATCTTTTCTTGTCCTGTGAATGTGAAGTCTAAGCTCTCCACCTCAGAAATGGCAGCTTGACAACCCTCCCTAACAAGGTAACTCTATGACCTCAATCTGGCCACTCTTTCCTCGAGGAGCGGGGTATTCCCTTCTAAGTTCAAGTACAACCGGCTCAAGAAGAGGGGGAAGAAGAGAATGGGTCAAGGCCAGTGTAGCCAAGTACCCTTGGGAGCTTGACCAGTGTAGCCAAGTCTCCCTGCTGCAAGCTACAACAGGTGGATCATGAAACCAAGCTTTGCTTATTGCACTTATATACATACTCCGGTGGGATTATCATTTTCTCTCAGACCCACCACTTTTTTGGAGTTCTTTTCTTTTTGCACATTTTTTTTTCGAGTGCATCTATACAACATATACATGTGCAGCATATACACAAGGAGTTTTTCCTCTTGAGCCAGTAGACTATCCCTCTTTTGAAGCTTTATTGCAACCCGCAACTCCCGTCGTTAGACCTCATGGCAACCAGACCAAGTTGAGACGTACTTCCTTCACTATAAGAAGAAGAGAGGTTCCGCCTAGAAGTACTACCCTCATATGCTACCCCAAGTCAAGGAAGACTGCCTCCTCACCACCTCATCCGTAGAGAGCTCGGTGTATAGTGCTGGTGTCCAAGTAAAGCCATAATTTATATGAGTCATGTGTTGTTGTTAAGTGCTCTACTTAGGCTCATTGAGATGACAGGTGATCATAGCCTAGTGGACTCAAAGAATTAAGTCACCATGGACCTGAAAAGCCTTAAACCTAAGCCCTATAAGGTTCCTCTTAGAAGTTAGGTGGATTAAGATCTTGATCAAGCTCCATTTCTCAATTTGATTCCAGGCTAGTTTAAATGTCAACTATCATCCAGAAAAACTATATACAAATGTACAAAAAGATGCTTATTTACACAAGTTTTACAAACATGCAAAATTTTTGAAAAATGTTTTGAAATCATGAATGATGATGCATGAAGTGCAAGTTTTGCAAAAAGATATTTACACACATTTACACAAGATTTTTGCAAACTTTTTGATTTTCAAAACATTTTGGAAAAATTTTGTACTATATACATAATTTTGATACAAAAATATTTACACAAGCTTCACACAAAAGATTTTTGAAATCATTTTTACAAAAATAATTTGTACACTAGCTATGTATGTGCAAATAAAAGAAGATTATGTACATGAAAATTTTTAATTTTTGTGATTTTTAGCCATTTTTATTTATTAACACACTCACACAAAGTACGAGTTATGGCTAAAGTATATATGAAATATATACACACCCCCCTATACTTAGCTCGAACGATGTCCTCAGAGTCAAGAGCGATGAAGAAGACATAACTCGTGCTAGGTATAGGGAAGTGAAAAGAAAAGGCTATACAAAAGGGAAATGAAAAGTCAAGAGGGACTCATGTCTCCCCCCTATACTTAGGATCAAGTAATCCTAAGTATAGCAGGCTGTATACTAAGGGAAAACTGAGTGGAGAATGTACAGGGTCTACCCCCCCTATACTTAGGGTGAGATATCCCTAAGTATAGGCAGCAAAACAGGGGTAGACATAAGCAAAAGAAATACCCGCAAGGTCTCACATCCCCCCTATACTTAGGGTAAAGTGCACCCTAAGTATAGCATAATCACAAGATGAAGAAGGGGATGTGGGACTAAGGAATGTGATGATATGGACATCTGGATCTATATACAGCGGAAGATCAGTGAAACTCAGGCGTGAGATGCATTAGATGTGAGTCAAAGACCACATCTCACGCAAAATGAATAGGGGCAAGATCAACGACTCGCGGCTCATGATCTAGAAATGGCTTGAGCCGCTGGCCGTTCACTCGGAAGGTACTCTCAGGAGACAACTCAGATATGTCGATGCTACCGTTGTCATGTACCTTTCTCACCAGATAAGGTCCCTTCCATTTGCTCTGTAGCTTCCCTGGAAATAGTCTAAGCCTCGCATCAAATAGCCATACTCTCTGTCCAATCTCAAAATGTTTGTGGCTGATATGAGAATCATGCCACTCCTTGACTTTCTCCTTATAATGTAGGCTGCTTGAGAAAGCTGCATCTCTAAGCTCCTCCAGGGCAGCTAGCTCTGCCCTTCTCTGGTCTCCCATACCATCTGTATCCATGATAATGTCTGTAACTGCCCAAAGTGATTTGTGCCTCAGCTCAACAGGTAGATGGCATGGCTTGCCGTACACGAGGCGAAAGGGAGATGTGCCCAAAGGTGTCTTGAAAGACGTCCTATATGCCCACAAGACCGAGTCCAAAAGCTGTGACCAATCCTTTCGGTCAGGGCGGACGACTTTCTGTAGAATAGTCTTGATCTCCCTATTCGACACTTCGGCTAGACCATTCGTCTGTGGATGGTAAGGTGTAGCAACACGATGGTCGATGCCGAACTCGCTAGCAAGTGCCTTCACCTGGTCGTTGATGAAGTGAGATCCCCCATCAGAAATCAGAACTTGTGGAACCCCGAACCGCGTGATGATATGCTTCCTCAAAAATCTGCAAACTGTCCTCACATCAGCGGCCTGGGCGTGGATAGCCTCCACCCAACGACTCACATAGTCTACGGCCAACAGAATGTACTCAAATCCCTGACTCTTAGGGAATGGACCCATGAAATCGATGCCGCATGCGTCAAAAACCTCACAGAAGTGAATGGGCTGCATCAGCATCATATCACGCTGTCCACAAGTGCCCATCCTCTGACAGTCAGTACACCTCTTCACGAACTCATCTGAGTCCTTGAAGAGGGTAGGCCACCACAAGCCGGATTGGAGCACCTTCTGTGCCGTTCTCCTCCCAGAATGATGTCCTCCTGCCTCAAGCTTGTGGCAGTAAGTGAGGACGCTATGGTGTTCCTCCTGAGGAATACACCGACGCCAGACGCTATCCCCTCCTTCGTGGTAAAGGATGGGATCCTCCCAGTGGTAGGACTTGGCCTTCGCAAGGAAGGTCTCAAGTCTCTGCCTGGGCCAATCTTGTGGGACTTTCCCAACAACGAGAAAGTTCACAATATCGGCGTACCATGGGAGTGAGGCGATAGCAAGGATCGCCTCATCTGGGAAGGTATCTCTAATAGGGTCAATCGGCTCAGAATCCTCAGGCTGCTCTAGTCGGGAGAGATGATCCGCCACCACATTCTTGACTCCAGGCTTATCCTTGATCTCAATATCGAACTCCTGGAGTAGAAGGATCCATCTAGTCAGTCTGGCCTTGGCATCCTTCTTTGCCATGAGGTACCTGATGGCGGTGTGATCTGTAAACAAAGTCACTCTAGATCCGATGATATATGATCTGAACTTATCCAGGGCAAACACTACTGCTAGCATCTCCTTCTCTGTGACTGTATAATTCCGCTGGGCGGAATCCAATGTGCGGCTAGCGTAGTGTATGGCAAATGGAACTCCATCCCTCCTCTGTCCCAGCACTGCCCCTACGGCAAAATCGGAGGCGTCCATCATGATCTCGAATGGGAGAGACCAATCAGGCGGCTGGAGGACAGGAGCCTCAATAACGCACTGCTGGAGAGTAGCAAACGACGAAAAACACTTGTCATCGACAAGGAACTCGGTGTCTTTCGTCAAGAGGTCAGTCAACGGTCGGGCAATCCTGCTGAAATCATGAATAAATCTCCTATAAAATCCAACATGCCCCAGAAATGACCGTAGCTGCCTCAGATTGGACGGCGGTGTGAGTTTCCTAATGACATCAACCTTGGCCGGATCAACCTCCATGCCCCTGTTGGAGATGATGTGGCCAAGCACCGTCCCTTGAGTCACCATGAAGTGACTCTTCTCCCAAGATAGCACCAAATGATACTCAATACATCGCTGGAGTACTCGGTCTAGGCCGTCAAGACAGGAGTCGAATCCGTCGCCGTAGATCGAGAAATCATCCATGAGGACCTCTAAACACTCCCCCACCATGTCCAAAAAGATCGACAGCATGCACCTTTGAAAAGTCGCAGGGGCATTGCATAGCCCAAATGGCATGCGTCGAAAAGCGTATGTGCCGAAGGGACAGGTGAAGGTGGTCTTCTCCTGATCCTCAGGAGCGATGGCCACTTGGTTGTAGCCCGAGTACCCATCCAGGAAGCAATAATGGCTCTTCCCTGCCAGTCTCTCAATGATCTGGTCAATAAAAGGCAGGGGGAAATGGTCCTTCTTGGTGGCTTGGTTGAGTCTCCTGTAGTCAACACAAACCCTCCAAGAGGTGGGTACTCGTGTAGCGATGCCCGTCTTCTTGGGCACCACATGCAAGGGGCTAACCCACTTGGAGTCGGAAATGGGATAAATAAAACCTGCACCCCACCATTTCGATATTTCCTTCATCACAACCTCTCTCAGGTTGGGGTTAAGACGTCGCTGGAACTCACGCGACGGCTTTGCCCCATCCTCGAGATAGATATGGTGGGAGCACACTGATGGACTAATCCCATGGAGATCTGCTACGCTCCATCCGATCGCCTTGCGGTTCTTTTCAAGAACCCCCATCAAACGGGATTCCTGCTCTCCAGTCAACTCGGCGGAGATGATGACTGGGTACATCTCTGGCTCGCCCGCAAGGAATCGATACTTCAGCGAAGTAGGGAGAGGCTTCAGCTCTGGAATACTGGGTGCCGGCAAATCTGGCTGCGGAAGAAACTGAGTGAAAGCTGCAAGGTCGTCCAAATCTGCCTGGGAAAGTGAAAGCGTACTCTCGCAAACTGGATCGGGGGAAGGCGGCTCAACTGCACTGTCTCTGGTCTGCTCTGCCTCTACCTCCTCCTCATCTGTAGGCTCAGGTGGAATCAGGTCTGGCATCTGATCATCACAATCGGCCCAATCAGACTCTGAATCCGAGGGATCTGTATGATCCGCGGTGGCATCAGTACCACCGGAAAGCAAGGTGGCCTCAGCACCACCATCACTAATCATCGTGCTGCGATCAAGGACCGGCTCTGCTGCCTCAATAGTATCCTGAACCAGGTCTGTGCTCTCCAGACTCTCCTCTGCTATCGTCTCTGCATCAGCTGTATCTGAAAGTGAGAGGGTGGTCTGTGTCTCAAGATCTGCCCAAGCTGCCTCATCATCTGTGATCACAAAATCACAGTCCTGGTGGATGTCTGGCTCTGCGTCTGTCAGCTGCTCTGAATCTGTACTCGCATCTGAGCGGGCTCTGTATCTAGCTCTGTAGTCCTCGACCATCTCTATTTGTATACTCTCGCCCTCGACGCGAAAGTACACCTTCCCGCTATCATGATCAGTCACCGCCTTGGCTGTGGCCAAGAACGGACGACCAAGGATGATGGGGGTATCGACCACTGACTCAGGGATCTCCATGTCCAACACTACGAAGTCCACTGGGAATTTCAGGCCCTGAATCGTGACGATAACGTCTCGTAATAACCCCTTCGGCCTCTTGACAGATCGATCAGCGAACTGAAGGACTGTCCTGCTCTGTCGAAGAGTGCCCAACTCGAAGCGGTCGAGAAGGGCTGCCGGAAGAAGGTTGATCGACGATCCGCTATCTAGAAGAGTACAGTCGAACCTCTGCTCACTAATCTGGCATCTGACATACGGGGCCCCTGAATCTGGCCTCTTCGCTGGCAGGCGGTTCTGGATCGCGAAGCACGTGGCTTTGGTCAGCACATGTATCTCGGAAGTGTGGTTCCTCCTCCTCCTCCTGACTGTAGTCCTCTCTCTCAAAGATCGCTGGAGAAGGGGGATGTGCTGCAAAGCCTCCTGGAGGGTCAGCTGGATGTGGAATCGATCGATCATACTCTGGCTGAACTCCTCAAGCTCTCTCTTTTTTGGATCATTTTTCTTCCCCTTCCCCATCTGAAGGGCTCTAGGGAAGGGGATCACTGGGTCCTTCTCAGATGAAGGATTAGGAAAAGGTCTAAGCGGTTCAAGGACCGGATCCACACATACATCATGCACCACAGTGGGACCAGAAGAAAGTAAACCCTTTCCTTTATTCACAACAGAGTTCTGAGATACAGGAATACGAGGAAAAACATCAGCTCTATCTGTACAAACACCGGTGGCCTCAGTACCACCACGGGCTGGCTCTGCTGCTACTGCTGGTAGACGTCGTGCGGCATCAGTACCGCGGGCTGGCTCGGCTGAACGGGTGGCATCAGTACCACCTCCTAGATCTGGTGAAGCGGCGGCCTCAGTATCGCCGGTGGGATCAGCATCCTTGGTGGCCTCAGTGCCACCGTCATCGTCTGGAGCGGCCTCAGTACCGCTCTCCTCCTCCTGTGGCGCCTCTGGGATGTCCTCGTGGTGAAGCTCAGATGAGGCGCCGCCGCCTGCTGGGGTCCTACCGCTCCTAAGTGTGACAAAATCAGCATCAAATAGATCTGAAGATGTATCATCAAATGGGTCACTAGGAGTGGCTAACTCAGTATGTACTACCTGCTCAGATTTCCTCTTGAGGTTGTTCGGATTCAGCTCTATCTAGGCTGGTATGGCGGCCTTCCCTCTCACCAGGTCCCGCATCTCCTGGCGGAACTCGTCCATCTCCCGTCTGAATGTGGCCTGCTGGTCCGTGAGGAGGCGGGCGATGTCATCCAAAGCGGGGCTCTCGTGGGAGCCCGATGGGTGGCCTCTCTGTGGGTGAGGCTGCTGAAACTGCTGTGGCTGGTGCTGGTAAGAGGGGTATGATGGAGGGTGCTGTTGCTGGTATCCCGGGTGAGCCTGCTGCTCACGTCTCCATGACTGTCCCTGCTGCTGATAGGGACGCGGACCGAAGGATGACTGGTGCTGCTGATATGCTGGGGGCTGCTGCTGCGGCTGGTGCTGGTCTCTCTGCTGGGAGTACTGCCCTCCCTGTCCTGACGGCTGCTGCTGGGGCTGGGTACCACCACTCCCCCACCTGAATCCGGGATGGTCTCGTCGGATCCCAGGCTGGGGGCGGTCGTACCAAATCCCGTTGACATCCATCAACAGCTCGGCATCGTAGGGGGCTGGCGGGAGTACTGCTAGAGGCTGGTCCGGCTGGTAGACCACCATCTGCATCTCTGGAGATGGTGGGGACTGGTAGGTGGGCTGCGGCTGCTGGTACGGCTCCGCCTGTACAAGGTGAACCTGTCTAGGCTGCACGTGGGTGCTGGAGCGCTGGGACGAGCTGCTGCTGCTGCCGGCGTCGCCTCGCGACTGAAGACGGGGCTGAGAAGCCGTCTGTGCCTCCTGGAGACACATGAGCTGTGTCTTCATGTCGCTCAGAACCTGTGCCATCTGCTCCATCTGCGTGATACCCTGGCACTGCTTCTTCTCTATCAGCTCCATGCGGTCCAGCTTCTCGCTGATAATGCCCATGTCCGCAGCTGATGACTCTACCTGTGCTGCTGCGGCTGCGGACGAACTGGATGGACCTGCATCTACCCGTGCTATCCGCTGGTACTGCACGGGTCCTGGCTGATGTGGCTGGGTCTTCTGAGTATACAACCTGGTCTGAGACATCACCATGTAGTTCTCAGCCATTTCCTCGAAGATGGCCCAGACCTGGTCGTGGTCCTTGGCGAAGTAGGACCCGCCGCAAGAAGCATTCACCAGGCCCTGTAGCTCTGGTGTCAACCCGCTAAAGAAGCTCTGCACAAGGTTCGGCTTCGTGATGTCGTGGTGCGGGCATCTGTCCAGCTCTCGAAACCTCTCCCAGGCCTCGTGGAACTGCTCGTTGGGGAACATGGAGAAGTTGCTGATCAGGGCCCTCGCTGCATTTGTCCGCCCGAGTGGATAGTACTTGTTCAAGTACTCGGTGCGGAGCTGCTCCCAGGTATAAAGAAACCTCCCAAGGTGCTTCAGCCAGGTGGCTGCTCTATCTGCCAGTGAAAACGGGAAGGCTATCATCCGGATCGTGTCCTTGTCCACATGCCGGTCGTGGACAGTGCTGCAAATCATCAGAAACTCCTGGAGGTGGAGGCGGGGCTCCTCAGTGGCGAGTCCGTGGAAACGAGGAAGCATCTGCAGGGTGTTCGGGGGGAACTTGAAGTCCCCTACGATAGCAGGTACCACCACCCAATGGTGCATCAGTGTAGATCCGGGGTTGTGCAACTCCCGCATCGGTCTAGGTGGTCCTCCTCCTCCCGCGGCTGCTGCGGCTGCGGCCGCGGCTGCTGCTGCTGCTGCTGCTGCGGCTCGTGCCTCTGCATCAGGTCCGTCCTCAGGCTCGCTCTGCTCATCTCGCTCTGCTCTGAGCCTCTCCAACTCTCTCCTCATCTCGATCATAAATGCTCCCTGATCGCTTAACTGCTGCTGAACTGCATCTAATGAGGCGATCAAGGTGGAGTTGATTGCTCCCTGATCCATCACAACGTGCTCAGTGCGGGAAGGATCCTCAGAACTGCCGGCCATGGCGACGTCTACAAAACCAAACGAGCCCAACTCAGGTGCGGTCAAATGAATCAATCTCTCCTCGGGCTCGTGTCTCTCAGGAAGATCAGAAAGGGGGTCGAGGGGGAACAAGGTGGAATCGTACTCGGGCTTGGAGAGCGGGTCTGGGCTCTCGCGAGCCAACCTTGATGATGAGGCAGACGCGCCCGAAAGCGGTGCATCCAGAGGCTGCCTAAGAGACCGTCTACCCATCATCTTGATCTGGCGAGTAAGGCGGATGAGATCTGGAAAAATTACGATCAGAAAACAAACCCCCGGTTCACCAACGCAACGCGAGCTGAAGACCGTGAAAGTTCGGTCAAATTATCTTGTCGATTTTATTTTGGTGAACAAACAGAATATAAGAGCGCTTAGGATATCCGATGCTAACCCAACCGACTGGCCTGCACGGAGAAGTCGGTAATCGGTCGGGACTAGCAACGGGGGGCTCTACCTAGGGTGCGGGTCACTCTCTCGCGCATCCAAACCAAACAATGAGGGGGTTGCTCTCCCCAAGACAAAATTTTTAGGGTGAGCGGTTTTTAGATCAATAATTTTAGCAGTCCCAATTTTATGGTTTCACTTTTTTTAATATTTTTCAAAGCAAACAAAAGGCCTAACGAATTTTTCGGTTCTCCTGGTTATTAAGTCCAAAACAGGGGGAGAAGACGAAAAAGCCGATGCACGATAAATCAATGATGCATGCAAAGTCAGAAATGCGTACCTGCCTCCAGCTCTCTACATGCAATATGATCCGCGCATAAAAGTAAAGACAGAATTAAAACTAACCTAAATGATGCAGCGGTAAAGCCGAGTCCTAAATGAGCAAGTTCTAGCGAAGAACCGTCTAACCGGTCACCGACCTCCAAGCCAAAGATCTTGGCCCGTCCCTCCTCTGTCCGACAAATTGGGGGTAGGAGTAAGCGCTTTACAGGACGGGCTGCGACACGTAGGCTACGGAGGCAAATGAATCGGTTGTTTTTATTATGTTTTTTTTCAGTAGGTCCAATTAATCGATCTATGGGAACAGATATGCAATTAGGTGTGTGGATCCTACTAATTACGGCACATTCACCAGAAAATCCTAAATCTAGGGGCTCGAGCAAAAACCACGAAAAACCGGAAAAGACAGAAATAAAAGAAAAATAAAACCGCGAAGAAAGCCGTGAAAAACCGCGAAGGTCCTAAAGGGTCCCCCGAGCACACGGGTGCTCGGTGAAACAGACCCGCTACGGTCAAGTCACAAGAGTGTCCAAGTTCTGTCCCTGTATTATTACAACAATAATATAAATGAAATAAAAACCTAGTCTAATCTCACCCACTCAACTCTCTCTCTCGCTCTCTCCTGCGGCTTCGTAAAGAAGGAAGCCGCCTCCAAGTTCCTCGGCTGCACCGGCTCCTCGAAAGTTGCCTCCGCGGTCCTCGGGCCCTCGCAAGACAAAGAGAAGAGTGGTCAGCCCGGCAAAAATAATCAAATAATAAAGAAAAGAAAGGAAAATAAAAGTGAGGGTATATATGCAAAAATGGAAAATGAAATAAACACACAAAATAAAACAAAAATAAAAGAAAATCAAAATAAAACAAAAAGAAAATAGATACAAAAGCCGCGAAAAGCCGCGAGCTCCGAAAAGCTGCGAAAACAAAAACGAAAATAAAACGAAAAGAACTACTAAGCCGTGCTCCCCGGCAACGGCGCCATTCTGATAACCGTCTAAGTGACTAAGGTAAAGGTACAGAAATGGTCGTTGCGACCTCAATCACTCAGACTAAGTATATCAAGAAAAATCGAACCACTAATAGAAATAAAATCAATCAAACACTCAAGTAGCGGTCCAGCTATGAGATTAACCTGGTATAGCACCCAGGGTCGAACTCAAGGAGCACGGGTTGGCCAAAGGCCTACGAAGTAGTAAAAATAAAATAAAATAAAAGACAAGTATTTTTAGTGGTTTTTAATGATTTTTATATTTTTTTATATTTTTAAATGTGAAGAAAATAAAAGAAACACAAAATCAATCACACTTTGGCTAATTATTTAATGTGTCAAAAACCAAGCAAAAATTCAAACAGAAATGTTTTTATGTTTTTTAGATTTTTTAGTGTTTTTGGTTAATTTGTGATAATTTTCTGATGTATATTTTATTTTCTAAAAATCAAACAGTGATAGAAAAGCAAGGTACTGTCCAACCAGGACCAAAATCCCTAAATAAAATATCTAAGTATCTCAAGAGGGCCTGGAGGTATTTTTCCTGTATACTAGACAAAACAAGGAAAATTTGAGTACCAAAATTATTGTTTTTGGGTTTTTAAATTATTTATTATAATTTTTATGAGTTTTTAGGTGTTTTTGAATTTTTAGGGTTTTTACTCAGTGAAAAATAGCCAAAATTGGCTAGAAATTAAAAGAGCACAAAAGAAACAGTACCTAATTTTTATGGAATTTTGGAGGGGGTTTTTATATTTTTTTGGGATTTTTAAAACTAGACAGTGGCTGAAATAAAGGTTTTTGAATTTTTAAAAATAACAAATAAACTCAAAAATGTCCTCAAAAATTCTCAAAAATCCTACAACATGGCAGGAGCCATGTGTCAAATTTTCATCGAATTTGGAGGTGATTTGATATTTTATTCAAAAATCAAAAGAGGGCACTGTGCACAGGGACTGAAGTGCAAATGCCCGAAGTTCTGGGGGTCCAGGTGCAATTAACCCAGCAACGCACGCGCGCGGCGCGTGCCTGGGGCACTCAGGGACCTTTTGGTAAGAAAAACAAGTCCCGAGGACCTTTTGGTAACTCGTACCAAAAGTCCAGGGGTCTGTGTTGCAAATAACCCACTAAAAGACGCACATGTGCAATTAAAACACTCACAGGGGCGTATATGCAATTACTGAAAACATTTCATTCATTTACGAGCATCCAGAACTACAGGGATAATGTTGCAAATACACCAAACATACACGTGACGAAGCACGTGGCTCACACAAACAGGGGCATAAGTGCAAATAACTAAAGTATGAGGTCCAATGTGCAAAATACCCTAAAACTAAACAACCGACGAAAGTAATTACAGGACTAAAACGTAATAAAAACAAGAGCTGGGCCTAAGGGTAATTTACCCTTTATTACGCGGGCCGTCGGATGCGCTCCACGTGGATGATCTGACGGGTACGCTGGTGCACGCTCCAGATCTCCTCTCCAAGGATCGGACGGTGGCTGCTCCTCCTGGAATGGACGGACGAGATGGCAACTGGAGGTCGAGGCTGATCGGACGGCTGGCGAGGATCCTCGAAGAACAGGTGGCCAGCGAGTTTCGCCGGCCTCGTGCGAGTGCTGTGGTCCTCGTCTGCTGCTTCCGGAGATCGGAGAAGATGCGCGATGAAGCTCCGCAGCTATTGGTGGTCTCCGATGGCCCAGCCGAGCCCTGGAGGGGCTCCGGCGAGGTCGGCGGAGAAGAGCTCCTGGCCTGGATGTAGGGAAGCCTCAGATGGCCTCCTCTGGACCTGCAAAGTAGCTCAGAAGCTTCGTGGGTCGAGGGCAAAATGCCTCGACCCGGTTAGGCGGCGTGAAGGTGGTCTGTGCGTCGGAGCGGATGAATCCCAACGAAGAGACGGCGATGGGATTCGAATCCCAGCTCCTGTGCGAGCTGGGTTGAACGGAGGGGCGGAGAAGGTGCGTGGAGGAAAGGCGGAGGTGATGACGGGTTCCGATGATCGAAAGGATGCGCGAGATGGCCGGAATCGACGGAACACGGCGGCGGTACGATTTGGGGCAAACTAGAAATTAAGCTAAATAGAGAAGCTAAGGGGTTACCTGGGCGGATGGTGAGACTATGCTGGAGCTGAGGTAGCTCCTGGTCGTGGCCTCAAGGGGTGTCTCGGCCCGAGGCTCGAGCTCCTGCTCTGGGCGGAGCACGGCGGCGCTAAGTCGCCGGATCAGTGGAAACCAGCCCCTCTCCTCGCTGCGACACGGGCAACCGAGAGCTGTCACCTCAGGGGCTGCTGTGGAGGTCACGGGATAGAGAATGGGGAACCAAAGATGATCAAAGAATGCGGCGGAGCTGGGTATTTAAATGGCTGGGGGTCCGAAAAGAGGAGCTCGGGTAGGGTCATGGAGGCGCGCGGACCCCGAGGTTGACGCCCGGCGAGGGTGTCGGATGTGGGAGGTGACAAACGGAGCCGGGGTTAGGGTGTTAGGCAATCGGGTCGAGCGGGTATAAAATGGAGAAATCGGGTTGGCCGCTCGAACCCGTGGGAAGTGGTCCTGGGGGGGCCAGTTGACCAGGCGGTCAACATCCCCAGGACCCAATGGTTAGCTGCCACGTGGAGAATGTTTGAAGCTCAAAAATGAGGCAGCAAATGGCCGATTTTCCAAAAACTTAAAATATGAATTATTTTTATTTTATTTTTTTCTATTTTTTGGTGATTTTTAATTAATTTTTGGAAATAAAGATAAAGTATTTACAATATATAGCTATATAGGTATATGTACAATATGTTGTTTTTTTGATTTTTGATTTTTAATGATTATTTTTGTACAATTTTATTCCTATTTTATATTTTATTTATTTATAGAATAAAATGAGGAATAAAAGGGTATTTTTATTTGATTTTAATTATTTATATACATAGGTGAAATAATTAGTTATGTACAACTATATACATGGCATATGTACAATATGTTTTTGTTATTTTAATTTTGTTATTTTTATTTGATTTTTGTTTTGATTCTTTTTATTTTATGTATTTACAATATATAATATATGATATTTACAAAAAGTTTTGAAAACAATTTTATTTATTTATAAGGTTAAATAAATATAGGAGTGTGGTCTATGTACATGGTGAAAGGGTATTTTGATCTTTTTGATTTTCAAATTTTTATTTTGTTTTTAATAGTTTCTAAATATATACAAAATATGTACAAGCATATTTTTGGTTGAGGAAAATATTTTTATTTTATTTACATAAATATATATATACACATGAGCCCCTGTCTCCCTCTACTTGGCTTTTATGCGGTCAGGCCCATGCTGAGCCCTCCCTTGGGTTAGGTTGCTCAATATTTATTCTAAATATTTCCCTCTTTTTCTTTTTAATCTTTATTCTGTTATTTTTGCACAAAAACATGCTAATTATAAGTTTTTACACAATGCATGCTTTTGCTAATGATTCCTATTTACACATATCTACATGCATTTGCATAGGTTTTTTGTAGCTAAAATATAAGAATAAAGAGTGATGAATGGGTATTCATCATCTGGCGATGATGATGTCTAAAGACGGGAGAGATTGGGGTCGAAATAAAACTTCGGATGAGGGAAGGATCTGCTGGCACAATTTTTTCTAAGACCCCAAAAAATGGACGGAATGAAAAGATTCTACATCCGTCGGGACACAAAAGACTATGAAGTGCAACAATTATCTCTACAAAAAAGAAGTTGAATACACCACATTCCAAAAATGACCACAATGGTTCGAGCTTAAGAAAAACCTGCATGTCTTCGTGGAGACTTGGCTAAACCGGACATGCTTCACAGGAGATGTGATTACACCGATCAGAGCATCATCGCCGCAAGTGCCAGAGTAGAGGAACGTCAACACCCGACGATCCAAACCACCACCTGGAGCATTTCACCAATTGGGGAAGAACACCCATCCGTTCAGATTTCATCAAAGCTATCAGAACCGAATTAATCGGACGATCGAGATCAGGGCACCGCCCCACCGTTCAACATAAGCTCACGTGTATCTGGCATGATATTTTGAGCGATTTACGTTTAATCCCCTGCTGTTTTCTTATTTTCCAAACAGGTCCTGGTGTTGGAGCATGCACGCGCGGCTCACGTGGAAAGTTAGATTTTTTGGGCAAATTTTGCATTGATGGCTTATGATTCCATTGAATTGCTTACAGGTCCCGCGTAGATTCCGCACGTGAAGGGCATGCACAAACTTGGACTTTTTGCACCAATACCGACAGAAGTTGATCAAATTTCTAACAGGTCCAGCGGGTGAACATAGCATGCGACCGCACGTGATCCTGATGATTTTTGTGCAAACGTCCCTTGATTTTTTTCATAATTACCAGTACACACCTATACATTCTTACATCTACTTTCTAATACTATAATCATATCAAAATCAAATAAAAAATATAAAAATACAAAAATACAAAAAATACATAGAAATACTCTTAGCATTTAATAAATCATTAAAAAAATTCAAAAAGACAACAAAAATTAAAACACATAAAAATATAAAAACCTATCTAAAAATCTAACAAAAATTTCCCTTAGCTTTTTTTACTATATTCTTCATAATAAACTAAAAATAAAATAAAAAAAATAAATTTTCAAACCAATAAAAAATACAAAATTCATAAAAACTTCAAGAATTCATAACTAAATAAATACAACTACCCTAAAATCACACAACCTATCATTTTGACGGTAATTTCATCTACTTTCCAATTAAAGTACAACAAAAATATTTGTATTATTTTCAACATTAAAAATTAAAAAAACATCACAGTTTTCAATAAAAATAGTCTTTCTCTTTAAAAATAGATTAAACTCCATAAAAAGTCTAAAATCCTCTAAAATCCATAAAAATAGAAAAACAAATTTAAAACATAAAAATAATAAAACAAAAACCGAATAAAATTATAAAATATTTTCTAAATAATAAAAAAAATAAAAAAACTTAAAAATCACAAAAACAATATAAAATTCATAACAATCAAATAAAAATTCAGAAAATTCTCTAAAAATAAAATAATAATTAGGAAACCGTTTAACCTTAGCTTATTTATATTTTACCCCTTGTTTCTAACAGTTTGCCTCCCTGAGTTCGACACTCCCGTACTTGACACTATACATCTTGTTTAGGAGTACAAATAAAATAAAGAAGATTAACTCATATGAATCTTTTCTAACAAAACTCAATTGGTCGATACAACGACTGCGCCATTTTCTTTGTTTCTTTTGCAGGGATAAAGAAGTGAACCGGTGGCATTTTTTCATAATCCCAGACGTCCGTCGTGAACCAATATCTGGCATTCAGATCTAGCCACGTGTCCAAGTGAAAGATCGAGAGAGGTTGGATCGCGCGCCTTTTGGGGGTAATTGCATAAATACCCATGCCTTTTGTTTTATTTCTGTTTAGTCTCGTATCTATTTAAAACTGTTTAATATTTTCGATAAAAATTGTAAGAAGACCCTTGGGTTTTTATTATATCAACTTTAGGTCCTTGCCAGCTCAGCTCACGTGGCTTCCCACGTGAGCTGGGCATTTTGTATATATACCCTTGCGGGTTTTGTAATAACTATTTAATATTAAAATTTGAATACCAATTCTATAATTTGGGAAAACTACATGTAGCCACATGTCTTATATTTTAATTGCAAATATACCCAAGCTAGTTGCTTATATTTTTATTTATGAATTTCTTTGTATTAAAAATAGCTCCTATGCTCATTTAATTTTGAGAAAATTATTTTAAGTGCCTTGAATCATGATCATTCACCCTATGTCTTTGTGTTGGCATTTATCTAATTTTTGCATTATTAAATTTAATTTAGGTGATAGTTATTCCTTGTCAAAATTAAAAATTACAAAAAAATTGAATCTTTTTCTAAAAATTTCAAAAAATACCTATTATTTATTATAGTATTTTATACCTACAGACCAAAAATCATAACAAAATATCAAAAGAAACTTTAAAAATTAGCAAAACCTTTCTAACCCTAAAAAATACAAAATATTTTTGAAAAATCTAAAGATATCGATTTCCATTCCATATTTTTATACATTATATTATCAACATTATAAATTTGATTTGGAGAAATTTTAATACCATTTCATATTTTTAAATCTTAAATCAATTTTGACTATTTAAACACTCCATGTTTTGCCTGATTTTTGAATTTTAAAATATGAAAAATATAAAAAAATCTTGAAAAATCATAAAAACAAAAGAAAAAAAATTATTTTGTAAATTTTATTATATATAAATATATTTATAATTATAATATTGTATATTGTATAATATACCTAATAAAATTATATATAATTAACATTACTGTTAATTATTATAAATAATTTATAAATATTTTAATTCCTTTAAAAAAAATAAAAAGGACTATTCTTTAGGTATTTTTATGATTTTTTATGTTAATTTTATAATATATATTCCTTATATTATACATATTACACACATATATATCCATATTATATATTTAAAAGAAAAAGAATTTAAAACTCAGGAAATTATAAAAAGGAAATAAAAAAATATAAAATTTAAAAGTAAATACACACACCCATATAATTAAAACTAAAAACCCACAAAACATTAACTGATTAAATGAGTGAATATTGTACAAATACATATATTATTTATTCATTATTTATTTATAATTAATATACATGCTACACTAACTTGTCTCCATGTGTTCGACAACCATATTACTTGCCCACTATACACATTTATTTTTATGTTATAATAAATTTTGATCCACATTTAATCTTCTTGTATTGCTTCTATTTAATATTGTGGGTTGATTGTTGAATTTATCACTTGGTCTCTGTGAGCGGTCGCCACATCGACGACGTTCCTGCCTTGTGTGGAGCATAAGACTCTCTTCCCTTGACCCTGTGGTATTTCAGACGCACAGTCAAGGCTAAGAACATTGTGGTGGTGTGTGGCAGAGGCAGAGGAATGACATGGTTATTTACGAATCTCAGTTCATGATTTACAAATCTTGAGTTTTCTTTTACACATCTCAGATCATTTTTCACAAATCTCGATTACCATTTAAAATCTCGAATCTTTTTTTCCATTTTATCAATTTCTAACAGTCTATTTTTATTGCAGATATCCATTCAAATATTACAAGCGACACATAGTTTTACAAAGGAATGCAGAAAAATTATAAAGGAACTCAAAGCAGTTACAAAGATCCATACAGTGCTACACAACTCAAAGAAACTACAGATACTTATTACATATTACAAAAATAATACAAAATTTACAATGAAAATAATAATACACAAAAAAATAATGAATTAAAATATAAAAAATTGGTTTGAATTTACATAAAATTTATAAAATCATATTCATGTATTTCAAAATTTGCAGCAAATTGCGTTTGCTGAGAACGTTTCTGAAATTGACAAATAAAGAAATAAACAAAAAATTTCAAATTAAAACGAGCCTAAAATGGTAATTACAATTGTTAAATGGAATTTAAAATTTTATAGAAATAAAATGATCGAAATACCCTATTTGATAACACACCATTGGATCAAGATCCTATGGAGCCCTAATTCTATTTGAAATGCACCCTATATGTATATATGAAATACTTAACATAGAACATGACCTTTCTTGAATTCAGGAAGCTAGAACAGTTTTTGTAAAAAACACTAGCATTTTTGTAATGTAGGTAAACAATTTGTATTATAATGTATAATTTTGATATTTATTTTAATAAAAAATACAACGTGTAGTTTTGTAAATACAATGTGTAGTTTTGCAGTACAATGTGCAGTCATAATACAAAATATTTACCTATTTTACAAATTTGATGGTGTATTTTACAAAATGAGGGCAACCTTTCTGAACTCAATAAGGACCTCACGACATGAGAAGCAACGTCCTCGACAACAGTCGATAGTTGTGCGCGTTGAGTTGATATTATCTACACTGTCTCGTAGCATGAGTTTTTGATTTATTTCTATTTGTCCAAGCCGAGCATTGCATGCTCCAGCTTGAGGGGGAGTGTTGGAGTATGCATCATTTATATTTAGATGGGTAAATAGATCTCTCCAAGATCCATTTACCACATCCAGGAGTTTGGTCCCACATCTACCAGCAGTGAGACTTGGAAGA
Organism: Ottelia alismoides; assembly: GCA_037367405.1. Taxonomy (NCBI): domain Eukaryota; kingdom Viridiplantae; phylum Streptophyta; class Magnoliopsida; order Alismatales; family Hydrocharitaceae; genus Ottelia; species Ottelia alismoides. Next base: position 15,428 of record JAZKJV010004179.1, on the reverse strand, counting down.
TCTGAGGATGATATATAAGATGCCCTAGATCTCATGTATTCAGTAAGAAAGTGAATGAACATATCGGCCTTTGAGGCGTTCTCCCGTGATTTCATCCAACTCCTTATGGAGTATCATAAAAATAAAAAAAGCAAAAAGTTATGTTGCTACCATTTTGAAAGGAGTAAAGATCTATATAGAAAGAGGGGCCTTGATCAGCCTTTTGCGAGGCTTAAAAAGAAAAGAAGCTCAAAAAAAGAAAATAAAGTTTGGCCGGTCTAACTAACTGAGGACCCCTTATGTGCAGCTACCTTTCGTGGCGTCTACGATATAGGTTGAACTATGTCGTCCTTTCTCTCAGATGACTTCCCCGGCCAGATGGCGCTTTGGGGTCACCCCATTGGAAATCATTGAACTAGCTTCTTCAGCGGCCGGGTTATACCCCCTTCCTGAAAGAAAATCTAGTCCTGGAAAAGACTCATTCGCATAGTACGCGAGAGCACTATACCTATTCTACGAGGAAGTGCCGAAAGGAAAGTCATTGCATGATGGCCAACATCAGACCTAGGATAATAAGCTCATGACCGAGCTCCTGAGTCTTTCTAGAATATATTAAGCTGGGGGAATTCGACAGTCCTATCGCCTCATGCCCGGCTAATTCTATGAGGAAGGAGAGGCAAAGGTCTTTCTTGCAAACAAAGAAAAGAAAGAGTAAACCAAAAGACAGTTGTGGCACTTCAGGATTCCAATGTGTTCCGTCCGACGATCAGAACGAGCTTAGGAGGACAGAGAGTGCATGATTGTAGCAAGAAGGGAAAGAGCGAAGGGACCTGCTACAACTACTTGGATATGGAACTTACATAATGATGCTCACGATTTCGATAGGTGGTCAAACATAAGATGACGTACAAGCAAACCTGATTATTATTGCAATGTTACCAAATAGAAATCAGATACCAATGCAATCAGAATAGAAATTTAATGTCTCGGTACCCATGAACAAAGAAAATTTGCCCTTTTTGGTGCTCCAACCAACACAATGATACTCACAAACTTTGTTGTTATCCAGATTGTAGGCCAAGTCAAGTTATTGACCCTATCCATCCATGATCAATCCATAAACTTGTGGGGCTCGTTGAGCATGAACATTGCTATATCCGTTGTCTCAGTTGCCATCGGGGAACTTGGCATGGTGGTGGTGGATCGCTCCTCTTAACCATCGAGGAACTTCCCCTATTTGAGTTCTCAACCTTAGAATCTTTAATCTGCCATAGATCTGGCTAGAATGGTCAGTGTTGGTATCGCACCTCCCTGTCGGAGATGGGGTCATCCCTCCATGTCGGCGTTTGGATGATGGGAGGCATTTTTTTATGGTTTGGATGAGATGCTACAATTTTTGAGAAAGAAAGGGTATGGTAGATAATTGAGGAAGGAATTTTAAGATTATATTTTATAATTAGAAAAGTTAAAATTACATAAATGGATTTTTAACCAATAAAATATTAACCATTAACTACTCATTACTCATAACCATATGATTAATTAGGAATGGATGAGATTGAGTGCTCATCATATGGATGGTGAAACCCCACCTCATTTTAAGTTTCTCATAGAGGAATTATCCATTTAGAGCCTTAGTAAGCACCAATTATAAGTCATAGTAAGCACCAATTATAAGTCATACGTGCGTATTACCGATTGAGGGGTTACTTATTTCGAATGATATCATTTTTGGAAGGACATTAATATGCTTGATTTTAACGAGAAGTATTATTCCAATTATATCGTATCCTTAAAAAAGAGAATATACTTTTGGAAAGAGGATTTTCAATAAATGATTTCATTTAAAATATTGAGATCCAATATACTCGGATCACTAATATATATATATATATGCAATAACCAAGTAAATGGTACTTGTAAGATCAGTAATACCTAAACAATGGTCGGCAATTTACATCCGCAATGCTACATTGTTTTGAATTCAGTATATATATAGGAGCTGGGAGTCTACACCCAAGGGTGTAGGTGACTTCTGATGAGGCTGAAAATTGACCAAGACCCGGGTGAAGGTATAAAATCACTCAAGGGTCATTGCAACCCGGATCTCATGGCTCAGCTCAACAAGAAAAATATCAGAGACCACCAAAATAAGAGAATAAATTGATAAAATCAAAAGAGGTCTTCGCTATTTATTTAACATGGTATAGCGACCAGGGTTGGACACAAGGAGCACGAATTGGCCGAGACGACCTACAAAGTAGTATAAAATAAAATAAAATAAAAAGAAATGTGTTTTTGGTGGATTTTTATATCTTTTTAAATTTTTTGTATTTTTAATAAGAAAGAAAATATAAAAACGAAGGAAAAGTACTCAAACAACTATTTATAAAACACCACAAATACAACAACAACAACAACAAAGCCTTTTCCCACAATTAAGTAGGGTCGACTACATGGATTCTTCGCCTCCATTCAGATCTGTCTTGGGTCAATCTCGGATTTATATCCAAAAAACTAAGATCCCTTCGTATAGTCTCTTTCCAACACTTCTTGGGCCGTCCTCGCCCTCTCTTAGCCGGCTCAACATCCCAACACTCGCATCTCCTAACTGGTGCATCAGTTGACCTTCTTTGCAAATGACCAAACCATCTTAAGCGGTTTTCTCGCATCTTATCCTCGATCGGAGCTACACCAACTTTCTTTCGGATTGCATCATTCCGAATCCGATCTTTACGTGTATGTCCACACATCCATCTTAGCATTTTCATTTCTGCTACATCCATTCTCTGCACATGTCTATGGTTCACAGGCCAACATTCAGAACCGTAAAGCATAGCAGGTCTCACAGCTGCTTTGTAAAACTTTCCTTTTATCTTTAAAGGAATTTTCTTATCACAGAGAGTAGCGGAGGCTCCTCTCCACTTTAGCCAGCCTGCATTTATTCTATTAGTAACATCTCCATCAATTTCCCCATCATGTTGCAAAATAGATCCCAGATATCTAAAAGAATCTCTCTTCTGAATGTTATCGTCACCAATCTTCACCTCGATTCCTTCACCATTGCTTCCATCAAAGGTGCATTCCATATATTCCGTCTTAGCCCTATTTAAACATGGATTTAAGAAAACACCACAAATAAAGCTAGAAAAATCAAATAAAATTATTTTTGTGTTTTTTTATATTTTAAGTGTTTTTGGTGATTTTTTTCAGAATTTTCTAATTTTTAGTTGATTTTATAAAAATCAAAAAGGGCAAAAACAGTGAAGTAATGTGCAATCAGATTTGAAATGCTAATTAAAAATAACTAATTAACATATAAAAATCTGAGCGTAATTTTTATGAAAAGGAAAAATAAAAACTAAACTAAAGAAACCAGAATTGCATTTTTTTTATTTTTATAGAATTTTTAATACTTTTTATATGATTTTTAGGGTTTTTTAATTTTTATGGTTTTATAAATCCAAATGACACAAAAATGGGATAGAAACTCAAAGACAACCAAACAAACAATTCCTTATTTTTTTTGTAATTTTTAGAGGTCTTTTTATATTTTTAGTTGATTTTCTATTTCAGTCAGCAGCAAAATTGAAGATTTTGATTTTTTAAAAATAATAAAAAGCAACAAAAATGTCCCAAAAATTGGGTGAAATTTTTACACAGTGGCAGGAGCCACATATCCAAATTTCACTGGATTTGGATTTGATTTGGTATTTTATTTAATAAAAACAAAAGCTAGAGCACACAATCACCTATACGTAATAAAACAAAGTTTTAGGGCTAAACTGGAACACGTACTAGAAACTATAAGGGCATCAGCGCAAAAATAACATCAAATTCGCACTTGTCCAAAACTGTACGCACAAGGGTATAAATGCAATTTTTTAAAACTTAAACTACAATCCAGAACAATCACAAAACCCCAGCCTTAAACATGCAATTTGCCCACAATCTCACGTGCCTGGCACGTGGTTCACAATCATAGGGACCTAAGGGTAAATCCTATTTTTAAAAATATAAACTGTAACATCCAAAAACCATAGGATCGATAATGCAAAAGGTCCATACAATCACGTGTCGAAGCACGTGTCTCACACAAACAGGGACTAAATAGCAAATATTCTAAACTAGAGGTCAAATATGCAAAATAACCAAGTGTGCACATTTATTTCATAGACTAAATAAAAACTAAATAAAACTACAGGGGTATGGGCGCAATTACCCAGCCGAGGCGGGTGCGGGGCGCATGAGCGCCAGGTGTCGAGCGCTGGATGGCTACGGGTGCACGGTCCTGATGAAGCCCTCTGGAGGATCCAACGGTGCTGGCGTGAGGGCGAACGCAGGGGAAACATGGACGTCAGATCGTGGATCTAACAACTTGACATGAGCAGGCTACGTGCGACTGAGATAAGAACTGACGCAGAGGGGTGATCTGACGACTGCGAGAGGATCAGGAAGAACTCCTCCTGGGCGAGCTGGGAGCAATCCTGGCGTTTGATGGAAGATCAGAGAGGTGGGTTCTCCTCGCGATGGCGTTCCGCGTCGGGTGGTGGCCTCCGATGAGGGCCCCAACGGTCGGATCCTCCGACGAGGGAGGAGCGACCTGGAGCAGCTCCGGCGAAGAGTGGAAGTGCGACCAAGTGGGGTCTCTCGTGCTTATTGACCTGCAAAAAGAAGCTCTTGCTCGAAGGGACGCTCCGGCTTAGGTTATTGGCTAAAAGATGAAGTGAAGCGGCGTGGATGGTCGATGGGGGGTTCCGGTGAAGGTGGTAGATGGAACCCGACTCGATTGACACTCAGATGGGCCTGCTCGAGGTGATCAGATCGTGTAGGGAAGGTGGCGATGGGTCGAGGAGTCGATCAATATGGCTAAGATGGAGTGACGGAGCTCCGGCCACTGGGGCGGAGCTGGCGGAGCTGGCATGCGAAAATCAAAGATGAACTATACTAAAGAAGCCAAAGGATCTACCTGATGATTGAAGTCGACTGGGGAGGAGACGCTGGTTCTTCGGTGATCTTCGCCTCGATGGAGCGTTGCCTCCAGAGGCTCGAGCTTCGCCGGCGGTGGAGCATGATGACGAGGGTCGCCGGACCTGGGCTGCACACGTCCAAATCCTCACTCAGACACTCGAGCTCACTCGTTGTCACTCAAGGAACACGGTGGAGGTCCTGGGAGTCGAAGAAGAGAGCCAAAGGTGCGGCTAATGGTGGAAGAAGATGACACTATATAGTGGTAGTGATCCGACAAAGATGGAGTCGGGCATGGAATGCTGATGCACGGATCCCTAGGACGATCCCCGAGCGTGGATTAGTGATGAATCAAGGTTAATCGGAGCCCGAGGTTTAGGGAAATGGGTGGCGGATCAGATCGCGAAAAATGGGAGAAATCGGGTCCTATGTGCAGATCCGCGCAAAGTGGTTCAGGGGGCAATTGATCGGGGGTCAACATTCCCCCGTGGACCAATGAGAAATCATGATTTGGAAATGATTTAAAAATTGAAAATAAAATAGAAGGAAATTTTATTTTAAAATATTTACAAAATAAAAAAAGTTTTTTATTTTTGAAGTATTTTTTAGTGATTTCTATTTATTTTTTTTGAAATATAAAATACGTATTTACATATATTATTATTATATACAGGTATGTATACCTATGTGTTTTTTATTTTTATTTTTATTATTTTATTTATGTACATTTATTCCAATTTTATATTTTATTTATTTATATCATAAAATATGGAATATAAAAAGATTTTTATTGGATTTTTATAAATTATTTACAAAAGTGAAATAAATTGGTCTTTTATTCTATATACATGGTATATATACACTGATGAGAGAGAATTTTATTTATTTTTATTTTTCTTGTATTTTTCCCCATTTTTATTTTGTTTTTATTTTATAAATATATACAAAATATGGAAGCACAAATATATTTTTATTTTTAGAAAATAAATTATTTACATATAGAGGGGTATTTTGTGTAAGGTTGAGTCACCCTATCTCTCTCTACTTATTTTATTTTGCGGTCAGGCTCTTGTGGAGCCTTCCCTTGGGTTCAGGTCATTCAATATTTATTCTAAATATTTCCCTCTTTTTCTTTATTTCTTTATTCTTTTATTTTTGCACAAAAACATGCTAATTATTATTATTTACACAATACATGCTAATTGATAAATTATTTTATTACACAAATATACATGGTGTTTTGTAAAGATTTTTAGCTAAAATAAAAGAATAAAGAGTAATGAATGAGGATTCATCACCCCCTATACTTAACTTTGCTAGTCCCTTAGCAAACACTTATTTGAAAAAGAAGTGAAAAAGAAAAGAAAAAGAAAAAGAGGGGAAAATGCACGAATCAATGCTGATTATTAAACTTGCCTTCATTAAATTGGAGTATGGAGCTTAGTCAGATCTTTGGAATATTAATGTGTCGGAACCTTATTTGGACTTAGGTTTAAAACTTAACAGCCTCTAAGTTCCACTAATCTATAGTCAAGACTCCTCAATAATCCAAATCAGAACAAGTCTACATACACAAACCCTGAAGACCATGAATCTTTCCTTGTACAGTGTAAGTGAGGTATAGCTCTCCACCTCAGAAGTAGCAAAATGACAACCCTCCCCCAACAAGGTAACTCTAATGCCTTAGTCTGGCCACTCTTTCCTCGAGGAGCGAGGTATTCCCTTCTAAGTTCAAGTTCAACCGGCTCAAGAAGAGGGGGAAGAAGAGAATGGACCATGGCCAGTGTAGCCATGTATCCATGGGAGCTCAACCAGTGTAGCTAAGTCTCCCTGCTGCAAGCTTCATAAGATAGACCATGGATACCAAGCTTTGCTTATTGCATTATATACAATCCGGTGGGATTATCATTTTCTATCAGATCCACCACTTTTTTGGAGTTCTTTTCTTTTTGCATTATTTTTTTTGATGTGCATATATACAACATATCTACAAAGTGCAACATATATACATAAGGAGTTTTTCCTCTTGAGCCAGTAGACTATCCCTCTTTTGAAGCATTATTGCAACCCACAACTCCTGTCGTTAGACCTCATGGCAACCATACCAAGTTGAGACGCACTTCCTTCACTATAAGAAGAAAAGAGGTTTCGCCTAGAAGTACTACCCTCATATGCTACCCCAAGTCAAGGAAGACTGCCTCCTCACCACCTCATCCATAGAGAGCTCAGTGTAAAGTGCGGGTCCACGTAAAGCCATTATCTATATGAGTCATGTGTGTGTTGTTAAGTGCTCTACTTAGGCTCATCGAGATGACATATGATCATAGCCTAGTGGACTCAAAGAATTAAGTCACCATGGACCTGAAAAGTCTCAATCCTAAGCCCTATAAGGTTCCTCTTAGAATTAGGTAGATTAAGATCTTAACCAAGCTCCATTTTTCAATTTAATTCCAGGCTAGTTTAAATGTCAACTATGATCCAGGAAAAAACTATACAAGTATTTACAAAAAAGCAATTTACAAAATATTTACACATGTGCAAAATTTTGAAAAATGTTTTGAAAACATGGATGTATGCATGAATGCAAGTTTTGCAAAATATTTACACAAATTTACACAAGGTTTTTGCAAACTTTTGATTTTCAAAACATTTTATAAAAATTTTGTACTATATACATAATTTTGATATCAAAATATTTACAAGCTATTTACACAAAAGATTTTTACAAACATTTTTACAAAAATAATTTGTACAAATAGCTATGTATGTGCAATAAAAGAATTTTATTTACAAGGAATTTTTTTTAATTTTTATGGATTTTTGGGTTTTAGCCATTTTTATTTATTAACACACTCACACAAAGTACGAGTTATGGCTAAAGTATATATGAAATATATACACACCCCCTATACTTAGCTCGAACGATGTCCTCGGAGTCAAGAGAGATGAAGAAGACATAACTCGTGCTTAGTATAGGGAAGTGAAAAGGAAGGCTATATACAAAGACGAATGAAAGAATAGAAATGCAAGAGATCTCGGGGTTTCCCCCTATACTTAGGATCAAATAATCCTAAGTATTGCATGCTGTACACAAAGGGAAATCCGAGTGAGAATGTACAGGGTCTACCTCCCCTATACTTAGAGTAAAATATCCCTAAGTATAGGCAGTAAAACATAGGTAAAAATGAATCAAAAGAAACTTAAAAGTCTCACACCCCCTATACTTAGGTAAAGTGCACCCTAAGTATAGCAACGTTGAAGATGCAAATGGGGTGTTGGACTGATGAATGGTGTGATATGGACAACTGGATCTATACAAGTCGGGAGAATAGTGATAATCAGGTGTGAGATGCAATAGATGTGAGTCAAGAGACCACATCTCACGCAAAATGATTCGGGGCAACGTCAATGACCAGCGGCTCATGATGTAGATATGGCTTGAGCCGCTGACTGTTAACACGAAAGGTACTCTCAGAAGACAACTCAGATATGTCAATACTCCCATTGTCGTGTACCTTTCTAACCAAATAGGATCCCTTCCATTTGCTCTGTAGCTTCCCTGGGAATAATCTCAACCTGGCATTGAACAACCATACTCGCTGTCCTGGCTCAAACTGCTTGTGGCTAATATGAGAATCGTGCCACTCCTTCACTCTCTCCTTGTACTGTAGGCTGCTCGAAAAGGCTGCATCACGAAGCTCCTCCAGGGCTGCTAACTCTGCCCTCCTCTGGTCTCCTACACTCACTAGATCCATGATAATGTCTGTGACTGCTCAGAGTGACCTATGTTTAAGCTCAACGGATAAATGGCTGGGCTTGCCATAAACGAGGCAAAAGGGAGACATACCCAACAGTGTCTTGAAGGAGGTCTGATATGCCCACAAGACCGAATCCAAAAGCTGTAACCAATCCTTTCGGTCAGGGCGGATGACCTTCTGCAATATAGTCTTGATCTCCCTGTTCGACACTTCAGCAAGACCATTGGTCTGAGGATGGTACGGTGTGGCTACTCGATGGTCTATGCAGAACTCGCTAGCAAGGGCCTTTACCTTGTCGTTGACGAAATGAGACCCCCCGTCAGATATCAACACTCGAGGTACCCCGAACCGTGAAATGACATTCTTCCTCAAAAATCGACAAACAGTCCTAGCATCTGCGGTTCAGGCAGGGATGGCCTCAACCCAACGACTAACATAATCCACGGCCAACAGAATGTATTCAAATCCCTGATTCCTAGGGAATGGACCCATGAAATCGATGCCCCATGCGTCAAAAACCTCACAGAAGTGAATGGGCTGCATCGACATCATATCACGCTGTCCACAAGTGCCCATCCTCTGATAGTCAGTACACCTCTTCACGAACTCATCAGAGTCCATGAAGAGGGTAGGCCACCATAGGCCGGATTGGAGTACCTTCTGTGTCATTCTCCTCCCAGAGTGATGTCCTCCTGCCTCAAGCTTGTGGCAGTAAGTGAGGACGCTATGGTGCTCCTCCTGAGGAATGCACCTACGCCAGACGCTATCCCCTCCTTCATGATGAAGGACGGGATCCTCCCAATGCTAGAACTTGGCCTTCGCAAGGAAGGTAACAAGTCTCTGCCTAGGCCAATCCTGTGGGACTTTCTTGGCAACAAGAAAGTTCACAATATCGGCATACCACAGGAGAGAGGTGATAGCAAGGATCGCCTCATCTGGGAAGGTCTCACAAATAGGCTCGATCTGCTCGGAATCCTCAAGATACTCCAATCAGGAGAGATGATCCGCCACCACATTCTTGACTCCAGGCTTATCCTTAATCTCTATGTCAAACTCCTGGAGTAGAAGGATCCATCTGGTCAATCTGGCTTTGGTATCCTTCTTTGCCATGACGTACCGGATGGCAGTGTGATCGGTGAAGATGGTCACTCTAAATCCAATGATGTACGATCTGAATTTATCTAGGGCAAACACTACGACTAGCATCTCCTTCTCAGTGACTGTGTAGTTCCTCTGAGTTGCATCCAAAGTCCGGCTAGCGTTGTGAATAGCAAAGGGGACTCCATCCCTCCTCTGTCCCAGCACGGCCCCTACAGCAAATTCAGAGGCATCCGTCATGATCTCGAATGGTAGAGACCAATCAGGCGGCTGCAGGACAGGAGCCTCAACAACTAGACTCTTGAGAGTCTTAAATGATGTTAGACACTTATCATCCACAATGAACTCGATATCTTTCGTCAGCAGATCAGTCAACAGTCGGGCAATCCGGCTGAAATCCTCAATGAATCGTCGGTAGAAACCGACGTGCCCCAGGAAAGACCGTAATTGCCGCAAGTTGGACGGTGGACTGAGTTTCCTAATGATATCCACCTTGGTCGGATCAACCTCCATGCCCCTGTTGGAGATGATATGGCCAAGCACCGTCCCTTGAGTCACCATGAAGTGATTCTTCTCCCAAGAAAGCACCAGGTGCACCTCAATACATCGCTGGAGGACGTGGTCTTGGCAGTCAAGACAGGAGTCGAATCCGTCACCGTAGACCGAAAAGTTGTCCATTAAGACCTCCAAGCACTACCCTACCATGTCCGAAAATATGGACAACATGCACCTCTGGAATGTCACCGGAGCGTTGCACAATCCAAAGGGCATTCGTCTGAAAGCATATGTCCCGAAGGGATAGGTAAAGGTAGTCTTGTCCTGGTCCTCTGGCGCAATCGCCACCTGGTTGTATCCGGAGTACCCATCCAAGAAGCAGTAATGGATCTTCCCTGCCAGTCTCTCAATGATCTGATCAATAAAGGGTAGGGGAAATGATCCTTCTTGGTGGCCTGGTTCAGTCGTCTGTAATCCATGCAAACCCGCCAAGAAGTGGGTACCCGGGTAGCGATCTCCTCTCCAGACTCGCTAACAACTGTAGTGATGCCCGTCTTCTTGGGCACCACATGCAACGGACTGACCCACTTGGAGTCAGAGATGGGATAGATAAAATCGGCGCTCCACCATTTCGAGATCTACTTCATGACAACATCTCGAAGGTTCAGGTTCAGCCGCCGCTGGAACTCACGCGACGGCTTCGCGTCCTCCTCGAGATAGATATGGTGGGAGCATAGGGCCGGACTTATCCCCTGGAGATCGGCTACACTCCATCCTATCGCCTTATGTTTCTTTTCAATAACCCCCATTAGACGGGATTCCTACTCTCCAGTCAAATCTGCTGAGATAATGACTGGGTACATCTCATGCTCGCCCGCAAGGAACCTATACTTCAACGATGAAGGAAGCGGCTTCAGCTCTGGACAACACTGTGCTGGTGGATCTGGCCTCTGAAAGGTCTGAGTGAAGGCGGCCAAATCTGTATGGGAGAATGGAAACTCTCTCTCGCAATCTGAATCAGGCGAAGGCTGCTCTGCTGGTGTGTCTCTACTCTGTGTAGAATCAACCTCCTCCCTAACTGTCGGCTCTGTGGAAGTCAAACACGGTATCAAATCATCAAACTCAGCCCAGTCGAAATCTGACTCCGAGGGATCTATATCAGAATCACTAACAAAGTCTGCCTCGCGATCGGGGACTAGCTCTGCTGCCTGAGATGTATCCTGGACCAGGGGTGCGCTATCCAAGCTCTCCTCTGCTGTCATCTGTGCATCAGCAAACTCTGAATGTGAGAGGATGGCCTGTGCTACTGGGTCTGCCCAAACTGCCTCGTCATCTGTGATCACAAAGTCGCAGTCCTGGTGGATGTCTCGCCCTGCCTCTGTCATCTGCTCTGAATCAGAAGTCTGCTCGGAGCAAGTTGAATCTCGGGCTCTAGTCTCCTCGATCATCTCTATTTGTATACTCTCGCCCTCGACGCAAAAGTATACCTTCCCTCTATCATGATCAGATATTGCCTTGCCGTGGCTAAGAACGGATGTCCCAAAATGATGGGGGTATCTGTCGCAGACTCAGGGATCTCCATGTCCAACACTACGAAGTCTACGGGGAATTTCAGGACCTGAATCGTGATGACAACGTCCTTCAGCAACACCTTCGGCCTCTTGATAAATCGATCAACAAACTAAAGGACCGTCCTGCTCTGTCATAGAGGGCCCAACTCAAAGCGTTCGAGTAGGGCTGCCGGAAGTAGGTTGATCGAAGACCCGCTGTCTAATAGAGTACGATCGAACCTCTGCTCCTGAATATGGCATCTGACATACGGTGCTCCTGCATCTGGCCTCTTGGCTGGCAGATGGTTTTGAATCGTGAAGCATGTGGCGCGAGTGAGTACATGGATCTCTGAATGGTAGTTCCTCCTCTTCCTCCGAACTATGGTTCTATCTCTGAGTGATCGCTGGAAGAGAGGGATGTGCTCCAAGGCCTCCTGTAGAGTCAGCTGAATCTGAAAACGGTCCATCATGTGCTGGCTGAACTCTAGCTGGTGTGACTTTTTTGGGTTTTTCTTTTTTATACCCCTTAGCCAAGCGGAGTGCTTGGGAAAGGGGACTGCTGTGTCCTTCTCAGATGAAGGACTAGAAGAGGGTCTGGGCTGCTCAAGCACGGCAGAATCCACACATACATCATCAATCACCACAGGTGGTTCAGAATTAATCAAACCCTTTCCTTTATTCACAGAAACGTCCTGAGGTACATGAACAGATGGAAAAACAACGGGACTAGCAGTAGAAGTTTGGAGGCCTCAGCACCACCCTCGGCATCTGGCTGTGCGACATCAGTATCGCGCTCTGGCTCGGCATCACGTCTGGTGGCATCAGTACCACCTCCTCCATTAGGTGAAACGACGACCTCAGTACCATCGGCTGGATCAACATCCCCGGTGGCGTCAACACCACCGTCATCATCTCTAGCGGCATCAGCACCACTCCTCTCCTCTCCTAGCGCTCCTGAAGTAGCATCGTGTCGTCACTCAGATGAGGTGCCACCTGCTGGCATCCTACCACTCCTAAGTGTAACAAAGTCAGCATCAAACAGATATGCAGAAATGTCACCAAGTGAATCACAAGGACTGGTGGACTCTATGAACTCTACCTGCTCAGATTTCCTCTTTAGGCTGTTGGGGTTCGGCTCAATCAGGGTAGGGATGGCGGCCTTCCCTCTTACGATCTCCCTCATCTCCTGACGGAACTCGTCCATCTCCCGTTGATAAGTAGCATGCTACTCGGTCATGAGGCGGGATAGATCATCCAAGGCTGGGTTCTCATAGGTCATCCCATGAGAACCTGATGGGTAGCCTCGTTGGTAGTGAGGCTGCTGCCGCTGCTGGTGAGGGTGAGAGGGGTACTGCTGCTGATGATACTGCTGCTGATGAGGCTACTCTCGCCTCCAAGGTTGTCCCTGGTGATAGGGACGAGGACCATACTGCTGGTAAGAGGATGACTGCTGCTGCTGCTGTACTGGGGGCTGCTGCTGCTGGTGCTGCTCACGTTGCTGGCCGTACTGGCCACCCTGGGTTGAAGGCTGCTGCTAGGAACTGTCGGCCGACCAGCGGAATCCGGGATGGTCTCGTCGGATACCGAGCTGGGGTCGGTCGTACCAAATCCCATTGACATCCATCAACGACTCCTGCTCGTACTAAGGCGGGGGAATTACTGCCAAAGGCTGATCCGGCTGGTAAACCACCATCTGAGTGTCCTAAGATGGTGGTGGCTGGTAAGACTGCGGCGGCTGCTGGTACGACTCCACCTGGACATGGTGAACCTGTCTCGGCTGACTGGAGTGCTGGGACGAGCTACCACTGCTGCTCGGATCTCCTCGTGACCTGAGACGGGGCTGAGAAGCCGTCTGTGCAACCTGGAGACACATGATCTGTGTCTTCAGGTCACTCAGTGTCTGTGCCATCTGGTCGATCTGTGTCATGCCCTAGCACTGCTTCTTCTCTATCAACTCGATCCGGTCCATCTTCTGGTTGATGATGCCCATGTCCGCGGTTGTAGACTTGACCTGTGCGGCTGCCGCGGACGAAGTGGAAGGACCGACATCGACCCGTGCGATCCTCTGAAACTGCACGGTCTGTGGCTGTGGGCATCCCTGGGTGTAGAGTCGGGTCTGGGACATCACCGTGTAGTTCTCGGCCATCTTATCATAGATGGCCCAGACCTGATCCCCATCCTTGGCGAAGTAGGAACCGCCACAAGAAGCATTCACCAGGCCCTGCAGCTCTAGTGTCAACCTGCAGAAGAAGCTCTGAACTAAGTTCGGCTTTGAGATGTCGTGGTGCGGGCATATATCGATGAGCTCTCTAATTCTCTCCCATACCTTATGGAACTGCTCGTTGGGAGCATGGAGAAGTTGCTGATCAGGGCCCTCGCTGCATTGGTTCGCCCGAGTGGATAGTACTTGTTCAAGTACTCGGTGCGGAGCTGCTCCCAGGTTTGGACAAACCTCCCCAAGTGCTTCAGCCAGTTGGCTGCTCTGTCGACCAGTGAGAAGGGGAAGGAAATCATCCTAATGGTGTCCTCGTCCACCTGCCGATCGTGGATAGTACTGCAGATCATCTCGAATTCCTGGAGGTAGAGATGGGGCTCCTTAGTCACGAGCCCGTGGAAATGGGAAGAAGCTGAATGGTCTGTGGGGGGAACTTGAAGTCCGCCACGATCGCCGGAAGAACTATCCACCGGTGAGTAAGCATCGATCCAGGGTTGTGCAACTCCCGCATCGGTCTGGCTCCTGCTGCTGCTGCTGCCGGCTGGGCTGGCTCATCGGGCTGATCGGGTATCTCTGGACCATCTCCTGCAGCTCTACGTTGCTCGCGGTCGGCTCTCATCCGCTCCATCTCCCTCCTCATCTCAACCATGAAAGCACACTGATCCCTAATCTGCTGCTGCATCGTCTCGAGGAAAGCTATCAAGGTGTTGTTGATCGCACCCTGGTCCAGGACGTATGTCTGCTCTGCTTGTGGGACTCCGGTGCGGTCATCGCTACTGCCGGCCATGCTCGGGGGCCATGGTCCCCGGCAACGGCGCCATTCTGATGAGGCTGAAAATTGACCAAGACCCGGGTGAAGGTATAAAATCACTCAAGAGTCGTTGCGACCTGGATCTCGCGGCTCAGCTCAACGAGAAAAATATTAGAGACCACCAAAATAAGAGAATAAATCGATAAAATCAAAAGCGGTCTTCGCTATTTATTTAACATGGTATAGCGACCAGGGTCGGACACAAGGAGCACGAATTGGCCGAGACGGCCTACGAAGTAGTCTAAAATAAAATAAAATAAAAAGAAATATGTTTTTGGTGGATTTTTATATCTTTTTAATTTTTTTAATAAGAAAGAAAATATAAAAACGAAGGAAAAGCACTCAAACAACTATTTATAAAACACCACAAATAAAGCTAGAAAAATCGAATAAAATTATTTTTTTAATATTTTTAAGTGTTTTCGGTGTCTTTTTTCTAAATTTTCTAATTTTTAGTTGATTTTATAAAAATAAAAAAGGGCAAAAACAATGAAGTAATGTGCAATCAGATTTGAAAGGCTAATTAAAAAATAACTAATTAGCCTATAAAAATA
>JAZKJV010004178.1:0-261506 GCA_037367405.1 Ottelia alismoides | reverse complement strand
TTTAACTTGAAGTCTCCCAATTCGACCAAGTGGCTCGGTTACGTGTGGAAGCCCAATATTACCTTAGCACTGATACTAACTATAGGAGGTACAACTTCCCTTCCAAGTCGGATCACCCCGCTTAGCTTTATAATGATTTGGTTGGCATTTGTAAGCTTTATTGGAGTAGGGTTCGACCACTGCGTTCGAGATACGCCGACTCTGGCCCTACTGATGCCCTTATCCACCTGCTCCTGTGGATTCTTAAACAGCCTACGACTATTAGCACTAGTTTGTTGCCAATTCTGGCACTGCTCAGGAGTAGTGGAAGCATCTTTATTATTAAAGTAGAGCGTACTTACATTATGTGTGGAGGTATTTTAAAATACCTTCAATGTACGGATACTTTAGCTTTGCCAACTTAAAGATATAGCTGTTGGGGTCATGTTTCTCCCCTTGGAAGGGCCCAACTCCCTAAGTATACGGGCCAAGAGTCATGGGTGGTAAGGGCTGAACACTTGTCTTTCTAGGATCCCTCAATTTGATAGAAGTGTCAAGTGTACTTGACAATGATGTTCAGATGGTTATCTTCATGTCTAACAAGAGAATCAAGGTCATCTGGTTTCTAATCCAATTTATCTCTCGGGTAATTAAGCGAAAATAGCCTGAATGGCCTAAGTTACATCAACCTCCTGAGACTCCTATATAATGGTGAGGCGGGGTCCTCAACACAAGTTCATGGGTTCAAAAATCTCATCACTGCTTGGGTAAAAAGTATGAAGATGAATGTGCTCAAACGGAAAACAAGCGATCAGAATGGAAAGGTTTTTTTTTGTTTCAGAGACAAGGTTTTGGAAGAATTTCAAAATTTTGCAAAGATTTTTTTTTGGTTTTTTAAGCAAAAACACAAATATGAAACAAGAGATAGGAGGACTTGAGGAATCCTAACTACCCCCCTTATGCTTGAGATGTGCCATGTCCTCATGGTCAACTATATGGAAGGTAAACACATCAGAGGACTCAGAATGCAGATGTGGTAAGGTGGTTCAGAAATCCAAGGTTCCATGCAAACTTTGAAAAACATGATTTTTTTTGAAAATATGCATTATGTACAAGGGTGGACGACAATGGGTAGAAATTCTTCTTCTTTTTTTTGGTAGATTTTTGTAAATTTTTATTTTATTTTATATTTTTTTTGTGAAGAATGGGGGTACTCCCCTTATGCTTATATGTGACTTAGTCCCAAGAGACATAAGTTAGCATAAGTGAGTGCCATGAAAGTGAATGGAGATAAATATACAAATGAGTGAAAGAAGAGAACGAGAAGCATGGGTTGCCTCCCACGAAGCGCTACAATTTACGTCTGCAGCCAGACGTGAGACACCCCTAAGGGTCAGTCAAGAACTCAGATGGAGTAGTGGGTAGAGAGTAGATATTCTCAATACAAAGCTTAAGTCTCTGCCATACAGTGAAGGTATGTTGTGTAGAAGGATCACAAATCTCGACAGCCCCCGAAGGAAAAACTGTACGTACAATAAATGGGCCGTCCATTTAGATTTCAATTTACCTGGAAATAGCTTCAGACGGAGCATCAAATAACCAAACTTTTTGACCTGCTCAAATGTCTTCCTAGAGATGTGTTATCATGCCAGACTTTGATTTTCTCCTTATAGACGCGGGAGTTTTCATACGCCTCATTCCTAAATTCATCTAACTCAATAAGTTGCAATTTTCTCTTTTCTCCGCAGCCTCTAGTTT
The DNA here is from genome assembly GCA_037367405.1 of Ottelia alismoides. Classification (NCBI taxonomy): domain Eukaryota; kingdom Viridiplantae; phylum Streptophyta; class Magnoliopsida; order Alismatales; family Hydrocharitaceae; genus Ottelia; species Ottelia alismoides. The sequence continues at coordinate 259,769 of JAZKJV010004178.1, read as the reverse complement.
AGATTGCATTCTCGAATCGCCCACATAGCTTTGTGTTCTATCTCAACAGGGAGATGGCATGCTTTACCATAAACCAACCGAAAAGGAGACATGCCACGCGGTGACTTGTACGTCGTCCTATAGGCCCATAGTGCATCTGTCAACTTCTGTGACCAATCTTTCCTATCTGGCCGTACAGTCTTTTGTAAGATCTTCTTTATTTCCCTGTTGGATACCTCTGCCTGTCCATTGGTCTGGGGATGATATGGTGTGGATACTTTGTGTGTAACCCCATACTCAAGTAACAGTTTCCCAAATTGATGATTTGTATAATGAGAACCTCCATCACTAATGATTGCCGCGTGGAACTCCGAAGGTGAAAAGATATTTTTCTTGACAAAATCCAAAACAACCTTGTATCAGCAGTTCTTGTGGGAATGGCTTCCACCCATTTGGACACATAATCCACGGCTACCAAGATATATTGAAATCCTTGTGAGGGTTTGAAAGGTCCCATAAAATCTATACCCCAAACATCAAAAATCTCCACAATCAATATGGGGTTTAGAGGCATCGCATCCTTCTTGGTCATTCCTCCTAAGGTCTGACATCGTTGACATGCAGAGGTGTACACATGAGCATCCTTATGCAGATTTGGCCAAAAGAAGCCACTCTGCAAGACTTTGGCAGCAGTTTTCTTGGCAGCAAGTGTCCGCCACATCCTGAACTATGGCAAAGGTTGAGAACACTCTGCATCTCATCCTCCGGAATACAACGTCTGATAATCTGATCAGCACATATCCTAAACAGAATAGGGTCCTCCCACACATAGTATTTGGAATCCGAAATCAATTTATCTCGTTGTTGCTTGTTCAAACCTTCTGGCATCTTGTTAGCAGCAAGATAGTTGACAATATTTGCGTACCATGGTAGGTGGGTTACAGATAACAACCTCTCATCTGGGAATGTGTCACTTAGTGGTGGGGACAGTGATTGTGCATTAGATGTGAGTCGTGACAAATGATCAGCTACGACATTTTGTTTTCCTGCTTTATCCCTGATCTCCAAATCAAACTCCTGTAAGAGGAGTATCCATCGAATGAGGCGAGGCTTAGCATCCTTCTTCACCAAAAGATGTCGTAGTGCTGTGTGATCTGAGTACACAATGACTTTTGAGCCTAAAAGATATGGTCGAAATTTTTCCAATGCAAAGACAATTGCCAGTAATTCTTTTTCTGTGGTGGTGTAGTTCTTTTGAGCATCATCTAGGGTCTTACTAGCATATGGATCACGGCAGGTAGCTTATCAATCTTTTGCCCCAACACAGCCCTACTGCATAGTCTGAGGCATCACACATGATCTCAAAGTCTTGGGTCCAATTGGGTGGTTGGAGAATTGGGGCTTGGGTCACCATGTTTTTCAGAGTACTGTATGCCTCAAGGCATGAGTCATCAAAGTGAAAATCATGGTCTTTGGCCAAAAGTTCAGTGAGAGGTCTTGCAATTTTTGAAAAGTCTTTTATGAAACGTCGATAAAAACCGACGTGTCCTAAAAATGATCGAATCTGTTTGACATTTGTTGGGGTGGCATTTTTGAAATCAAATCAGTTTTAGCCTTGTCTACCTCCATCCCCTTTTTAGAAACAATGTGTCCAAGTACAATCCCACTGGTGACCATAAAATGGCTTTTCTCCCATGATAAAACAAATTCACATCCACACATCTCTGGAGGACTCGATCTAAATACTCCAAACATGAATCAAAAGAGTGTCCAAATACTGAGAAATCATCCATAAATATCTCCATAAATCTCCTACCATCTCAGTGAAAATCGCAAGCATGGCATCTTTGAAAAGTGGCGGGAGCATTACAAAGTCCGAATGGCATCCTCCTAAAAGCGTACGTACCATAGGGGGCAGGTAAATGTAGTCTTTTCTTGATCCATGGGTTCAATGGCCACCTGATTGTAGCCCGAGTACCCATCAAGGAAACAAAAATATTCCTTGCCTGCCAATCGCTCAATTATTGATCAATGAATGGGAGCGGAAAATGGTCTTTCTTCGTGGCTGTATTCAGTCTCCGATAATCTATGCAAATTCTCCACGAAGTTGTTGTTCTGGTTGGTACCAATTCGCCTTGTCATTGGTGACAACAGTCAACCCACTTTCTGGGTACAACCTGAACAGGACTTACCCATGGGCTGTCTGAGATGGCATAAATGATGCCATTATCCAACCATTTGATGATCTCTTTCTTTACGACCTCCCGCATATTCGGATTCATCTTCTCTGCATCTCGCGTGAAGTCGAGCTCCATCTTCAAGGTATATGTGGTGTGTGCAGTAACTAGGACTAATACCTCGGAGATCAGCAAGTGTCCAACCAATTGCCTTCTTATTCTTCCTCAAAACATCCAACAATCGATTTTCTTGGTCACTCGTTAGGTGAGCACTTATAATTACTGGTAAGGTTTGTTGCTCACCTAAGAAGGCATATTTCAAATTCTCAGGGAGAGGTTTCAACTCTAATTGGGAGTTTTCAGATAAATGTAAAGTGTTCTCAGATTCAGTTAAGTCCTTCTCGATATCACATGGGGTGATAGGAGCTGATCAAGATCAGTGCTTAGCTCCTCTAATAATGGGTCATGGTCTTCAACTGGAGATCCTTCTATAAGTTCAGTGTTCAGACATGCTTAGATAACTTCTTCCTCAATCAAATCCAATTGTGACAAGATTCAATGTATCCACAATTCTCCTCTTCCTTTTTCTTTTGTAAAGGTTTCATTACATCAATTTCTATCTTCTCGTCTCCCACAGAAAATTCAACGGTCCCTTTTTCACAGTCAACATGAGCCTTAGCAGTTGCTAGAAATGGTCTTCCTAATATGATTGGAGTGTGGCTTAGCTTTCGGGAACTTCCATGTCCAAGACCAAGAATCAACTGGGAAGTGAAAATCCTAACCTTGACTAAAACATCCTCTAACACTCCCCTAGGTCTGCTTAACCGAGCGGTCTGCTAGTTGGAGGGTAACCGGTGTGGGCTTTAGTTGACCTAGGTGGAATTGGTCAATCAATGATGTGGGGATAAGGTTAATGGATGCTCCGAGGTCTAAGAGTGCCTTCTCAAATAAGGTATCACCAATTTCACATCGTATCATTGGGGCTCCGGGATCACGTCGCTTTTGGGGCAAGTGATGCAAGATGGCATTGGTGGTCTCTTGGGTTAGAATGTGACGCTCGGGTGTTTGGTTCTTGGCCTTTGTATTCCTCTTGGGTGTGCAGATTTCTTTGAGGAATTTAGCATAAGCTGGAATGTGTTTGATGGCATCTAATAGTGGGATGCTAATCTGAACTTGCTCAAACACTTTGAGGATCTCCTCATTTGAGGCCATTGAGCTCTTTTTGGAATGGAGTTTCTTTAGTGCCTCAGGGAAGGGAGCTGGTATGGTGTGGGAAGATGGCGGGTGAGATATACAATCGTCTTCACCTAAGATCTCTTCAGTTTGGTCCTCAGTGTGGTCTTTCCTTTCTTTTTCCTTCCCTTTTATTGGTGGGTCTTGCGTGGTAGTCCCACTCCTAAGAGTCACGGCATGGGCACTAACATTGCTACTTGATCCAGCTCCATTATTTTGGTGTGCTGAATTTTGAAAATTGGGAGGAGGTCTTTGGTTGGGATATTGAAATCCTGTTGGGGCGATTTGCATATTCCTTGGATTCGGAGTGGGCTGTGAAGGTAGAGTTCCTTGGGTGGGTTGGACTGAACTTTTCAATTGGGTCTCATTCTGTCTCTTCAATGCTTGTATTTCTCTTTGCAATTCAGTCATCATCTTAGCCAGCATATCAAAACGGTCCTCTGAAGTAGTGGGTTGTGCTCCTTGGGTTTGTGTATGTCGGAGACTCAGGTTGGGGTGGTGGCTTTGTTGTTGAAATCCTTGCCCTTGGTGTTGGTCTTGACCTTGTTGTCTCCATGAGAAATTTGGATGTGAGCGCCAGCCTGGGTTGTATGTATTTGAGTGTGTTTCCTTGAACCCAGTTGGCATTCTCATATGGTTGAGGTGGTGTCTCAGAAGGGTATGGTGGGTTACAATGGAAGGCAATCGAACTTTCTTGGGGTGTGTAAGTATGTACAATAGGTTGGTTAGTGTAGTAGACCATTTGGTTAGGAGAAAAATGTGAATAAGAATTGTGGAGTATTTACAGTAGGTGGATGGGTTGGAGTATGTACAAGTGCGACAGGTTGTGGGGGTTGTGGAGCAGATGAAGTTTGCTCCTGACCGTGCTAACATTTCCCTCTACTAATTTCGTAAGTTGTTCGACTTGTTTAGCAATAACGTCCATTTTGCCTAACTTTTTGCAGACTAATTCCCATTTCTAAACTTGAAAGATTCTCCCGAGTCTCAGATGTGTAAGTCTTGATATTTTTGGTTGGGTCGATTCTGCAAAAAGTTTTGATTGAGGCGTGGTTGAGAGAATTTTCGCTCATATTTTCAAAGAGTTGCCACGCACTCTCTGCATCTTTGCTTAGAAAGTTTCCTCCGCAGCTTGCATCAACTGTGTTCCTTAAGTCATCTCTAAGGCCTTGGTAAAATGTCTGACATAGGTGCTACTGAGGAACATCATGATGTGGGCATTTCCTAAGCATGTCATTATACCTTTCCCATGACTCATGAAACAATTCTCCTGGTTCTTTGGTAAAGGTCGTAGTGGCTCTCCTTAAAGCATTTGTTCTACCAATGGGAAAGAATTTGTTCACAAAGGTCTTCCTTAAGTCTTCCCATGTAGTTATGTCCTTCCCTAAATTTCTCAACCATTGACTTCCTTGTCTTTTAGAGAGAATGGGAATAACTTAGGCGGATTTAGTCTTCACTTATGTCATGGTAGACCAAGGTGTCACTTATGGATAGAAAATTCATGGATGTGTTGGATGGGTTCCTCTGCATTCTTTCCATAAAAGTGTGGTGAGAGAGAGATGGTAATTCTTTTAACTCAAAGTTTCCTTTCCATGGTGGAGTTGGATCCATGTGTGAGATGATTGAGACCGGGATCATAATACTCACGGATGGTCTTTGGTCTCTCTTCTCTCTCTCTCTTTCTCGTCGCATAGCAGCTAATTCCTCATCCTCATTATGTTGAATCCTGCCAATAGCTGCTGATTAATTGTATTTTGGTCGGGTGGTCCTGGGATTTGAAACTCATCATCTTCGATTTGATCAAAGTCAGGTGGTGGAGGTGGTTGTGCCATCCTAAATCTAGATGATGATGTAGAAAATCTTGTGGGAGTGATGAAGTTGGGGTTGAACAATGGTGGTTGTTGGGACCGACGACCGTACATACACAATCAAACACAAAACAATACCTTTTGCACACTCAACACGTGATGTGCTCTGATGAGCTTATCTTTTCAATTTTAAGGTGTTATCATCCAATCTTTAAAACACAATTACGCGTCCTAAAATGGGCCTCTAAATATGGGATTTGGGCTCTAGTGACCTAGTCTGCGTTGTGCTTCAATCACAATCACGTGTGCAAACCACAGTGCATCAACCAAGTTTCAAACAGATTTTTGTGAGATGATTTTTTTAAGGCGACCACTTGAGAATTAATTTTGATTTCAAAGAGAGGTTCGAATGAGATTAGATTGATTCAAACAATCGCGATTTTAGTGGTCTTAGTTCTTTAAGCAGGGGGAGAAAACCACAGAAATGCAAATGATGCGTGCAGGGTTAGAATTGCGTACCTGGCTCCCGCACTCTACTATGCAATATGCTTCGCAGAAATTTTAAATCTAATCAGGCACATGCAGTCCTAGAATGCTATGATCCTAGATACGTCTAGCAATATGCGTGCACAGAAGTGTTTTTGGTATTTTTTTTTGAAAATTTTTAATTTGTTTTGAAAACCGCCTAGATTACAAACAAGCTAATCTAAATGCAGTGCAAGAAATAAAACCTAAGTTATTACAAAAATAATATGGAGGGGTTGAGAAGAGAAGAATGTCCAGTCCAAATTACAGATCAACAGAAAAATACAGGGAAATTTAATTTAACTACGAAGTGAAATAGCAAAGAAAAAAATTTTTTTTTGTCAAATCGACGTGCGGTCTTAGACAAGTACGCCTGGTGTCAGCGGATCTAAGATGATTGTCTAGCTTGTTGGACGGGCTACTGCCGGTCACTTCGCGGACAAATCGAGATTCCTTCGAGCGTCGGGTACCTGAAAAAAAAACGACGTCAAATTTGCGAATCAAAGTGCAAATGAAAAGAAAAACAGACACATACGCGTCGCCTCCCCGGCAACGGCGCCAAAAATTGATCGTCGAAAATCGGAGTGCGTAAATCGATGTAAAAACCGAGTCGTTGTGCACAAAGATAGAAGACGAATCAATGATAAAATTTATATCCGAAACTCAAATTAACAGAACACACATGAGATGTGTGCGTATAGCAGTGAGCAACGAGTCGAACACAGGGAGGCAGATTTGACGTATCCAGTTACTTCTTTTCTTTTCTTAAGAGAGTGATATGATAGATGGAATCGGCACTTTATTTAAATAACTATTATCGAGGAAGTAAAATCTCTTGCAAATAATCCCGAATCAAACACCAAGAAACTGTAATCAGCAAAAAAAATTGCAAGTGCGAGGAACATAAGGTGCAAAATACAAACATGCAGAGATTCAAACCAGTTGTTCTAGACCAAGTAATGATAACTAGACTTTAATTGAAAATGGATATGTAAAGATGTATCCCTGAAGTTCTTGCGTGAATCCTGAACAATTGTGATGGCTAGATGTCAAGCATAGATTCAGCAATGCCCACGCTTGCTCGGTAGCTTTGTATGATCATCGCTAAATGATGGCTATGCGTGAGTTGGAAATACTCTGCAGAAATAGTTTGATCTGTATGGTCCAAGTTGCTGCCTATGACATCCTCGTCCACATCCGATAACTGCAAACAAAAGCAACAAAATAAGATAAACTAAACTTCTGAATAAGAATCACACTGCAGAAAAAAATTGATAAGAAACAAATGGTGAGGGAGGATCAGGAGATCTGGACGAAGGAGAAGGGTATGTGCACGCTTCAGTTGTCGCGAACTGCACACAAGTAGCGTGTTGCCCTGTTCTTCCTCGGGTCGAAGCGATTCCTCGTGGTTTCCAGCCTCCTCTCTATGACAGTGGTCATCCTCTTTTAAACATGTCTCTGCACGCCAGAATCCTCACGTCAATGAGTCATGATGAATTGGATTAGAGTCTTAACGGTTGTAAAAAGGAATGTACAATAAATCATGACGTGATTTCATGGGTAATTGGTGGAGAATTGATTCTCACGCATTAGACTTTCTTTCTTTGATTTAGGAACGTGTTCTTCTCTAAAAATATCCGGTATGCACATTTAAGCAGATCTCGTTGGGATTTGAACACTCCGCGTAGATTTCTCCCGAGACAGAGCAATTAAGTTTTGATCCTAATCGGCTACAGATGGAAGGTATGGTCGGGATCAGATCCTCGCCTTTCGCCTATTCTTGTGATCGAGTTGCACTGATGAGATTCGTCTACTCTAGCCAGAAATTATGGAGAACTGTGGAGTATCACGCCTGTAATTAGTATACGAAGACGGCTGACTTGCTATGTATATTCATGAAATGCTTGCAAACGTGGGTAATTTGCTCATAATGCCAATGTGAGAATGTGTATTTATGTGGATGTGTTTGCATGGTCTTTGGACGTGAAATGTTTTGATGGGAAACATGGAGATTAACACTAACGTCCAAGAGAATGGGTGGTTTTATGGAAGGGCACTCAAAGTTCCAGAGATTTTATAAACAAGTATTGTAGGATTATTTGTTTTAAAGAATGATGGGATAGAGTTATGCTGAGATAAGGTTGAGTATGATGAGAATAATAAACGTGAATGGTCTCGAACCCTAACCTCATGGAATTATGCTTAAATACTGACATTCGACCAGAAAATTCAACCACCAAAATATGCATGGGAAATCAATCTATTCCATCGTGGTAATGCTCGAGAAGTCCTTACTAAGGTCTCTTAATGTAATGAATCATAGATTCATCACCCCCTTATGCTTGTCTCTTGCTAGTCCCGAGCAAGACAATTTATTCAAAATCAAAACAGAACAACCAGAATGAAGGAACTCTGATTTTCTGAAGTTTTCCATTGAGTAAACCCATTTCATATATCTCTACCTAGCAATGGATGTGATTTTTAATCTTGAACTAAGAGTGAGGACGATTTATTTACATATAGTAGGGTGATGGATTCTCTTAAGATGGATGTCACTTAAGTCAAACAGCACCTGAGTATCAAGTTGAGCTTAGAATCCAATTGACCTATGAACCTTATCTGACATTATTTTAGACCATGGTGAACGATGTTGTTCTATAACTTGAAGTCTCCCAATTCGCCAAGTGCTCGGTTCGTGTGGAAGCCCAATATTACCTTAGCACTGATACTAACTATAGGAGGTACAACTTCCCTTCCAAGTCGGATCACCCCCGTTAGCTTTATTAATGATTTGGTTGGCATTTGTAAGCTTTATTGAGTAGGGTTCGACCATCTGCGTTCGAGATACGCCGACTCTGGCCCTACTGATGCCCTTTATCCACCTGCTCCTGTGGATTCTTAAACAGCCTCGACTATTAGCACTAGTTTGTTGCCAATTCTGGCACTGCTCAGGAGTAGTGGAAGCATCTTTATTATTAAAAGTAGAGCGTACTTACATTATGTGTGGAGGTATTTTAAAATACCTTCAATGTACGGATACTTTAGCTTTGCCAACTTAAAGATATAGCTGTTGGGGTCATGTTTCTCCCTTGGAAGGGCCCAACTCCCTAAGTATACGGGCCAAGAGTCATGGGTGGTAAGGGCTGAACACTTGTCTTTCTAGGATCCCTCAATTTGATAGAAGTGTCAAGTGTACTTGACAATGATGTTCAGATGGTTATCTTCATGTCTAACAAGAGAATCAAGGTCATCTGGTTTCTAATCCAATTTATCTCTCGGGTAATTAAGCGAAAATAGCCTGAATGGCCTAAGTTACATCAACCTCCTGAGACTCCTATATAATGGTGAGGCGGGGTCCTCAACACAAGTTCATGGGTTCAAAATCTCATCACATGCTTGGGTAAAAAGTATGAAGATGAATGTGCTCAAACGGAAAACAAGTAGATCAGAATGGAAAGGTTTTTTTTGTTTCAGAGACAAGGTTTTGGAAGAATTTCAAAATTTTGCAAAGATTTTTTTTTTGGTTTTTTAAGCAAAAACACAAAATATGAAACAAGAGATAGGAGGACCTGAGGAATCCTAACTACCCCCCTTATGCTTGAGATGTGCCATGTCCTCATGGTCAACTATATGGAAGGTAAACACATCAGAGGACTCAGAATGCAGATGTGGTAAGGTGGTTCAGAAATCCAAGGTTCCATGCAAACTTTGAAAAACATGATTTTTTTTTTGAAAATATGCATTATGTACAAGGGTGGACGACAATGGGTAGAAATTCTTCTTCTTTTTTTTGGTAGATTTTTGTAAATTTTTATTTTATTTTATATTTTTTTTTGTGAAGAATGGGGGTACTCCCCTTATGCTTATATGTGACTTAGTCCCAAGAGACATAAGTTAGCATAAGTGAGTGCCATGAAAGTGAATGGAGATAAATATACAAATGAGTGAAAGAAGAGAACGAGAAGCATGGGTTGCCTCCCACGAAGCGCTACAATTTACGTCTGCAGCCAGACGTGAGACACCCCTAAGGGTCAGTCAAGAACTCAGATGGAGTAGTGGGTAGAGAGTAGATATTCTCAATACAAAGCTTAAGTCTCTGCCCATTAACAGTGAAGGTATGTTGTGTAGAAGGATCACAAATCTCGACAGCCCCCGAAGGAAAAACTGTACGTACAATAAATGGGCCGGTCCATTTAGATTTCAATTTACCTGGAAATAGCTTCAGACGAGCATCAAATAACCAAACTTTTTGACCTGGCTCAAATGTCTTCCTAGAGATGTGTTTATCATGCCAGACTTTGATTTTCTCCTTATAGACGCGGGAGTTTTCATACGCCTCATTCCTAAATTCATCTAACTCAATAAGTTGCAATTTTCTCTTTTCTCCCGCAGCCTCTAGGTTTAGATTGCATTCTCGAATCGCCCACATAGCTTTGTGTTCTATCTCAACAGGGAGATGGCATGCTTTACCATAAACCAACCGAAAAGGAGACATGCCACGCGGTGACTTGTACGTCGTCCTATAGGCCCATAGTGCATCTGTCAACTTCTGTGACCAATCTTTCCTATCTGGCCGTACAGTCTTTTGTAAGATCTTCTTTATTTCCCTGTTGGATACCTCTGCCTGTCCATTGGTCTGGGGATGATATGGTGTGGATACTTTGTGTGTAACCCCATACTCAAGTAACAGTTTCCCAAATTGATGATTTGTATAATGAGAACCTCCATCACTAATGATTGCGCGTGGAACTCCGAAGCGTGAAAAGATATTTTTCTTGACAAAATCCAAAACAACCTTGTTATCAGCAGTTCTTGTGGGAATGGCTTCCACCCATTTGGACACATAATCCACGGCTACCAAGATATATTGAAATCCTTGTGAGGGTTTGAAAGGTCCCATAAAATCTATACCCCAAACATCAAAAATCTCCACAATCAATATGGGGTTTAGAGGCATCGCATCCTTCTTGGTCATTCCTCCTAAGGTCTGACATCGTTGACATGCAGAGGTGTACACATGAGCATCCTTATGCAGATTTGGCCAAAAGAAGCCACTCTGCAAGACTTTGGCAGCAGTTTTCTTGGCAGCAAAGTGTCCGCCACATCCTGAACTATGGCAAAGGTTGAGAACACTCTGCATCTCATCCTCCGGAATACAACGTCTGATAATCTGATCAGCACATATCCTAAACAGAATAGGGTCCTCCCACACATAGTATTTGGAATCCGAAATCAATTTATCTCGTTGTTGCTTGTTCAAACCTTCTGGCATCTTGTTAGCAGCAAGATAGTTGACAATATTTGCGTACCATGGTAGGTGGGTTACAGATAACAACCTCTCATCTGGGAATGTGTCACTTAGTGGTGGGGACAGTGATTGTGCATTAGATGTGAGTCGTGACAAATGATCAGCTACGACATTTTGTTTTCCTGCTTTATCCCTGATCTCCAAATCAAACTCCTGTAAGAGGAGTATCCATCGAATGAGGCGAGGCTTAGCATCCTTCTTCACCAAAAGATGTCGTAGTGCTGTGTGATCTGAGTACACAATGACTTTTGAGCCTAAAAGATATGGTCGAAATTTTTCCAATGCAAAGACAATTGCCAGTAATTCTTTTTCTGTGGTGGTGTAGTTCTTTTGAGCATCATCTAGGGTCTTACTAGCATAATGGATCACGGCAGGTAGCTTATCAATCTTTTGCCCCAACACAGCCCCTACTGCATAGTCTGAGGCATCACACATGATCTCAAAGTCTTGGGTCCAATTGGGTGGTTGGAGAATTGGGGCTTGGGTCACCATGTTTTTCAGAGTACTGTATGCCTCAAGGCATGAGTCATCAAAGTGAAAATCATGGTCTTTGGCCAAAAGTTCAGTGAGAGGTCTTGCAATTTTTGAAAAGTCTTTTATGAAACGTCGATAAAAACCGACGTGTCCTAAAAATGATCGAATCTGTTTGACATTTGTTGGGGGTGGCATTTTTGAAATCAAATCAGTTTTAGCCTTGTCTACCTCCATCCCCTTTTTAGAAACAATGTGTCCAAGTACAATCCCACTGGTGACCATAAAATGGCTTTTCTCCCATGATAAAACCAAATTCACATCCACACATCTCTGGAGGACTCGATCTAAATACTCCAAACAAGAATCAAAAGAGTGTCCAAATACTGAGAAATCATCCATAAATATCTCCATAAAATCTCCTACCATCTCAGTGAAAATCGCAAGCATGCATCTTTGAAAAGTGGCGGGAGCATTACAAAGTCCGAATGGCATCCTCCTAAAAGCGTACGTACCATAGGGGCAGGTAAATGTAGTCTTTTCTTGATCCATGGGTTCAATGGCCACCTGATTGTAGCCCGAGTACCCATCAAGGAAACAAAAATATTCCTTGCCTGCCAATCGCTCAATTATTTGATCAATGAATGGGAGCGGAAAATGGTCTTTCTTCGTGGCTGTATTCAGTCTCCGATAATCTATGCAAATTCTCCACGAAGTTGTTGTTCTGGTTGGTACCAATTCGCCCTTGTCATTGGTGACAACAGTCAACCCCACTTTCTTGGGTACAACCTGAACAGGACTTACCCATGGGCTGTCTGAGATGGCATAAATGATGCCATTATCCAACCATTTGATGATCTCTTTCTTTACGACCTCCCGCATATTCGGATTCAATCTTCTCTGCATCTCGCGTGAAGGTCGAGCTCCATCTTCAAGGTATATGTGGTGTGTGCAGTAACTAGGACTAATACCTCGGAGATCAGCAAGTGTCCAACCAATTGCCTTCTTATTCTTCCTCAAAACATCCAACAATCGATTTTCTTGGTCACTCGTTAGGTGAGCACTTATAATTACTGGTAAGGTTTGTTGCTCACCTAAGAAGGCATATTTCAAATTCTCAGGGAGAGGTTTCAACTCTAATTGGGAGTTTTCAGATAAATGTAAAGTGTTCTCAGATTCAGTTAAGTCCTTCTCGATATCACATGGGGTGGATAGGAGCTGATCAAGATCAGTGCTTAGCTCCTCTAATAATGGGTCATGGTCTTCAACTGGAGATCCTTCTATAAGTTCAGTGTTCAGACATGCTTAGATAACTTCTTCCTCAATCAAATCCAATTGTTGACAAGATTCAATGTATCCACAATTCTCCTCTTCCTTTTTCTTTTGTAAAGGTTTCATTACATCAATTTCTATCTTCTCGTCTCCCACAGAAAATTCAACGGTCCCTTTTTCACAGTCAACATGAGCCTTAGCAGTTGCTAGAAATGGTCTTCCTAATATGATTGGAGTGTGGCTTAGCTTTTCGGGAACTTCCATGTCCAAGACCAAGAAATCAACTGGGAAGTGAAAATCCTGAACCTTGACTAAAACATCCTCTAACACTCCCCTAGGTCTCTTAACCGAGCGGTCTGCTAGTTGGAGTGTAACCGGTGTGGGCTTTAGTTGACCTAGGTGGAATTGGTCAATCAATGATGTGGGGATAAGGTTAATGGATGCTCCGAGGTCTAAGAGTGCCTTCTCAAATAAGGTATCACCAATTTCACATCGAATCATTGGGGCTCCGGGATCACGTCGCTTTTGGGGCAAGTGATGCAAGATGGCATTGGTGGTCTCTTGGGTTAGAATGTGACGCTCGGGTGTTTGGTTCTTGGCCTTTGTATTCCTCTTGGGTGTGCAGATTTCTTTGAGGAATTTAGCATAAGCTGGAATGTGTTTGATGGCATCTAATAGTGGGATGCTAATCTGAACTTGCTCAAACACTTTGAGGATCTCCTCATTTGAGGCCATTGAGCTCTTTTTGGAATGGAGTTTCTTTAGTGCCTCAGGGAAGGGAGCTGGTATGGTGTGGGAAGATGGCGGGTGAGATATACAATCGTCTTCACCTAAGATCTCTTCAGTTTGGTCCTCAGTGTGGTCTTTCCTTTCTTTTTCCTTCCCTTTTATTGGTGGGTCTTGCGTGGTAGTCCCACTCCTAAGAGTCACGGCATGGGCACTAACATTGCTACTTGATCCAGCTCCATTATTTTGGTGTGCTGAATTTTGAAAATTGGGAGGAGGTCTTTGGTTGGGATATTGAAATCCTGTTGGGGCGATTTGCATATTCCTTGGATTCGGAGTGGGCTGTGAAGGTAGAGTTCCTTGGGTGGGTTGGACTGAACTTTTCAATTGGGTCTCATTCTGTCTCTTCAATGCTTGTATTTCTCTTTGCAATTCAGTCATCATCTTAGCCAGCATATCAAAACGGTCCTCTGAAGTAGTGGGTTGTGCTCCTTGGGTTTGTGTATGTCGGGACTCAGGTTGGGGTGGTGGCTTTTGTTGTTGAAATCCTTGCCCTTGGTGTTGGTCTTGACCTTGTTGTCTCCATGAGAAATTTGGATGTGAGCGCCAGCCTGGGTTGTATGTATTTGAGTGTGGATTTCCTTGAACCCAGTTGGCATTCTCATATGGTTGAGGTGGTGTCTCAGAAGGGTATGGTGGGTTACAATGGAAGGCAATCGAACTTTCTTGGGGTGTGTAAGTATGTACAATAGGTTGGTTAGTGTAGTAGACCATTTGGTTAGGAGAAAAATGTGAATAAGATTGTGGAGTATTTACAGTAGGTGGATGGGTTGGAGTATGTACAAGTGCGACAGGTTGTGGGGGTTGTGGAGCAGATGAAGTTTGCTCCTGGACGTTGCTAACATTTCCCTCTACTAATTTCGTAAGTTGTTCGACTTGTTTAGCAATAACGTCCATTTTGCCTAACTTTTTGCAGACTAATTCCATTTCTAAACTTGAAAGATTCTCCCGAGTCTCAGATGTGTAAGTCTTGATATTTTTGGTTGGGTCGATTCTGCAAAAAGTTTTGATTGAGGCGTGGTTGAGAGAATTTTCGCTCATATTTTCAAAGAGTTGCCACGCACTCTCTGCATCTTTGCTTAGAAAGTTTCCTCCGCAGCTTGCATCAACTGTGTTCCTTAAGTCATCTCTAAGGCCTTGGTAAAATGTCTGACATAGGTGCTACTGAGGAACATCATGATGTGGGCATTTCCTAAGCATGTCATTATACCTTTCCCATGACTCATGAAACAATTCTCCTGGTTCTTTGGTAAAGGTCGTAATGGCTCTCCTTAAAGCATTTGTTCTACCAATGGGAAAGAATTTGTTCACAAAGGTCTTCCTTAAGTCTTCCCATGTAGTTATGATCCTTCCTAAATTTCTCAACCATTGACTTGCCTTGTCTTTTAGAGAGAATGGGAATAACTTAAGGCGGATGTAGTCTTCACTTATGTCATGGTAGACCAAGGTGTCACTTATGGATAGAAATTCATGGATGTGTTGGATGGGGTCCTCTGCATTCTTTCCATAAAAGTGTGTGAGAAGAGAGATGGTATTCGATTTTAACTCAAAGTTCCTTTCCATGGGTGGGAGTTGGATCCATGGTGTGAGATGATGGAGACCGGGATCATAATACTCACGGATGGTCTTTGGTCTCTCATTCTCTCTCTCTCTTTCTCGTCGCATAGCAGCTAATTCCTCTCTCATTATGTTGAATCCTGCCAATAGCTGCTGATTAATTGTATTTTGGTCGGGTGGTCCTGGGATTTGAAACTCATCATCTTCGATTTGATCAAAGTCAGGTGGTGGAGGTGGTTGTGCCATCCTAAATCTAGATGATGATGTAGAAAATCTTGTGGGAGTGATGAAGTTGGGGTTGAACAATGGTGGTTGTTGGGACCGACGACCGTACATACACAATCAAACACAAAACAATACCTTTTGCACACTCAACACGTGATGTGCTCTGATGAGCTTATCTTTTCAATTTTAAGGTGTTATCATCCAATCTTTAAAACACAATTACGCGTCCTAAAATGGGCCTCTAAATATGGGATTTGGGCTCTAGTGACCTAGTCTGCGTTGTGCTTCAATCACAATCACGTGTGCAAACCACAGTGCATCAACCAAGTTTCAAACAGATTTTTGTGAGATGATTTTTTTAAGGCGGCCACTTGAGAATTAATTTTGATTTCAAAGAGAGGTTCGAATGAGATTAGATTGATTCAAACAATCGCGATTTTAGTGGTCTTAGTTCTTTAAGCAGGGGGAGAAAACCACAGAAATGCAAATGATGCGTGCAGGGTTAGAATTGCGTACCTGGCTCCCGCACTCTACTATGCAATATGCTTCGCAGAAATTTTAAATCTAATCAGGCACATGCAGTCCTAGAATGCTATGATCCTAGATACGTCTAGCAATATGCGTGCACAGAAGTGTTTTTGGTATTTTTTTTTGAAAATTTTTAATTTGTTTTGAAAACCGCCTAGATTACAAACAAGCTAATCTAAATGCAGTGCAAGAAATAAAACCTAAGTTATTACAAAAATAATATGGAGGGGTTGAGAAGAGAAGAATGTCCAGTCCAAATTACAGATCAACAGAAAAATACAGGGAAATTTAATTTAACTACGAAGTGAAATAGCAAAGAAAAAATTTTTTTTTTGTCAAATCGACGTGCGGTCTTAGACAAGTACGCCTGGTGTCAGCGGATCTAAGATGATTGTCTAGCTTGTTGGACGGGCTACTGCCGGTCACTTCGCGGACAAATCGAGATTCCTTCGAGCGTCGGGTACCTGAAAAAAAAACGACGTCAAATTTGCGAATCAAAGTGCAAATGAAAAGAAAAACAGACACATACGCGTCGCCTCCCCGGCAACGGCGCCAAAAATTGATCGTCGAAAATCGGAGTGCGTAAATCGATGTAAAAACCGAGTCGTTGTGCACAAAGATAGAAGACGAATCAATGATAAAATTTATATCCGAAACTCAAATTAACAGAACACACATGAGATGTGTGCGTATAGCAGTGAGCAACGAGTCGAACACAGGGAGGCAGATTTGACGTATCCAGTTACTTCTTTTCTTTTCTTAAGAGAGTGATATGATAGATGGAATCGACACTTTATTTAAATAACTATTATCGAGGAAGTAAAATCTCTTGCAAATAATCCCGAATCAAACACCAAGAAACTGTAATCAGCAAAAAAATTGCAAGTGCGAGGAACATAAGGTGCAAAATACAAACATGCAGAGATTCAAACCAGTTGTTCTAGACCAAGTAATGATAACTAGACTTTAATTGAAAATGGATATGTAAAGATGTATCCCTGAAGTTCTTGCGTGAATCCTGAACAATTGTGATGGCTAGATGTCAAGCATAGATTCAGCAATGCCCACGCTTGCTCGGTAGCTTTGTATGATCATCGCTAAATGATGGCTATGCGTGAGTTGGAAATACTCTGCAGAAATAGTTTGATCTGTATGGTCCAAGTTGCTGCCTATGACATCCTCGTCCACATCCGATAACTGCAAACAAAAGCAACAAAATAAGATAAACTAAACTTCTGAATAAGAATCACACTGCAGAAAAAAATTGATAAGAAACAAATGGTGAGGGAGGATCAGGAGATCTGGACGAAGGAGAAGGGTATGTGCACGCTTCAGTTGTCGCGAACTGCACACAAGTAGCGTGCTGCCCTGTTCTTCCTCGGGTCGAAGCGATTCCTCGTGGTTTCCAGCCTCCTCTCTATGACAGTGGTCATCCTCTTTTAAACATGTCTCTGCACGCCAGAATCCTCACGTCAATGAGTCATGATGAATTGGATTAGAGTCTTAACGGTTGTAAAAAGGAATGTACAATAAATCATGACGTGATTTCATGGGTAATTGGTGGAGAATTGATTCTCACGCATTAGACTTTCTTTCTTTGATTTAGGAACGTGTTCTTCTCTAAAAATATCCGGTATGCACATTTAAGCAGATCTCGTTGGGATTTGAACACTCCGCGTAGATTTCTCCCGAGACAGAGCAATTAAGTTTTGATCCTAATCGGCTACAGATGGAAGGTATGGTCGGGATCAGATCCTCGCCTTTCGCCTATTCTTGTGATCGAGTTGCACTGATGAGATTCGTCTACTCTAGCCAGAAATTATGGAGAACTGTGGAGTATCACGCCTGTAATTAGTATACGAAGACGGCTGACTTGCTATGTATATTCATGAAATGCTTGCAAACGTGGGTAATTTGCTCATAATGCCAATGTGAGAATGTGTATTTATGTGGATGTGTTTGCATGGTCTTTGGACGTGAAATGTTTTGATGGGAAACATGGAGATTAACACTAACGTCCAAGAGAATGGGTGGTTTTATGGAAGGGCACTCAAAGTTCCAGAGATTTTATAAACAAGTATTGTAGGATTATTTGTTTTAAAGAATGATGGGATAGAGTTATGCTGAGATAAGGTTGAGTATGATGAGAATAATAAACGTGAATGGTCTCGAACCCTAACCTCATGGAATGATGCTTAAATACTGACATTCGACCAGAAAATTCAACCACCAAAATATGCATGGGAAATCAATCTATTCCATCGTGGTAATGCTCGAGAAGTCCTTACTAAGGTCTCTTAATGTAATGAATCATAGATTCATCACCCCCTTATGCTTGTCTCTTGCTAGTCCCGAGCAAGACAATTTATTCAAAATCAAAACAGAACAACCAGAATGAAGGAACTCTGATTTTCTGAAGTTTTCCATTGAGTAAACCCATTTCATATATCTCTACCTAGCAATGGATGTGATTTTTAATCTTGAACTAAGAGTGAGGACGATTTATTTACATATAGTAGGGTGATGGATTCTCTTAAGATGGATGTCACTTAAGTCAAACAGCACCTGAGTATCAAGTTGAGCTTAGAATCCAATTGACCTATGAACCTTATCTGACATTATTTTAGACCATGGTGAACGATGTTGTTCTATAACTTGAAGTCTCCCAATTCGCCAAGTGCTCGGTTCGTGTGGAAGCCCAATATTACCTTAGCACTGATACTAACTATAGGAGGTACAACTTCCCTTCCAAGTCGGATCACCCCCGTTAGCTTTATTAATGATTTGGTTGGCATTTGTAAGCTTTATTGAGTAGGGTTCGACCATCTGCGTTCGAGATACGCCGACTCTGGCCCTACTGATGCCCTTTATCCACCTGCTCCTGTGGATTCTTAAACAGCCTCGACTATTAGCACTAGTTTGTTGCCAATTCTGGCACTGCTCAGGAGTAGTGGAAGCATCTTTATTATTAAAAGTAGAGCGTACTTACATTATGTGTGGAGGTATTTTAAAATACCTTCAATGTACGGATACTTTAGCTTTGCCAACTTAAAGATATAGCTGTTGGGGTCATGTTTCTCCCTTGGAAGGGCCCAACTCCCTAAGTATACGGGCCAAGAGTCATGGGTGGTAAGGGCTGAACACTTGTCTTTCTAGGATCCCTCAATTTGATAGAAGTGTCAAGTGTACTTGACAATGATGTTCAGATGGTTATCTTCATGTCTAACAAGAGAATCAAGGTCATCTGGTTTCTAATCCAATTTATCTCTCGGGTAATTAAGCGAAAATAGCCTGAATGGCCTAAGTTACATCAACCTCCTGAGACTCCTATATAATGGTGAGGCGGGGTCCTCAACACAAGTTCATGGGTTCAAAATCTCATCACATGCTTGGGTAAAAAGTATGAAGATGAATGTGCTCAAACGGAAAACAAGTAGATCAGAATGGAAAGGTTTTTTTTTGTTTCAGAGACAAGGTTTTGGAAGAATTTCAAAATTTTGCAAAGATTTTTTTTTGGTTTTTTAAGCAAAAACACAAAATATGAAACAAGAGATAGGAGGACCTGAGGAATCCTAACTACCCCCCTTATGCTTGAGATGTGCCATGTCCTCATGGTCAACTATATGGAAGGTAAACACATCAGAGGACTCAGAATGCAGATGTGGTAAGGTGGTTCAGAAATCCAAGGTTCCATGCAAACTTTGAAAAACATGATTTTTTTTTGAAAATATGCATTATGTACAAGGGTGGACGACAATGGGTAGAAATTCTTCTTCTTTTTTTTGGTAGATTTTTGTAAATTTTTATTTTATTTTATATTTTGTTTTGTGAAGAATGGGGGTACTCCCCTTATGCTTATCTGTGACTTAGTCCCAAGAGACATAAGTTAGCATAAGTGAGTGCCATGAAAGTGAATGGAGATAAATATACAAATGAGTGAAAGAAGAGAACGAGAAGCATGGGTTGCCTCCCACGAAGCGCTACAATTTACGTCTGCAGCCAGACGTGAGACACCCCTAAGGGTCAGTCAAGAACTCAGATGGAGTAGTGGGTAGAGAGTAGATATTCTCAATACAAAGCTTAAGTCTCTGCCCATTAACAGTGAAGGTATGTTGTGTAGAAGGATCACAAATCTCGACAGCCCCCGAAGGAAAAACTGTACGTACAATAAATGGGCCGGTCCATTTAGATTTCAATTTACCTGGAAATAGCTTCAGACGAGCATCAAATAACCAAACTTTTTGACCTGGCTCAAATGTCTTCCTAGAGATGTGTTTATCATGCCAGACTTTGATTTTCTCCTTATAGATGCGGGAGTTTTCATACGCCTCATTCCTAAATTCATCTAACTCAATAAGTTGCAATTTTCTCTTTTCTCCCGCAGCCTCTAGGTTTAGATTGCATTCTCGAATCGCCCACATAGCTTTGTGTTCTATCTCAACAGGGAGATGGCATGCTTTACCATAAACCAACCGAAAAGGAGACATGCCACGCGGTGACTTGTACGTCGTCCTATAGGCCCATAGTGCATCTGTCAACTTCTGTGACCAATCTTTCCTATCTGGCCGTACAGTCTTTTGTAAGATCTTCTTTATTTCCCTGTTGGATACCTCTGCCTGTCCATTGGTCTGGGGATGATATGGTGTGGATACTTTGTGTGTAACCCCATACTCAAGTAACAGTTTCCCAAATTGATGATTTGTAAAATGAGAACCTCCATCACTAATGATTGCGCGTGGAACTCCGAAGCGTGAAAAGATATTTTTCTTGACAAAATCCAAAACAACCTTGTTATCAGCAGTTCTTGTGGGAATGGCTTCCACCCATTTGGACACATAATCCACGGCTACCAAGATATATTGAAATCCTTGTGAGGGTTTGAAAGGTCCCATAAAATCTATACCCCAAACATCAAAAATCTCCACAATCAATATGGGGTTTAGAGGCATCGCATCCTTCTTGGTCATTCCTCCTAAGGTCTGACATCGTTGACATGCAGAGGTGTACACATGAGCATCCTTATGCAGATTTGGCCAAAAGAAGCCACTCTGCAAGACTTTGGCAGCAGTTTTCTTGGCAGCAAAGTGTCCGCCACATCCTGAACTATGGCAAAGGTTGAGAACACTCTGCATCTCATCCTCCGGAATACAACATCTGATAATCTGATCAGCACATATCCTAAACAGAATAGGGTCCTCCCACACATAGTATTTGGAATCCGAAATCAATTTATCTCGTTGTTGCTTGTTCAAACCTTCTGGCATCTTGTTAGCAGCAAGATAGTTGACAATATTTGCGTACCATGGTAGGTGGGTTACAGATAACAACCTCTCATCTGGGAATGTGTCACTTAGTGGTGGGGACAGTGATTGTGCATTAGATGTGAGTCGTGACAAATGATCAGCTACGACATTTTGTTTTTCTGCTTTATCCCTGATCTCCAAATCAAACTCCTGTAAGAGGAGTATCCATCGAATGAGGCGAGGCTTAGCATCCTTCTTCACCAAAAGATGTCGTAGTGCTGTGTGATCTGAGTACACAATGACTTTTGAGCCTAAAAGATATGGTCGAAATTTTTCCAATGCAAAGACAATTGCCAGTAATTCTTTTTCTGTGGTGGTGTAGTTCTTTTGAGCATCATCTAGGGTCTTACTAGCATAATGGATCACGACAGGTAGCTTATCAATCTTTTGCCCCAACACAGCCCCTACTGCATAGTCTGAGGCATCACACATGATCTCAAAGTCTTGGGTCCAATTGGGTGGTTGGAGAATTGGGGCTTGGGTCACCATGTTTTTCAGAGTACTGTATGCCTCAAGGCATGAGTCATCAAAGTGAAAATCATGGTCTTTGGCCAAAAGTTCAGTGAGAGGTCTTGCAATTTTTGAAAAGTCTTTTATGAAACGTCGATAAAAACCGACGTGTCCTAAAAATGATCGAATCTGTTTGACATTTGTTGGGGGTGGCATTTTTGAAATCAAATCAGTTTTAGCCTTGTCTACCTCCATCCCCTTTTTAGAAACAATGTGTCCAAGTACAATCCCACTGGTGACCATAAAATGGCTTTTCTCCCATGATAAAACCAAATTCACATCCACACATCTCTGGAGGACTCGATCTAAATACTCCAAACAAGAATCAAAAGAGTGTCCAAATACTGAGAAATCATCCATAAATATCTCCATAAAATCTCCTACCATCTCAGTGAAAATCGCAAGCATGCATCTTTGAAAAGTGGCGGGAGCATTACAAAGTCCGAATGGCATCCTCCTAAAAGCGTACGTACCATAGGGGCAGGTAAATGTAGTCTTTTCTTGATCCATGGGTTCAATGGCCACCTGATTCTAGCCCGAGTACCCATCAAGGAAACAAAAATATTCCTTGCCTGCCAATCGCTCAATTATTTGATCAATGAATGGGAGCGGAAAATGGTCTTTCTTCGTGGCTGTATTCAGTCTCCGATAATCTATGCAAATTCTCCACGAAGTTGTTGTTCTGGTTGGTACCAATTCGCCCTTGTCATTGGTGACAACAGTCAACCCCGCTTTCTTGGGTACAACCTGAGCAGGACTTACCCATGGGTTGTTTGAGATGGCATAAATGATGCCATTATCCAACCATTTGATGATCTCTTTCTTTACGACCTCCCACATATTCGGATTCAATCTTCTCTGCATCTCGCGTGAAGGTCGAGCTCCATCTTCAAGGTATATGTGGTGTGTGCAGTAACTAGGACTAATACCTTGGAGATCAACAAGTGTCCAACCAATTGCCTTCTTATTCTTCCTCAAAACATCCAACAATCGATTTTCTTGGTCACTCGTTAGGTGAGCACTTATAATTACTGGTAAGGTTTGTTGCTCACCTAAGAAGGCATATTTCAAATTCTCAGGGAGAGGTTTCAACTCTAATTGGGAGTTTTCAGATAAATGTAAAGTGTTCTCAGATTCAGTTAAGTCCTTCTCGATATCACATGGGGTGGATAGGAGCTGATCAAGATCAGTGCTTAGCTCCTCTAATAATGGGTCATGGTCTTCAACTGGAGATCCTTCTATAAGTTCAGTGTTCAGACATGCTTGGATAACTTCTTCCTCAATCAAATCCAATTGTTGACAAGATTCAATGTATCCACAATTCTCCTCTTCCTTTTTCTTTTGTAAAGGTTTCATTACATCAATTTCTATCTTCTCGTCTCCCACAGAAAATTCAACGGTCCCTTTTTCACAGTCAACATGAGCCTTAGCAGTTGCTAGAAATGGTCTTCCTAATATGATTGGAGTGTGGCTTAGCTTTTCGGGAACTTCCATGTCCAAGACCAAGAAATCAACTGGGAAGTGAAAATCCTGAACCTTGACTAAAACATGCTCTAACACTCCTCTAGGTCTCTTAACCGAGCGGTCTGCTAGTTGGAGTGTAACCGGTGTGGGCTTTAGTTGACCTAGGTGGAATTGGTCAATCAATGATGTGGGGATAAGGTTAATGGATGCTCCGAGGTCTAAGAGTGCCTTCTCAAATAAGGTATCACCAATTTCACATCGAATCATTGGGGCTCCGGGATCACGTCGCTTTTGGGGCAAGTGATGCAAGATGGCATTGGTGGTCTCTTGGGTTAGAATGTGACGCTCGGGTGTTTGGTTCTTGGCCTTTGTATTCCTCTTGGGTGTGCAGATTTCTTTGAGGAATTTAGCATAAGCTGGAATGTGTTTGATGGCATCTAATAGTGGGATGCTAATCTGAACTTGCTCAAACACTTTGAGGATTTCCTCATTTGAGGCCATTGATCTCTTTTTGGAATGGAGTTTCTTTAGTGCCTCAGGGAAGGGAGCTGGTATGGTGTGGGAAGATGGCGGGTGAGATATACAATCGTCTTCACCTAAGATCTCTTCAGTTTGGTCCTCAGTGTGGTCTTTCCTTTCTTTTTCCTTCCCTTTTATTGGTGGGTCTTGCGTGGTAGTCCCACTCCTAAGAGTCACGGCATGGGCACTAGCATTGCTACTTGATCCAGCTCCATTATTTTGGTGTGCTGAATTTTGAAAATTGGGAGGAGGTCTTTGGTTGGGATATTGAAATCCTGTTGGGGCGATTTGCATATTCCTTGGATTCGGAGTGGGCTGTGAAGGTAGAGTTCCTTGGGTGGGTTGGACTGAACTTTTCAATTGGGTCTCATTCTGTCTCTTCAATGCTTGTACTTCTCTTTGCAATTCAGTCATCATCTTAGCCAGCATATCAAAACGGTCCTCTGAAGTAGTGGGTTGTGCTCCTTGGGTTTGTGTATGTCGGGACTCAGGTTGGGGTGGTGGCTTTTGTTGTTGAAATCCTTGCCCTTGGTGTTGGTCTTGACCTTGTTGTCTCCATGAGAAATTTGGATGTGAGCGCCAGCCTGGGTTGCATGTATTTGAGTGTGGATTTCCTTGAACCCAGTTGGCATTCTCATATGGTTGAGGTGGCATCTCAGAAGGGTATGGTGGGTTACAATGGAAGGCAATCGAACTTTCTTGGGGTGTGTAAGTATGTACAATAGGTTGGTTAGTGTAGTAGACCATTTGGTTAGGAGGAAAATGTGAATAAGATTGTGGAGTATTTACAGTAGGTGGATGGGTTGGAGTATGTACAAGTGCGACAGGTTGTGGGGGTTGTGGAGCAGATGAAGTTTGCTCCTGGACGTTGCTAACATTTCCCTCTACTAATTTCGTAAGTTGTTCGACTTGTTTAGCAATAACGTCCATTTTGTCTAACTTTTTGCAGACTAATTCCATTTCTAAACTTGAAAGATTCTCCCGAGTCTCAGATGTGTAAGTCTTGATATTTTTGGTTGGGTCGATTCTGCAAAAAGTTTTGATTGAGGCGTGGTTGAGATAATTTTCGCTCATATTTTCAAAGAGTTGCCACGCACTCTCTGCATCTTTGCTTAGAAAGTTTCCTCCGCAGCTTGCATCAACTGTGTTCCTTAAGTCATCTCTAAGGCCTTGGTAAAATGTCTGACATAGGTGCCACTGAGGAACATCATGATGTGGGCATTTCCTAAGCATGTCATTATACCTTTCCCATGACTCATGAAACAATTCTCCTGGTTCTTGGGTAAAGGTCGTAATGGCTCTCCTTAAAGCATTTGTTCTACCAATGGGAAAGAATTTGTTCACAAAGGTCTTCCTTAAGTCTTCCCATGTAGTTATGATCCTTCCTAAATTTCTCAACCATTGACTTGCCTTGTCTTTTAGAGAGAATGGGAATAACTTAAGGCGGATGTAGTCTTCACTTATGTCATGGTAGACCAAGGTGTCACTTATGGATAGAAATTCATGGATGTGTTGGATGGGGTCCTCTGCATTCTTTCCATAAAAGTGTGGGAGAAGAGAGATGGTATTCGGTTTTAACTCAAAGTTCCTTTCCATGGGTGGGAGTTGGATCCATGGTGTGAGATGATGGAGACCGGGATCATAATACTCACGGATGGTCTTTGGTCTCTCATTCTCTCTCTCTCTTTCTCGTCGCATAGCAGCTAATTCCTCTCTCATTATGTTGAATCCTGCCAATAGCTGCTGATTAATTGTATTTTGGTCGGGTGGTCCTGGGATTTGAAACTCATCATCTTCGATTTGATCAAAGTCAGGTGGTGGAGGTGGTTGTGCCATCCTAAATCTAGATGATGATGTAGAAAATCTTGTGGGAGTGATGAAGTTGGGGTTGAACAATGGTGGTTGTTGGGACCGACGACCGTACATACACAATCAAACACAAAACAATACCTTTTGCACACTCAACACGTGATGTGCTCTGATGAGCTTATCTTTTCAATTTTAAGGTGTTATCATCCAATCTTTAAAACACAATTACGCGTCCTAAAATGGGCCTCTAAATATGGGATTTGGGCTCTAGTGACCTAGTCTGCGTTGTGCTTCAATCACAATCACGTGTGCAAACCACAGTGCATCAACCAAGTTTCAAACAGATTTTTGTGAGATGATTTTTTTAAGGCGACCACTTGAGAATTAATTTTGATTTCAAAGAGAGGTTCGAATGAGATTAGATTGATTCAAACAATCGCGATTTTAGTGGTCTTAGTTCTTTAAGCAGGGGGAGAAAACCACAGAAATGCAAATGATGCGTGCAGGGTTAGAATTGCGTACCTGGCTCCCGCACTCTACTATGCAATATGCTTCGCAGAAATTTTAAATCTAATCAGGCACATGCAGTCCTAGAATGCTATGATCCTAGATACGTCTAGCAATATGCGTGCACAGAAGTGTTTTTGGTATTTTTTTTTGAAAATTTTTAATTTGTTTTGAAAACCGCCTAGATTACAAACAAGCTAATCTAAATGCAGTGCAAGAAATAAAACCTAAGTTATTACAAAAATAATATGGAGGGGTTGAGAAGAGAAGAATGTCCAGTCCAAATTACAGATCAACAGAAAAATACAGGGAAATTTAATTTAACTACGAAGTGAAATAGCAAAGAAAAAAATTTTTTTTTGTCAAATCGACGTGCGGTCTTAGACAAGTACGCCTGGTGTCAGCGGATCTAAGATGATTGTCTAGCTTGTTGGACGGGCTACTGCCGGTCACTTCGCGGACAAATCGAGATTCCTTCGAGCGTCGGGTACCTGAAAAAAAACGACGTCAAATTTGCGAATCAAAGTGCAAATGAAAAGAAAAACAGACACATACGCGTCGCCTCCCCGGCAACGGCGCCAAAAATTGATCGTCGAAAATCGGAGTGCGTAAATCGATGTAAAAACCGAGTCGTTGTGCACAAAGATAGAAGACGAATCAATGATAAAATTTATATCCGAAACTCAAATTAACAGAACACACATGAGATGTGTGCGTATAGCAGTGAGCAACGAGTCGAACACAGGGAGGCAGATTTGACGTATCCAGTTACTTCTTTTCTTTTCTTAAGAGAGTGATATGATAGATGGAATCGGCACTTTATTTAAATAACTATTATCGAGGAAGTAAAATCTCTTACAAATAATCCCGAATCAAACACCAAGAAACTGTAATCAGCAAAAAAAATTGCAAGTGCGAGGAACATAAGGTGCAAAATACAAACATGCAGAGATTCAAACCAGTTGTTCTAGACCAAGTAATGATAACTAGACTTTAATTGAAAATGGATATGTAAAGATGTATCCCTGAAGTTCTTGCGTGAATCCTGAACAATTGTGATGGCTAGATGTCAAGCATAGATTCAGCAATGCCCACGCTTGCTCGGTAGCTTTGTATGATCATCGCTAAATGATGGCTATGCGTGAGTTGGAAATACTCTGCAGAAATAGTTTGATCTGTATGGTCCAAGTTGCTGCCTATGACATCCTCGTCCACATCCGATAACTACAAACAAAAGCAACAAAATAAGATAAACTAAACTTCTGAATAAGAATCACACTGCAGAAAAAAATTGATAAGAAACAAATGGTGAGGGAGGATCAGGAGATCTGGACGAAGGAGAAGGGTATGTGCACGCTTCAGTTGTCGCGAACTGCACACAAGTAGCGTGCTGCCCTGTTCTTCCTCGGGTCGAAGCGATTCCTCGTGGTTTCCAGCCTCCTCTCTATGACAGTGGTCATCCTCTTTTAAACATGTCTCTGCACGCCAGAATCCTCACGTCAATGAGTCATGATGAATTGGATTAGAGTCTTAACGGTTGTAAAAAGGAATGTACAATAAATCATGACGTGATTTCATGGGTAATTGGTGGAGAATTGATTCTCACGCATTAGACTTTCTTTCTTTGATTTAGGAACGTGTTCTTCTCTAAAAATATCCGGTATGCACATTTAAGCAGATCTCGTTGGGATTTGAACACTCCGCGTAGATTTCTCCCGAGACAGAGCAATTAAGTTTTGATCCTAATCGGCTACAGATGGAAGGTATGGTCGGGATCAGATCCTCGCCTTTCGCCTATTCTTGTGATCGAGTTGCACTGATGAGATTCGTCTACTCTAGCCAGAAATTATGAAGAACTGTGGAGTATCACGCCTGTAATTAGTATACGAAGACGGCTGACTTGCTATGTATATTCATGAAATGCTTGAAAACGTGGGTAATTTGCTCATAATGCCAATGTGAGAATGTGTATTTATGTGGATGTGTTTGCATGGTCTTTGGACGTGAAATGTTTTGATGGGAAACATGGAGATTAACACTAACGTCCAAGAGAATGGGTGGTTTTATGGAAGGGCACTCAAAGTTCCAGAGATTTTATAAACAAGTATTGTAGGATTATTTGTTTTAAAGAATGATGGGATAGAGTTATGCTGAGATAAGGTTGAGTATGATGAGAATAATAAACGTGAATGGTCTCGAACCCTAACCTCATGGAATTATGCTTAAATACTGACATTCGACCAGAAAATTCAACCACCAAAATATGCATGGGAAATCAATCTATTCCATCGTGGTAATGCTCGAGAAGTCCTTACTAAGGTCTCTTAATGTAATGAATCATAGATTCATCATGCGCCTAGGCCTGCGGGGGGATAACTAGGCCTGGAGGGGGGTCCTTTCACGATGAGGAGGGTGTACTTGACGATTTCTTCCCTCTCCCAGCCGCGGATGGATACGTTGATGCGTGACTGCAGCTTTGTGTGGGGCTTGAAGCTTTCTGGAGAGGGTTGGGATCTTCCTGTGGCTGTTTCGTAGGAAGAGGCTTTTAACGAGAGTTCAGTATGCTAGGATGCTCGCATCGGCCTCGGAGGATTGTGCTCTTTGTGGTAGCGGCGTGGAGTCCTTGGACCATCTCTTCTTTGCCTGCCCAGTGGTTTTGGGCGTTTGGGAGGCGGCGGCTGTGGGATGGATTGCTACTGTCGACTCGACTTCTTTCTGGGATTCTTTGGTGTCTAACAGGGATAGGGACCGCAGTGATCTCTTACGTACCTTGGCGAGCATCTGGGCGATCTGGCTGGGGTGGAACGAAGCTATTTTTAGGGATCAGCGGTTTTACAAAGGAAATATTTTATCTCAGTGTGCCCATCGTGTTGCCGACTGGCTGTTGGTCTAGTTCCCTCTCGGTGGTCGAGATGGATTCTTTGTAGAGTTTGCACGTTTCTTTGTTTTTTCCATGTTTTTGTTTTTGGTCTTTTCATAATAATTTAGGGGTGAACACCACCGAGTGTCTCCCCCGAAGTTTTAGACTTCAAAAAAAACATACATGTATGCATCAAAAAGTGTGTCAATACAGACACTTTACATATCAATGTATCTCATGATGTTGTAAATAAAGTAAAGCAGTAAAAACTACAAGTGAAAGATAGTTACATGTATTGTACCACAAATTTGTAATTGCACAAAAATAGTAGCTCCAAAGTACGAGCCGTTCATTGTTGCGGTCACTCCCGAAAACTTATGAATCCAACGTAAATGTATGTTATCAATAAAGTTACCCAGTACGATGCTAGACCTGCAGCAAGTAAGGTACTAAAGTCAGTGTACAAAAGAAACAAATTGAGTAAATCATCCTCACATAGAAGACAATACTCCAATCATTTTCATTGGTCATTAACAACCCAACGTGGATAGTTTGTGGTCTTGGTCTACATGGGGCTTTACGTTGTGAATATAAGGAACTTAGGATTGTGGTGCCTCTGTAGGCATGCAGTGGGGACAATGCTTCCTAACTAAGTTTCAAACATGTCCATTTAACTTCACCTACCAAACTATGAATCCATGTTAAACCCTCAAGTATTCGACTTCCCAATTCCTTAATCAATTTCCAACTCGTGACTTGTGAGTCGTCGCGAACCAATCAAATCCACCAACCACATGTAAATAGTCTACGATGGTGTAGGTTACAAGCCAATCACTAACATCTACTCCTCCATGTACTCAAGAGGCTTTATCCGTTTTTCAACTTCAATGACCATCGTTCGTGGAGTTCCCCTCTTAGTGCTCCCACTTGGAATACTGACTAATGTGGCCTACACCAAATAGTACATGAGTGTTAAACCTAAGTGAATAAGCAAAATGATAGATGGCCAACCATGCTACTTGGTTCACTCTCTAAGTATTGGACTAAAGGCACATAATTTTTAACACAAAACACCATGCGGTGACTCCTCAATGTAACAAACAACATGTCCCCAACGAATGCAAATGTTCGGTTTGTGGCATCTAAGTTTCTATCCAAGGTCCCAAGGATTCATGATCGTCCCTCGACAGCAATTGCCCCACATGTTGCTTAAGATCCAATCACCACATCATGACAAGAACCCAACGAGAAACATGTACGATGAACACAGATCTAAACTATATAAGTCTAGATGTCCCATACAATTGTTTGATTCAATGCTCAAGATGCTCTCATTTCACCAACACTCGCCGCATCAAATTTTAGCTTAATCCACACACATGAAGGAAATCAAGGTACGTTGCCGACGGCTATATTTAGAGAGAACAAGAGGAGGGGATAGGTTATGGGAGAGGGCTCCCTATGACGAGGTGGTTCTCAGATGTGTTTCTCCTCCCAGTGTAGGTTGATATTTTATAGAGGTGTGAATGTCCCCTCGTCAAGTCGGTCCTCTCCTCACACCCACGGTTTGGTCCTCCGCGGGACCCGGTCTCCACAACCGTCGGTCGCGCAACCACCGTCGACGGTTCTTGACCATGCGGTCATTGGACACGTTCTTCATCTCCCGCTTGACCGCAGTGGTCAAGTCAATCACACTTCCACTATTCGTGTTGTGTATGGAGATGTCAATATTGAGGTTCATTACTCATGAAGACCTTTTCCTTGACTCATGCATTCATGAGTCCCATTAAACCAACATGTGTTAATGTAAGTGCTAGCTACAATTTTCTTGGTTAACGAATCAT
Source organism: Ottelia alismoides (assembly GCA_037367405.1). NCBI lineage: Eukaryota > Viridiplantae > Streptophyta > Magnoliopsida > Alismatales > Hydrocharitaceae > Ottelia > Ottelia alismoides. The sequence goes on along the minus strand of JAZKJV010004178.1, from coordinate 229,087 downwards.
CTAACATATCGCTTGTAGGTATATAGGTTACCGTAATTTCCTGTTTTGCCACTATATCTTGTATATAGTGATGTTGGATTTCAATGCGCTTTCCTTTAGAACTATTAGCCCAACTATTAATCAAGCTTATCACAGCATCATTGTCACAATGCATTTTAATTGGCCTTTATCCAATTTGAGGCTTAGATTATCTAGAAAACGCCTGATCCATACAACATGAGTCGTGGACATGCTATATGTAGTGTATTCTGCTTCTTATGTACGTTTAGATACACATCATTGTTTCTTACTATCCCAAGAAACGACTGCACCACCAAACATGAATAGGTAACCAGATGTCGATTTTCTATCATCCACATGCCCTCCGAAATCAGCATCGGAGTATCCTACCACTTCAAGCGATTCTACTTGATACACAAGTTTCAGATGTACTATCTCTTTCAGATATCAAATAATCCTCTTTACAACTTCCCAGTGCGCTGGACTGGGATTACTTTGATATCTACTGACTAAGCTTACTGGATAGGCTAAGTCAGGTCGAGTACACATCACTGTATACATTAGACTCCCCACCGCTTGTGCATATCGTACATCTAAAGGCTTCTACCCCTTTTTGGGACACTAACTCGTACTGAGTCTCTTTCCCATAACAAGTGGTGTTGGAGCTGGAGTGTTATTCTACATTCTAAATCTCTGCAATATAGTACGTTGATTTTTTTCCTGATCAAGGCTCGATGTCTTTTAGTCCCTGTCTCTCGTTATTTGGATTCCAAGAACATAAGATGTTTTGTCCATGTCCTTCATCTCAAGTTCATTGCTTAATTCTGTTTGATTTCATTGAGCATTTGTATGTCATTACCTGCCAGCAGAATGTCATTTACATACAATGACATGATTGCAAACATGTTTCCGCTCTTCATGACATACACACAATTATCCAATTTATTTGAAACAAATCCAAATTGGATAACTTTCTTATGAAATTTGAGATACTATTGCTGTGAAGACTGCTTCGAGCCATATAATGACTTTCTTAACTTGTAAATCCTTTTCTCATGACCTTCAACATGAGAACCATCAGGTTGTCGCATATAATCTCCTCCATTAATTCTCCATTAAGGAAGGACATCTTCATAACCATTTGGAACAATCCAAATCCATATATGGGACTATGGATAAGGTCATCTGAATAGATGCAAACTTAGCCACTAGAGAGTAGGGTTCCTGGAAATCTATTCCAGCTTGCCGAGTATAACCCTTGGCAACTAATCTTGCTTTGTATTTATCAATTGTACCATCAACTCGGTATTTTTTCTTGAATACCCACTCACATCCTATGTATTTCCTATTTTCTGGCAAATCATATAACTCTCATACAGTGTTTTGCTTGATTGAGTCCAACTCATCCCTTATGGCGGTCGTCCATGATTTTGACTCAGACGAAACCATAGCTTCATCAAAGTATACGGGATCTGTATAATCCGCGACATCCTCATTCATGGTGTAGCACGACGCCTCACATCCATAGCAATGGTAATCTTTCATCTATGCGGGTGATGTTCTAGGTCTGTTGTTGTTGATTATACTCGTGGGTTGTGTGGGTCCACCCACTTCTTCTAAAGGATCACCACGTTCCATAGATTCATTCTCCACATTTAGATGATCCATATCATCCTCAAGTTCTTGTTTAATGCTCAAGTCGTCTTCATTGTCCTGTAGGATAATTAGAGAATCTGATTCCTCTACTTCATGCTCCTTTTCTTTATGAAATTCAAGGGAAGTTGCATCACAACTTTCGATCAGACCTTTTATTTTCATGACAGAACCTATATACTTTAGAATTCTCACTAAATCTAATAAACTTGCACTTTAGTGTACTGAAGTCTAGCTTGTCCCTAAGCTGACTCGGTACCAGAACATGTGCAACACATCCCTATTCCCGGAGATGGCTCAACTAGAGCTTTCTGACATTCCATATTTCATATGACGTTGATTATATGGACCTGGTGGAAATCCTATTTTGTATATAGTTCGCAGTCAACACTGTCTCTATCCAGAACTTCTTGAAGAGTCCTAAATGTGAAAGCATGCACCCTGCATTCATCAAGGTTCAATTCTTTCTTTCTGCTATACTATTCTGTTGTGGTGTATAGGGAATTATAGTCTACTTATGGATGCCTGACTAAATGCAGTAATCCTTAAACTCCTTTGATGTATATTCCTCACCTTTATCTGTCCTAAGGATCTTGATTGGTTTTCCCAATCTTCTCTCCACTTCTATCTTATATCTCTTTAAATGTTTCAAGTGCTTCCGACTTTCTTCCTAAGAGATAGATATAGGAGAACTTTGAGTAATCATCAACGAAGGTTATAAAGTATTCCTTATTTCTATATGTGTTGACACTTAGTGGTTTACATATATCCGAATGGATCAAACCTAGTAACTTTGTTAACCGAATTCCGGTTGAGAAGGGTATTCCCATCATTTTATCGGCCAGACAGCGTTTGCAAGACAATGTCCTTGCACCCGTGATCTTAGGCAACAGATTTACCTCCAACATTTGATCCATCTTGAAATTCCGTAGGTGGCCCAATCTCATGTGACACAATTCATAGTCAGATAAACAACACAAGGAATACTCAGTAGAGACATTCATTGATTCACTGGAGTTTATTACGGGAAGACAGAACATGTCATGCTCGGCTACAAACTTTCCCATCGTATAGACCTTCTTATTCTTGCCTATAGATACACATCTATTATAAAAACGGACATCGAAATCCTTCTTGAGCAGCACCGGGACAAAGATCAGGTTCCACCGTATCCCTAGGGCATATAGTACATCATTCAGTATCATAATGTTATCACCCAGGTCGAGTTTGTACATCCCAACACCTTCCACATCCATGTAGGTGTTGTTCCACATGAAAATCCTTTGTTCTCATTTGCTCAGGTCCTTGAAGTCCACCAGACCCTCCTTCATCTTTGTGATGTGTCTGATTGCTCCATAGTCGATCCACTATCCATCACTGTCCATGACGATTGAGTTGCATTGCACAACAATCGCGAATTATATTTTCTTCTTGCCTTTGTTTGCATGCATTCTAGAATTTCCTGGATTCTTCTTGTTGGGGCAATTGACCTTGAAATGACCATATTTGCTGCAACCGTAGCATGAGTCACGTGGGTATTTCCCACTCTTTCCCCAGAAATTCACCTTGGAGGGGTCCAACATTTTCTTTGCGTGCATGACATTTGCTTCTTCTTCTTCCTCGTCCTCAAATATCTCAGCTTTTGATCTTTGTTTAAAGAGGTCGTGCTCAATTGCCAGCTGTGCAGGTAGGTCCGTCACAGACTTAATGTTGCCATTCATCTTCAGAGACGTGGAAACCATGTCAAATGACGGTGTGAGACTTCCTACGATGGTTGTGATCTGTATCCTCTCTAGAATCGTGCAATTAGCAACCATAGATCCTTGGCCATCACGATCGTCTTGTTCATGTGCTCGAGGATGCTTTCAGATTTCTTCATTCTACACGAGTTGTACTGGTGTAAAAAGAGCTGGACGCTTACTTCCGACTTGGAGTGATATTTCTCCTTAACCACAGTCCAGAGTTCTTAAGCTGATTCGCATGACTCAAAGACCCGAATCAGGTTCAAATCCATGTGGGACAGCATGAAGCTCATAGCCTTATTATCCATTTTCTCCCACTGTTTGCAGGACCTATTCCTCCATAGTTGGATTTTCAGATAACGTTGGGTCAGGTTCGTCTATGATGGAGTGTATGCTATCGTGCAACAGGACATAGTAGATCTTTCTACTCCACAACTCATAATTAGTATCGTTAAGGTACTCAAATTTTCCCACCTCAGTGGCAAATGGTCTTGCTTGTCATATTTGGTCTAATGAAATACATGTAAGTGTGTATGAGATTGATTTATTTAACAGGATAAATAAAAATATATTTAAAAAAGACTCAAAGAATACGGAAACAATTAACCAAGTAATTTTAATTAATCTTGGACTCCAAAAGATCTTCTTAACTGTTTAATCAACAAGCAAATTAACAACAATATTTTATTATGATTGAATGATAATTACCAGAAAAACTTAATAAGGTTGTCCTAAATAAAGGTTATTTACACAAACTATTAAAAGGAGATGTTGAGTTTATTTTTTCAAAAAAACTGTACAACATACGTAAAAAAACACATTATAATGGTAAAAAATGTAGTTCAATGTTAAAGAAAGCTTTAATTTAATATCATTATTTAATGGCCCACATCCATTATTCCATATTCTTAACATATATTGTAATGTTCTAAATGATTCTGCATATTTTTAGAGTCAGAATAATCAAATTTTAAGACTGTTTGGGTCCACAGTCCCATAATGATCAATCATCTAACATATACTGGATGAAGTGTACTTTATTGATCAACTCCATCATGGCTAGATTGATCAGTCATGACATATAAAAATCAGATAGAATAGTGATGCTTCGTAATGTCGTTATGTATCAATCAAATGGAGATGTGATCACTTCAGAGGCTCAACCTAGCATATCCTTATAATACAATTGTCGTGTCACTTGGGAGCATAAACATTCTTTTTTGTCTATCAATATAGTCTAGCCGATAATAAGACGTGCTCACATGTCCACCAAGTACAATAATAGAGGAACATCGTTGCATGTCGTATATAGTAAAAAATCACATGTATACAAGCATATAAGGTAATATGAAGTGAAATGAGTTACTTTATTTAATAAATGTTAATGAAATTAATAATAATTTAACATTGGGTAATCAAGGATTTTACATGTGTCAATAATTGAGAGCTTTAGGGTTAGTGTCAAGTCAATGTAATTGAAATATGTAATATCTTAACATTCATCTAATTTTGATCCTTATTACCTTAAAATACAATAATGCAAATGGAATTTGTAAAACATCCTAACATTAACCTTACATCGGTCCAAGTGAGGATTTTCTCATCAACAAACCTAAAAAGTATGTTGGCATGTAGATATCCAATATGATGGCATGCCTTTTAAGCATCCTATTAAAAAACGTAATAAAACAAATTCATAATCAAAATTCACGTGATCATAAAAAACCGCAATTCTAATAAATTTAATATCCGATCTTGAAGCACAGTAAAATCCAGCTTCCTAAAAGGGATACAAACTTAAAAAAAGTGCACATATGTGTATTTTAATAATATAAAGGGATTTTTACTTCACGAACTTTAGAAATTTGTTAAATTACCTCTACGACCTTTTGTACAATGTGATTACCTCATCGACCCTGAAAATTACTCCTGAACTCCCACAAGCTTCAAACAAATTATGTTGTTTCAAAGGTCGAAAAGTAATTTACTAAGTTTACGGGGTTCGTAGGAGCAAAAATCCCTACTATAATTGACATTTTCCCAAACATTTAAAAAGACAGACTTCTAAATATATAAATATTGTTTTGTAGATGGATGTGTACTTAGATTGCAAGTATCAAGATAATAACTTATGATGTCTCGTATATAGATATAATAATGTTAGCCACAATATGCCTCCTTATTTTTTCTATAAAGTAATCCTAGATATTTAATTATTGTTCGAATGCCAACCTTATGGATTAATTCCCTATAATATGAACTATGTTTGTTTCAAGTTTTGCTTCAATAACAATTGCATATCACATAATTATACAATATTTCATATTTTAGTAAATAGACATGTAGAAATAGCAATTATGGAAACACAGAGGGAGCATATGCTGCTTTCTCTCCGCTGTTGGTTTTTTATAGGGATTTTTACGCCAGTAGCTCTATAAACTTCGTCAATTGCCTGTTCATCACATGTATTTTACGTAATTATTCCAAACCGCTATAAACATGCTAATGCTTACACCATGACCCACATGGTTAACTCTCATCAATTTAGTTGTAAATAGGAAAGGTTTACATCGAAACAGAAGGCAAACGGGAAACAAGCTCCGCCGCTAGTTCTTTTTGTATTGCAAAGCCAATCCTAATAAACACTACATCCATAGATCTGGGGTCCATCACATTACTGTTCATCACTTTTTGGATCCTCTCTAAAAGCTCAATAGCTTCCGGTGCTAGGAAGCCAAAGGTGTCAAAATCAAAAGGGATGAAGGCATGTTGATTCTCCGTGCAAGCTTTCTCGTGTTTCGTCACTTTTGCTAAAGAAGCTTTAAGGGCAGCTTGCCCTGCTGTGAAGGTCCCGCTCTTCAACCCCACCATCGGGGAAACCTCTGTCAAATCTACACAAGCATATTTTCCTCCTATCCACCCAAAAATCAAAATATCAGCAGGTCTAAGTGTGGATCTTTCCTCCTGTGGATCTGTTAAAAAATTCACTGGCGCCTCTTTCTTAGTAGCAATACCTGCACGTTTGAGGACATCGAATAGAACGTCTCTAACGAGATCGTGTCTGTACTTAAACCCCGACCCTGGGAGCTCCCTACAATGAATGGAATGATCACGAAAATTGTCCAAGCATGCCTTGCGACGGACTGGACAAAACTCATCAGCAGGAAATAACGGAATCATGCGACGATATTTGAGGATACTGCGGTACTCTACCGGTGACATGTGAAGTCCAAGTCCGTCTATAGGAAGGGTAAGGAGAAAATCTTGGGCAAGAACAACTTGAAGACACCGAAAAACTGTCTTTTGTCTAACGAACATGTTATATACCACCTCCACATCCACGATTATTTTGCTAAAAAGTGCACTCGCCAAAACATTCTGGGTCTTAGAGGGGACGGTGTCCTTTTTAGAGAAGTCCCTCCCTTTCCAAAATGGCATCTCACTTTGGGTGGGGGGCATCCCCGACTCCGGACAACACCATCGCGGAGTCACATTTCCTTTATGTAGCAGAACTCAGACGGGTCCAAGAAGAAACTTTTGAACGAGAAGAACATCTATATCTCCTCCCTTTGTGAGGCGTCTTCGAAGCTAAAGAGAGCATCGACGGAGGAGGATGTGAAGTTGTAGCTTTAGAAGATGACTTCTTCAGCTTTCCATTCTTATGCATGTGGTCTTTACGAGTAGGGGAATCTACTGTGGCCAAGGGGCAGGTGAGGCTACCAGTCATCCCTCCAAGCTCAACTATGTTGGCGACCTCCTCTCTTGCCTATTCCCTCCATGCTTTGTAGCAACTTAAACAACAAGAATCATAAAAGGTAGTATAACTACTACAACTCTATTAGTGAAAACCTTACCCTAAAGTCTTTGTATACTTCATAAGCTCAAGTCACAACTGCTGCTCAACAACTTGCAATCTTGGATGGACTTCTAAATAAGTATACATGAACAAAAATCTCTATACAACTAAAGATACTAATATACTGCTCACTAGTTAGAAGTGTAAAAGAGCAGAGAGCTATATGAGGTGCTAATTTACTGTTGCGCTCTGAGATATGGATTATTCATTTACGCAACATTCGCAATATTAAAATCACTATTTGGAGGATCTTCAAGGTACAATATTATCTCCATTACTACCATATATAAAATTTTATCCCTAATTTCTTCTCCCCTTCAATTCTTTCGAGATCTGGGGTTTTAAATTGATTTTAGTTGTTGTTGCTTAGATGAGAATTAGGGGTTTTATTTTATATGAATCTGCTGCAGAGATTCTACTATTTAGATGAGGAAATTTACGGCACTAAATCGAAGATTTGCTCCTGAAATTTCATTGAATTGAGAGTAATTTTGGGGAAAATTCATGCATGATATGTTATTAAATTTGCTACTTATTAGTCAAGAAATTGGGAGGCATTTAATTACGGATTAGCTGCTGAGATTCTAATGTTCAAATTAGGAAATTTATGGTATTAAATCATGGATTTGCTGCTGAGATTCTACTGTCTGATTGAGGGAGTTTGGGATATTAAATTATGGATTTGCATGCTGAAATTCTACTGTTTGATTGAAGATCATGGATTTGCTGCTTTGATTGTACTATTTAATTAAGGAAATTTGAGATTTTTAAGTGTATGAGTTGCTGCTATGTATAGCTAATAAAATGGTCTGATTTCATGTTATTCCCTGCTACTAAAAATTTAAGTTTGGGGAAAATAATTTGGTCATAAGTTGCTACTATGTATAGCTAAATAAATGATATGATTATATGATATTCTCTGCTACTAAAAGATAAGAATTTTGAATTATATTCTTGCGTGATGTCTTGCTCAATTATATGGAATGGATAATAAGAAATAAGTCGTAGTCCATATCTAGGTCTATCCCATTTCAGGGATGCTAAACATCGTGCAAGTGTTTTTACACTCATATAATGAATAGACATGATGGTCGTACTTAATTTCATCTTAAAAGTGACCCACCATGAGCTAGTAGGGACCTAACTTGTATTTAATAATGGTGTAGATGACCTAATTCTTAACCGTGGTCATGAGTATGTTCAATTGGTGACTTATCATAGGCTTAACTGGTGTCCAACAATTTGCACAAGAACGACATATCGTGTGCTCAAAATAGTGTCAAATCATGTGTAAATGCGACATGCCACACGCTTAAATGGTGTCCACCCATGTATATACGAGTAACTTGCGACAACCCATGTGCCCAAGAGCTCGTTTGGAAAGAGGGATACCCCCGGTTTATCCCCCTTTTTCCCAGGTCATATCTGGGTTGGATTTCCATTACAAATCAACGCAACATCACATTCCTTATTCTAACCATCTACCAACCCTCATAACCATCCAAACAACTACTATTCACAGAGGCTACCCCAACTCACATCCCAAGAGTAACCTGCCACAGGTTGACCTAGTGTTTCTAACGTTTCCACATAAATGCTAAGCCCTAATATTTTCCATGTTTTGAGAGTACATGTTAGGAACAATGGTAGTGGTATATACTAGTGGCCTGCAATGAGCCCAACGATGACCTGCCACGAGGCTAAGTTGTCATGACCTCAATTCCTGGTCGTCAGATCCTTTTCATAACCGGATCTGGTTATTTAGCAATAATTTATTCAACAATCACAACTAACATCCAGAAACAGACTGCAATTAAAATACTAAAAAAAGTATTTAATTCATTTCCATTCACAAAATAAAGCTTACATGATATATTGTCTCACTATAATCATTTACATGTACATCATCTGGAAGGAAATACACAAAAAGATTAACAACTACCTTATAGAGTGAAGCTACTGAAGCTGGGGAATAACACAATAGCTTTACTCTATAAGGTAATTGATAATATTTGTTTGTGTATTCCTTTCACCTGATGTACATGTAAATGATTATATTGGGACAACGTATCATATAGCTTTATTTTATGAATGGAAAAGAATTAAATACTTTTTACGAGTATTTTTAATTGCAGCCTGTTTCTGAATGTTAGTTGTGATTACAAAATAAATTATTGCTGGGTAACCGGTTCCGGATATAAGGAGGATCTGACGACCTTGAATTGGGGTCGTGACATAAGCAATGGCCTATATTAGTGACCTGCTGTGGACAATCTGTCATAGGTGACCTATTGTGGATAACCTCTCATAAGTGAGCTACTACAGCTTACTTGCAGTAGGTTGACTTCTATGGTGACCTGCTAGGTTGCTACAAGTGACTAGCCACGTGGGTGACATCTTGTAGTGACCTAGCAGGCTAGCATGTGCCCAAGAGTGAGCAACCATGGGATCTGCTATATTTACTTGACTTTTCCCAACATGTGTCAACGATTTCTAGTGCTACACAATTCTGAAGGAGGTGTTCTTGGATGCGTTGAAAAGCTTACTTTGAGCTATTTCTAATAACTTACCATATTCCTCCATACCTTTTATGTATAGGTCCATAACCATTAAAACTCCCACACATTTACCAAATTTCGACACTTTGGTCTAGTCCAACTCCGAGACTATTTGCTCCACATATACATCCACATACCGACATAGGTAATTTTGAGCCCCTAAACATGCATTTAATCCATTGGTTTAACACCGAATACATTCAATCCATCTTCAATTCTAACCATTTTAACTTAGCACGTAAGTTGGTTTAACAAAACATCCCATTATCCACATATTATTTCTTGAAGAACATGAATAGCCAACAACCAACACGTCACTGGAAAAAACTCATCCAACAAGAGGGACACAAAGGTCCATGGGAACATGCATGGCAAGAAGATGCAAAAAAAGGAAGGGGACTATACCTTACAAAGACATTCCTTTGTGCAAACTCGCGTCATAACCACGTTCCCACACGTCAACATGACCACGGTAACCTCTAAAACACGAGAAACCCTTGTTAGGTTTATAACCTACAAACAAAATCACCAAATAAATGGAGAGATAAAGAGGCGATTTTACATTTTCAATGCAATATCCATATAGAAGATAATGAGAGGAAGCTCCTCTTAGAAAATGACGGTGACCAGTCACTCCAACATCATTCCGGAGAGGAGAGTTGGAGGAGAGATAGTTACTAAGGTTTACAAATGAGAAGAGAGAGAGAGAGAGAGAGCGCAAGCCAAATGAGTCTTTTATATGCCTCTACTTCACCAAAGAGATCCCCCTCATCTCTCCTACCCTGCCTCGAACTCTAGTTCCCAACCTCATCTTCAACCGTTTCCTTGATACCATCCCATTTTCCATCGATCATCTTCAGAAGCTTCAACACCTCTTTGGATAGTAGGAAGGAGGCGGAGGAGAAGTAAGGAGAGAAGGGGGGGGGGATTCATTGTTGGATTTATTGTTGTTTGATTAGCTCGAGATTAACTCACGTAATTTAACAAGAAGACTCAAATTAATGATAATTACAAGAATTAACATGCAATTGACAAAGTTTATAGCATGGTATAAAAATCCCTTATTTATAAGGAGGGGGTAAAGGCTAATTTCCCAAATGGCTATGTCCCATTTTGACACCTCACAACATGCTGACTTAAGGCGTTTTTTTTTTCAAATGCGAAAACATATGCCTATTTAATTAATATCGAACATTTTAGTAATTATTTTAAAAAAGTGCACTCAACTCCATGCCCACATTTGCCTTCTATAGATTAGGATGAAATGTTTAGTAATCTAACCGTCTTAATTAATGGAGCGATATCAAGTTAATAAAAAAGATAAAAATCCGTTTTAGTATATCTCTTAAAAATTATGGTTTAGTGTGTTGATATATGGACGGGAATCCTAATTGATATTCACGTATAAATTTTTAATAGTTGTATAATGATTCAAGCAATCCAACTGTTTGGGACCGTTCGGTTCGAGAATAAAAAGAATAAAGATGGAGAATAAGAAGAATAAAAGTTTATTTTCTATTCAACTGAAAAGATATGAATAAAGAGAATAAGATAGAATAAGGGTGGATAAGGTAGAATAAAAGTCATCATTCTATTTTAATTATCCAAAGAAAGTAACATATGCTTAAATACCCTTACAAATTTATGATTTAGTGTATTGAATGGATGGATATCTTATGTAATATCCATATGCATACTGTTTTCTTATTATTCTGCAATTTAAATTAAAGAGTCTATTAATCTAACTATACAAATCAAGTTGACAGAGAGATTGAAATTTATTATAACCTAAATCAACATGTCTAATATATTTTTAGATATCCTTGCAATTTATAGTTTCCAATATTAATATGATATAAGGATTTCTATCTTATATGATGCTCCATGAGGATGCCATTTAATCATCATGCTCGAGAAAAGATGCTGCTACTCTACATGTGTGAATTAATAGAGCACAATAAAATAGATTGTTGGATAAACTTTCATATTATTCTAGTTTAAAATATTTAGTAAATATACATTAGCAATTTAAATAACTTATTGTGTGTTTTATGGATGGGAATCTTATTTGAAGTCTCATGTGTTACCAATCAACAATTTTAAATTTAGCTAATATTTTTTTATTTTGCTACTAAATTTAAATAATTATTTTTTTACTATTATATTTAAATAATTAGTTTATGGAATTAAATAATTGCTTTTTAAGATCGACTCTAAAGTTTGCACAACAAAACCTCAAGATGAAAATTTCGACTTTCCCTAAGGTGCTGTTGGGTTAGGGGTTTACCCCTTAACCCACTCCTTTTTCTTTCTAAGGTGGCTCCTATATTTTCTTTTTTTTAATATATTAAATAAATTAATTCTTTTCATCCACTACATCAAAAAATAATATATTATACCATCATATCATATAAAAATTACAAACTACTCAACTTCTACTCATTTTTCCAAACTTCAATACAATCACATCACAATAACTACCCACTTTTCCAAACTTCAATACAATCATATCACAACAAACCCCAACAAATCCACTTTAACTCTCTATCCAAACACCAAAACACAAAACGAGTTACCTCCGATCAGTTTAATCCTCTCTAACCCGCGTACCAAACACACCCTAAGAGAGCTAACTTGGCTCCCTCGTCCCATTTTCTCCATATTTTTTATTTCTTTGAAAAATACTTCCGTGAATTTTGATTATTATATCCTTGTATTATACCATTCAAATTTCGTGGCAAACAAAAACTCATACGACATCCATTCAGATGAGATCGATTTCAACAATTCTGCGACCGTTAAAAAATGACTGTGTAGATAGAAACTGTAGGGATCTCTATTTTTCACGAAACTTGAATGACATAATATAGAAATATAGCAATGGATTTTCACGGATTTATTTTTTAAAAATAAAAATACAGGAAAAATGAGATGGAAGAACTAAGTTAGCTCCCCAAAGGGCAGCCCCACTTTCCCATTAATCAATTCACTGTCGTAGAAATTAATTCATTGCATATCTTTAGACATGATTCAATCTTAGCCCTTCAGCCACAAAATCCTAGCTTCGTCTCTGGTATAAGGGAGCTTGAGATCACAGCATTGCTCTGACAATGGTGCACGAGCCGAGAGCGCGCTAGAGCATGTCGTTTCTCAGTATCGACCAACGATCTGCCTGTTTAATTGGTAGCACATACCATGGCAATATTATCCCCCATCAGTTGATTATTTAGCAAATATTATTCACATCATACAGATTGGAGGTGACTAGATGCCTTTTATGGGATAGCTGATTCCCAACAATGAGCTAATTATATTTTACAGAACAATGCTGGATGCTGTGCCCTAGGTGAGCTTTAAAGTACAAAAGTAATCTAAATATTTTATAGTTTAGTAGTTTACAATTGTACGATGGCACCTAGGAATGGCTATCGAGCTCAACAAGCCGAGCTAGGTTCTCGCTCGAGCATGGAGAGTTCAAGCCTCTCATCGAGCCAGCTCGGGTTCGATAAGGATCGAGCCGAGCCCGTTATTGAGCTTGATCTGGGATCGAGCCAAGTTTGGCTCGTTAAGGGAAATCGAACTTTTAGGTACAAAAGTGCAGTGCTTGTGCATGAACCCATGATCTCTTCTTTGAAGGTATGTCTTCATTACCGGTAGGCTAATATCCGAGTTATATTTTAAAAGCTAATTATATTATATACTATAACATTCTATTTGTAAAAAAATACTACTTTACTATTTATAACCTAGAAAAATATAAGTAAAGATGCATTTACATGTTCTTCAGAAAAATATAATATTGGTCGACACATTAGTGGATAACAAAGATTATCAAATAAGTCATATTTAAAGATGTATAATAACATGAGATCGTAATTAAGTCTACGATATAATATATATGAAATATTGCCACGTTGGAATTCACATTCACATATATGGACATATATAGTTCTAAAGTACCCACGAAACAAAATTATATCGATCAACAGTTTAGTTTGGTATAATACACATTTAATTGCTACCTACATAGACAACAACTATATACATAGGTATCGATTGTTGAACATGCATTCGTTATCAAACCCCACATCGAGTTATCGACTCAGCTTGGGATCGGCTCGTTAAGCTATCTAGCTCAAAATTCTGACTCGGACTCAGCTCAATAACTTAATGAGCCAGGCTCACGAGCTCTAGTATGGCTCATCGAGCCTTGACTCAATAGCCAGCTCTAGTGGCACCATGCAACTCTGGGGACCTTTGAATGCAAGAAAATGCTATCAAACCAGTAACAATTCTTTGCACCACCAACTACTTTGTGCAATGTCCGAATGAAGTACATAGAGACGTATAAGAAGAGAGCTTAAGAATAATTAGAAAGTTCTTGAAAGCAAACCAACCCCCTTGCCTTAATATTTACATGGAAAAAAACCTGTACAAAGAATTTTAAACCAGAGGACTTTACACATATATTTCAAAAACGGGAAGAGAAACTAATGAATTTACGCACACAATTGTACAATGACACAATATATAACTATACAAGCAATGGCTATATACATTTTCTACAACGTCGATATCTTATTCCCAATGTGGAAAGAATCTGAGCTGATACATCTGCATCAACATGAAATCAGAGGAACAGAATCAGACTTTTGGCTATTGATTTCAAGGCAAACAAGGGACAACAAAGCTAGGGCAGACCAGGAGATGAACAACAGTAGACTTACATCATACAAAGCCGCATTTGACCGTGTTTGAAAATAAGCAAACGTCGGTCCGATATGCCGACCGCGAAGAGTCCGATCTGGGAGAAAAGAAAAAGGAAAAGGAAAATACACAGATTCAGCCAGGAATAAACTAGCAAGTAAAAGCTACAGGTTGGTATTGGGGCTTACCATTGTCGATAGTCTGGATACCTGGAGGATCCATTGTACTTCTCCATGGAATCTCTTTTATGCTCGGGATCCAGACTGCAATGGAGCATGGATTATACTAAAAGGATGCACTCTTCTCAAATAAGTTAAAACCAGAGCAAGAGCCTGATGGATTAATGGACTAAAAGCAGTGATGAGAGGGACTGACAGAGATGCAGAGATAAACTTACCATATCTACATCAATATTCAAAGTGCAATACAGATAAATATATGGATATATTATAGATATGAAAAAATGTGGTATTATATCCCTGATATCAGATAAACATACATATATTTGTTAAATGGATATTCATTAAATAGACATGGATAACCAGCAGATGGCTGCAAATTAACCTTCGGATAGGGGACACCTTCAACATGTTGTAATATCTAAGTGATATATAATGTAAACAATATTGTAATGTTGTCCATATATTAAAGGGATTTTATCAGTTGTGCCAGATATATTGCAATCACTTTTTTGGAATATCAATTCTGTCCCTGATTTTTTACACCGTTATCACTTGCCTCCCTTTTTTGGAATATCAATTCTGTCCCTGATTTTTTACACCGTTATCACTTGTGCTCTTCCGTTAATTTCATCATCAATGGGTTGAAATAAACCATGGTTTATACAAACCGTTGTTTGATTAATAAGGGCATACGTGTCAAAATAACTCCCCTCTACATCTCCTCCTCCACCACTCCCCCTCCAGCCCCTCCTCCTTTGTCCCTCCACAAGAGAATAGCTCGCCTGGGTGGGCTCCCGAAGAACCATGCCCTTGCCTTGACGAGTTGGCGGCTCCTCGAAGACTTGGTGACCAACAAAACTTGCTACAGAGGAGTAAGGACGGGGCACAAATAGCAATATAAAAACGTATTCATCTGATGAAATTAACTGACATATTGAATATCAACAATGTGAATGGAAAATATAATTGTATGTTTTTTGAGATTATAAAAATGATTGTGCTCTTTAAAAAATATCTTGTTAGAGTTGCCCTCGACGAGATTTCATATTTTAAAATCGTTGAATACTTTCTTCATTGCTAAAATCATATGTATTGATCCTCCTCGGCTGGGAGCTACGCCTACTTCTTCTCTGATCAAAGGTTGGGGACGGAGGAGGGTTCCTGGGGGCATGGGGAGGAGGTGGAGATGATGGTTGCGTGGTGGTGCGCATCGAACAGAAGAGGTCCGAGAGGCCGGGGGGGAGGAGGAGGCTTTGGCTGGAGGGAAGGGGAGGATGTGGGTGGAGATGGAGGCTGCAGGCGGAGGGGTGAGGAGGAGGATGAGGTCGGGGACGAGGGAGGGGAGGAGGAGACATAGGCTAGGGGTAGAGGGGGAGGCTGTAACTAGAGTGGGAGGGGGAAGCTGCGAGCGGAGGAGGAGAATGCGGGTAGAGGAGGAGGTTGTGGGTGAGGTGAGAAGGATGGGGGCGAAGGGGGAGGTTGCGAGCAGAGGAGGGGGAACTTGCGGGCGGAGGAGGAGGTTGCAAACGAATGTGAGGAGGATACTGGGGGCGGAGGACAAGTCTGTGGGCAGGGTGGGGAGAACATGGATGGAGGGGGAGGCTGCGCAGACAGAGGAGGAGGTTGTAGGCGGGGTAAGGAGGATGGGGCAGAGGGGAATGCTGCGGGGGGGAGGTTGAGGGAAGAGGAGGATTCTGGGGGCGGGAGGTTGCAAGCAGGGAGAGGAGGACGGGGCGGAGGGGGAGGCGTGGGGGAGGAGCAGGGGCCAGGGGGAGCTCGGAGCAGAGGAGGTTGCAGGAGAGCTCGGGGCGGAGGAGGAGCGGGGACAGAAGGGGAGGCGCGTGGGCGGAGGGAGGAGCAGGGGAGGAAGAGAAGGGAGGAAGAGGAAGAAGATAAGGGAGGATGAATAGGATGAGGACATTTTAGTCCTCTTTTTTGAAGTTAATTCCATTTGTATCCTCAAAGTTAACTTCCATTTGGTTGGTTGTGGACGGTCACTAACCCGAGAGGCACAAGTGATAGAACGACAAGAAATCGGGGACACAACTGATATTCCCAAAAAGGGAGGGGTAAAACTGAAATTGCAATATCTTGGAGGGACACAACTGATAGAAATCCTATTTTAATTTTGATAATTCCCATATGTAATCAATCCAAAATTCTAAATTTATCAAGGATAATTCTAACCAATAATTTTATACAATATATCCAATTCAATCAAGTTTGTTCCATCAAAAATTATTTCAACATTAGATATTTTCTAATATATCAAAAAAGATTAAAATAAGAAATTCAATGGTAGTAGAAAATTATGTAATAGAACATACCTGTCCTTCGAATTTGAATCTTAATAGCAGCAAAATTTTATCCAATTTGATCTATGACTATCAATGAAGTTAAGGGAGGGACGCTAGACAAAGAACACGAGAGAGAGAGATGAGAGAGAAAGCAATTGAAAGAGAGAGAGAGAAAGTGAAAGTCAGCAAGAGAGAGGGAGAGAGAGTGCATTTAAGATAGAAAAAAGGAACTTTAATTTTACGAGAGAGATAGGGAGATAACGGGGGATGCTATGTTTGGAGGGGGGAGAGGGAGAGACGACGAGAGAGAGAGAGACGACAAGAGGGAGAGAGAGATGATGAGAGGGAGAGAGAGAGAGACGACAAGAGGGAGAGAGAGATGATGAGAGGGAGAGAGAGCGCGTGCAAGAGAGAGAATTGGAAAGGGGAGTGCATCAGGGAGTTATCGGAAAGGGAAGAAGTGAGGATGCTGTATTTGGAGTGAGATATTTTCAATTATATATGGAATGTATTAAATTTTTCAAAAATTAAGGGGAGGCGATGCATTTGCCCCACCTTGCCCCCTCTTCATTGGTCCTTGGTTCCAGACCACGCCTTGTACCAAGCTCACTCACTCAACCTAGAAGCCAGGGACTATCACTCTCAACAAACTTATGAAACAGAAGAGGAACTCAAAAGCAAATGATGGCAGTGTTCTTGGGGACGACGCTCCACCAAGTGATGGGTGATCAAATCCGAGGTAGAGGACTCCCTCCTCCTCAGGTTACCTGAAGATGGCCAATGAAGGGCTAATGAGTTGGGAGCTCCTCCGATAGTTTATCAAACAGGAGGAGCGGAGGAGAAAGGGCTCGCAGAGGAGGGGCGGACGAGGATGTGGTCAGAGGAGGTGGGGCTGGAGGGGGATAAAGAGGATATTGACAAAAAAATTCCCCGGTTGCAACATGGGATTTCCAAGGATTTGTTTGTAAGCATCAAATTTGTGATTAATTGGTTCATGAAAACTCCATAAAAAAATCAATAAAAATCCTCATTAGATCCGCAATAGGGTTTATCTGTGAAAATACAAACGTTTTGATGATTTGGTGGATAGATGGAGGTGGAGTAAAGAGAGAAAACAAAGAGGAGGAAGAAGAAGAAGAATGGAGGGGCGGCATAGGAGGGGTTGGAGGGGGAGGGGCAGAGAAGGGAATGGAGGGGGCAGAGGGGCGGGGGGACTGGAGGTGGAGTTGGTCGGAGGAGGAGGTGGCCGAAGGAGGAAGGGCTGGAGGGGGAGGAGCGATGGTAGAGGCCACTGGAGGAGGTGGAACTGGAGGGGAAGAGGCGAAAAAGGAGGCGACGACGGAGGTCACCAGAGGAGGAGGAAGGGTTGGATGGAGAGGAGGGAGGAAGAGTGGTTGAAGAGGAAAAGGAGAAGAAAAAGACATATCTACCTTTAGTTTTTTTTCTAATTACTCTTGTGTCCCTAAAGTTAACGTCTGTTTATGAAAGAAATCAGGGGCAGAATTGATATTCCAAAAAAGAAAGGGTCATAACTTATATCACAATATCTAAGGAGGGCACAACTGATAAAAATAATATATTAAATTACTTTATTATTAAATAAAACTGATTAGCATGAACAACATACAAAATAATAATAATAACAATAAGACATATGATGTGAGGACGGTGTATAATAAGGGGATGAAGGAATGTAAAATTGAAGTTGGTTTATATAAACATTTTATAAATTTATGATATATAACATTTTATAAATTTATGATATAAATATATTTGTCACCAAAATTATATACATAAGCATGCACGCACGGTATATATATGTGCATAGATTGTTATTCGGATGGATATCCACCTAAATTTCCAATACATGTATATCCATATCTACCTAAAATAACAAATCGTAACTAACTCCAAATCTCTATCTGTCAAAAATTTCAAATGAATATCCATAAGCGCATCGATGTTCACCAAAATTTAAAAATGCATATCCACTTCTTAAAAAACGGACATGGCTGCGAACGGATATGTGGATATACTATATCCGTTTGCATTCTAATTTAAAGGCTAAAGTCATCGCATTTTTCTGAATGATTGGGCATCTAGGGTTCACAGAAACATAACAAGCAATATTTCTCAATCATACAAAAAGTTACCTATTCCGAACTCCTAGAAGAGCAAAATGGACAGCACGAGCAGCAGAGGAAGCTGGAGTGACGGCAGCTGCAGGAGCAGCTCGGATGGCGTTCGCTAAAGCTGCACCAGCCCCAGCCCCATGCTGGTATGTCTTGAGAGGTTTCCCCACTAATGCAGATGCAGTTCTGCTGACTCCATCGCTTAGACTTTCATAGGCCTGCCGTGTATAAACACTATTAATGCAATCACGAATATGCGCCAAAGTAATTCAAGTAACAGCTTTTTTGACATAAGCATACGGCTATAACGAATCTCACAACCTTTAAAACATTTTCTTCAATTTCCAATTCACCACAATCATAAGTTCTAATGGCCACAACGCTTCTACACTATAAAAAATGGCGAAGCCTTCTCCCACTATAAGTAGGGTTGGCTACATGGATTCTTGCTTAAATCCATGTTGAAAGATTCGACTATTTTTTATGCTGGCTGTCGACCACCTAATGCAACCCCTACAAGAGGGGATTTGAACTCTGGTCTTTTGGATGGTAGGCACACTGCACTACCACCAGACCATTAAGCGGGTACAACGCTTCTACACTATAACTTGAGAATTCATATAACCAGACTGGTAATGTTCTTATCTAGACATGCCACTTAAGTACTTGTTATGATAAGCCACCACATGTTTTCTTTGACAGCAAGAGTAATTAACTTACCATCAGATGATGTTGAAGCATCGTGCATTTTAATATTTCATGGTACTAGGTCTGACAAAAGCTTGACCTTTTAGACTAGGATAACTGGATAATTCTATAGTTTCTACGAGTATTCATTTTAATATTTCATGGTACTAGGTCTGACAAAAGCTTGACCTTTTAGACTAGGATAACTGGATAATTCTATAGTTTCTACGAGTATTCGCTCTCAAGATTTTCCCCCACAAAACTGGTTTTTATTTTAGGGATTAGAAAAACCCAGGGAATATATTCAACAACAACACAGCCTTTTCCCACAATTAAGTAGACCAGGGTTATATTAAGAATAAAAAAATCGGTCTCCTACATGAGTCACCCCTTTACACTACTCATGTTTAAACATAAGAATATGTGGTAAATATCTTCACCAAGATAGTAACCAGAATGTCGATTCGAAAGCTGTAGTTCTAAACTGGCAAAATCAATATCTATGTTCCAGCTTGAAAGAAAGCGTCAAGTGTAAATTATTCATCATGTGAGTCAGTCCAGTTTTTCCAGATTATTAATGACTGATTTGGTTTATTTCTTCTCGATAAATATTGGTAGAGATTTAATTATGGGCAAAATTTGGCAAAATTTTATAATAACATGTCTGCTGGATGTGATATGATGCCAATTGGGATAATGAGAATTATTTATTCCATGGACCCCTAGGACTCTCTTATATAGACAAGAGACCTATGGGTAAATAACACAAGATAGATATAAAAATGTAAACTGAAAAAATAATACAGAAACATAAATATATACCTCTACACTCCCCCTCAAGATGGAGCATAGATGTCAATCATGCTCAGCTTGGATACACACTTCTGAAAGGGTCCTTTGAGCAAAGCCTTGATGAAAACATTAGCAGTTTGATCTTGTTAGAGTATTTGGTTGTGCGCCCATTGAGTTGTAACAGGGTAAATGGACCCTGGAGAAGATCCATTTACCCCATCCAGTGTTTAGTCCCATACCACCTAGTGGTGGGACTTGGAGGCTTTGGAGAGGCTATATAAGGAGCCCCAGACCTCCTGTATTCATTGAGAAAAAGGAGTGCAATATCCATCCCTTTGAGGGCTTCTCCTGTGGTTTCATCCCGCTCCTCACGGAGTAGGGTTCCACGTTAATCCCGCTGTTCTTATTTTGTTCTTTATCTTTTTCCATATTCGCTTCCGCATATTTATTTTCTTAACATGGTATCAGAGCGGGTTCGTTTCTCGAGGATTTCATATTGATTATTTTTTCGAGATTCCATGTTCATGTTGAAGATATATTTATGAAGATCGTTGTACTGTTCGTGTTCATATTCCGACGAAGGATTTTATTTTTCAGGGTTCTTTGAAACCCTAGATCTATCCATGTGCGTGCAGTGGAACCGCCACATCTCCATACGGCTAAGCCGACGCCACAAAGCCCCAGGCGAGATCACAACAAGGCGGCCAGATCCTCCAAGCACGCGATGGCCCTCCTGGTCTCGCGGATCCCCGCACAGGCGCAGTCCCAGCCTCGGCGGCGACAAGCACCTGCGCAACCCCCTTTCTCACGCGCTCCTCCCTGCCAGACCTCCCTTGCGGTGCGGACCCTAGCCAGAGCCCCTGCCCTAACCCCACTTCGTCTCCTCATAAATGACAACTGGCCAAGCTTCCCTCCAACGTCGTCCCGCGCGCATCTCCCAGGCGCACATCCCCACAGCGCAGCTTCCTCCTCCGAGCGCCCATCTTCGATCCCGCTGGCGGCGCCTACTCCCGAGGTCGCGCAGTTCCCAGGTACGACCCACTCGCGCGCCCCTGCGCGACAACCTGCTCCCAGGCCGCGTATCTCACTGCCGCAGCCCAGGCGGCACCATCAGCGACGAACACGCACATCTCTGCCTCGCGTTCTCCCTCGCGCATCGGGCCCCTGCGCCAGGCATGAAGCCTCACAGTCCTTTTGCGACGATCATTCCCTTTGTTCCCAAATGACGACGGCTTCATTCGATTATTGCATTCACGGAACCGTAGCGTAAAACCCGGGACCCGATACACAAATTGGTTCTTGGGCCTGTTATGAGTTATAAAAAAAATTATTTGTTTAAGGGCTATGTGGGCCCGATACCCCCTGACTTAAGGGGTGGGCGGTTCATTTCGAAAGAATAGGGTTGCCGTGAAAAAAAAGGAAAAAAAAGAGGAATGTTGAATATTTGGGCCCAAAGGTGGGCCAAGAGTTGGTTTAAAAAAATAATAAAAAAAGCACGTACAAGAAAAAGTCGTACACAAATTACAAAAGTTTTCAAAAAAAATATATGTTGCAAGGAAAAGCCGTAAAAAAATGATGAAACGGCTTAAAAAATGATTTGCGCAAACGAAAAAAAATGATGAGATCGGCATTTGTGATTTTTTCCCCCCAAGTTATTGTCTTCTCCCAACTTTGTCGATGTTCATTTTTCGACAAGTATGGGAGAAAGGGGGAGTATATGTAGAGCCACAAGTCTTGATCCAGATTCAGATGTCAGACGTCAGACCAGTTCAGAATTTCCAGACTCTACAGTTTTCAAATGAAGAATTTTCATGCGCAGTTCCAGACACGACGTTCAGATTCCGAGTCACAGTTTGATGCGCAATTTCAGACTCGACATTCAGATTGGTCAGAGTCCAAGATCGAGGCACTCCAAGATGAGTGACCCATTTTTCGAGTTCTCCAAAGAGAGACTCAGTTTCAGACACACACATGTATGCGGTCATTTTCAGATGGGCACATGTTTGCCATCTTCAGTTTCGAGGTCCTCATCTTTATTCTTGTTTTGTAGGCCAGAGTTTTCATGTGAGCCATAGGGACTCCAGAGTAGAGGAGCATTCCTTATGCCATGTTGGAAAAGGTTTTCATGTGGTATCATAGGTACACCAGAGCAGTGTACCATTCTCTGAGCCAGATGGGAGAGACCCAGTTCTCCGACGAGGAGACTTAATTCAGATTTCATTCTCCAGCGACTGTGGACTCCGACGAGGATTGCACAACCACAGCTTTTTTCAGTTTGGCCCTTTTCAGAGATGGAGCAGTTGTCCACATTAATGTGATGGGCCAGAATACTCCGACGAGGAGACTCATTTCCAGTTGCAGCGACTCTGACATGCGTAGTTCAGAGCGCATGCTCTCCGACGAGGAGATTCAACAGACTCACACTCCAGCTCGTTCGTCCTCCTCACCTGCACGACATGAGAAGCAACGTCCTCGACTGCAACAATGTGCGCGTTGGGTTGATATTGTCCGTAGTGTCCTGTAGGGTTGAGTTGAGTTTCTTTCTGTTTGTTCAAGTTGAGCATTGCATGCTCCAGCTTGAGGGGGAGTGTTAGAGTATTTGGTTGTGCGTCCATTGAGTTGTAACAGGGTAAATGGATCCTGGAGAAGATCCATTTACCCCATCCAGTGTTTAGTCCCATACCGCCTAGTGGTGGGACTTGGAGGCTCTGGAGAGGCTATATAAGGAGCCCCAGACCTCCTGTACTCATTGATAAAAAGGAATGTAATATCCACCCCTTCGAGGGCTTCTCCCGTGGTTTCATCCCGCTCCTCATGGAGTAGGGTTCCACGTTAATCCCGTTGTTCTTATTTTGTTCTTTATCTTTTTCCATGTTCGATTCCGCATGTTTATTTTCTTAGCAGATCTCATGAACTGACTTGGGAAGTGAAGATAAAGCCTTTCTGGATCATGTCCCGTGTATAGTGGCAATCTACCTCAATATGTTTAGTTCTCTCATGAAAGACATGATTGTTTGCAATGAGTAAAGTGGCCCAGTTATCACATTTTAACAACATAGGAAGAGGTACATCTATAGGAAGAGGTGCATTTTAAGGTCTGCTAGTACCACTCGAACCTACATCACCTATGTGCTCCCTTGTGCCATAGCCATTTATTCTGACTCAGCACTTGACCTGGCAACCACAATTTGCTTGATACTAGAGAGCCTCTAACGAATACAGCGAAGCCTGAAGTAGACTTCCTGTCCTTAGGACATCCAACATAGTATGCATCAACACATGCTGCAATAGTAAGAGATGCTCCTTTCTTGAATAGCAACCCTGCACCTGAATATGACTTTAAGTACCTCAAGATCATATACATCACATCCACGTGTACCTGTCGGGGCTGCTCCATGAAGTGACTAACCTGACTAACAATAATAGTAACGTAGAGAAACTTTTCCACCAATTCTCTGTATCTTCTCATGTCTGCCTCCTCTGTATCATCATTGTATAGCCTTATGTTGAGATCCACAAGAGTAGTAGCAGGTCGACATCCAATCATGTCCATCTCAACTAGCATGTCTGTAACGTATTTTCTTAGGGCCATCACAAGACTCTATTGATTCCTGGTAAACTCTAACCCCAAGAAATACCGTAGGCTGCCAAGATCCTTGGTGACAAACTATCAACCCAGAATTTCCTTTGCCATCTCGATCCCCTACACATCATCTCCTCTAACAAGCATGTCATCAACATAGACTGTGATAACAACTGTACCTTTGGAGGTTCTCTGTACAAATAGCGAGTGATCTGCATTTGATCTCTTCAACCCATGCTTCTCAATCAGATTTGAGAGCCTCTAAAACCATGCCCTTGGACTCTCCTCAATGCCATATATTGCCTTGTGAAGTCTATAACCCTGCTGACACTCCCCCTCACCAGCAAACCCCAGAGGCTGCTGCATGCAGACTTCTTCTTGGAGATCACCACACTTGAATACATTTTTAAAATCAAGTTGAAATAAAGGCCAATCACATACCACAAAAAAGTGTATTCAACATCCTATTTTTGGACAAGCTACATTTGAGCATTTATCTGACGGCTTACTAATGCATTTTCAGCTATCATTGCCCCCACGAACTTTTCAGAAGGCATCCATGATACTCAATGGTAGGATGTAATGCACGTATGGATATATCAATTTCTATAGGGACATAGGCACTAGTTAATGCTCCGACTCAAGTAGCTGTTGTTAGTTGTTGCAAATGGATCTTCATTTTCAAGCACCATATTGAAGGACAAATAGAGCGGTATACAAGGCTCGTCTTGTAGCTAAGGGTTATACTCGAATCTAAATGCAATTATTTTGAAGCTCGCTCGTCGTAGGACTGTGCGGATTCTCTTGTCCATTGCAGTACAAAAGGATTGGCCCCTATGAACTCACACAAAATCCTATATCTTGGTTCCACAAGCTCATATTGGGGAGGATAGATGCAATTTATCAGATCCAATGTTGATCACTCCTTATTTGTGAACCATATAGAGGTAGAACTGTGGCACAACTTATGTATGTTGATTTGTCATTAGTTACGAAGGGCAGGATATCTATACGGTAAAAGAAGTTCTGAACAAACACTATCTCATCAAGGATCTTTACAACTTAAATTATTTTCTTCGCATTGTTGTGACATGGGTCCTATAGGGCTTTGTTTTGTTGCAAAAAACACATATCTTCATACCTACTTAAGATCGATACGCTTGTATCCAAGATTGCTACTAAACCTATGAACCAGGGTGCATTTTTTTTAAATGTGTGATCACAAGGCGGGCACACCCAAGAAGATTTAATTAATTCAAAAGGATTACGATATATGACGAAGCCTTGAAGAAAGCGATGACATGGAGTACTATTATTTGGGTAGCAAGGCTCCTCTTTATAACCAACCTAATATGAGATAGTTAGATCATGCATAGTGTTGGGGTATTTGTTATATGCGTCACTAATGTGGGAGATGGGTAAATGGATCTCTCCAGGATCCATTCACCACATCCAAGTCTTTAGTCCCACATCTACTAGTTAAGAGATGTGGAGACTCAGTGGGGGCTACAAATAGACCCCCAAACCCATTGTATTTATATGAGAAAAGCAACAGTCTATCAGCCCTTTGAAGCGTTCTCCCGTCATTTCATCCCGCTCCTTAGGGAGTAGGGTTCTACGTAAAAATCCCACGTTCCATATTTCTTTATTCTTTTATTCTGATAAGCTTCCGCATTCCTACTTTCTAACATGGTATCAGAGCGAGTCGATCCTCGAGGATTTTTATGTTCTTATTTCTATTCAAGATTCGATGTTGTGAAGATTTGTTTATGAAAATTATTTGTTCAGGATTATGATCTATCCGATTATTCTAGGGTTTATTTTTAAACCCTAATTTCTATACAATTTAAAGTTAAATGTTTTAGGGTTTTGTTGTCGAAACACTAAGATCAAGGTATAGGCTCGATGCCTCACGACCTCCAGCTGCTTCTGCTCTAGACGGCAAGGATCCATCGTGCAGGCTGCCATGGTGTAGCACCCTCCCATTTCGTTGCTCCGATCTCCTGCAGTGCTCCCAGGCAGGGAGCTTCTCTTCTCCAGCGACGACCTCCTCACAACACTGCGCGAGTATAGGTGGCACACCTCCAGGGTGCGATCTCGCAGGCACACACAACCGAAACCCAATAGCCACCGCATTGAGAAGCAATGCAACACACCTTCATCTCACCGGTCGCATCTCCAACAGGCAGCAGCGAAGTTCCAGGCAGAGGATCGATCCCTTTACTAGGCGGTGAATCCAAGTCCATGCCATCGAGCTTCAAGTTCCAGGTGGAGGTCGTATGACCTTCCTCATCGCCATTGCCACAATAAGCCAAGGCAGCACCCCTGCCGCGCTTCCAAATCCCAAGACCCTGCAATGCAAAGCCCTAGTGAAGCCCTCACCAAGTCGCATCTTCCAGGCAACGACGAGCATCGCGCAGGAGGCGCACTTCTCAAGTGCATGCGGCGGTGGCCAATCCAACCCACCTCGCCTTGCTCCCTTCTTCGAACCCCAACAGGCCGCGACGCGCGATGGCGCTCGATCTCCAGATCACCCCTACTCCGCTAACGACACCCTCCAGTGCGATAAACCTGCCTCCTCCCTCCATGTACGCATGCGGCACGTGACACGAAGAATCCCTAATTGAGGGTGGCGTTTTTAGTAACGAGGGTTCCCAGAACACAGAATCTCATGGGACAAAATTTAAAAAGAAAAAAGGAGTTGCTGCTTATTGAAGCCCAAGTGGGCCATTAGTTTTTTTTTTAAAAAAAGAAGAGAGAGAAGAGGAGGAGAGCGAGGAAGCCCTACTGGGTTGATTCATGTTATAGGCCCAAGTTGGGCAGTGAGCATGGTTTAAAAAGCATCGCCTCAAGGTGCAAAGGCATACGCCTCGAGGCGAGGCGCACCAAATTCACCCTGAGGCGCACGCCTCGGGTTCTCTAGGTGGAGCATGCGCCTTGACTTGGCGGGTGAGGCGCTCTAGGCGAGGCGGAGGCGTAAGCCTCGAGTCATGAGGCTTTTTTTACATTTTTAGTTGCACATGACCCTATTTTTTGTTAGCATTATATTTTTTATTTTTGTATTTTGTTTCCTTGTTAAACCTTGCATATTTCTATATATAGCTCCATGCAAAGAGAAGAGATAGCTTGAAACAAGGGAAGTTCCATGATCTTGCATACATCATATTCAATTTATCATACATCTACACATACTAGTTCCATTATACATATTTTTGTTTGAATTGTAATAGAATTTTATATTAGTTGCAAGTTTGCAACTTATTGTTGTTGTTTGGTTGTATAAGTTGTGAACTTAGAATAGTTATCACATATATGATATATGAAGTAATGTTGAAAAATAAACACGTGAAGACTGAAGTAAAATAATTATTACGTTTTATTGTGAGTAGCTGAATACAAATAATATCATTTATTGGAGACCCCCGTCTTGTTGGGGTATGATATGGTAGGAGGGGATGCATATGACAGTTCTCCAACAACGTCCAACAAGACAAATGATTGGGATTCAAGACATATTAATATTTTTTAGTTCGTACTAAAAATTATGCTTTCTATTGTACTTTAGTATTAAGTATAGACTTTAGTTTAATACTCATATAGAGTCATTGAAGTTGGAATTGGAACTTGATATTATGTATATTAGTGGCTTAGTATTAGTTTTTTTGAACTTCAATGCCTTTATCACTTATGTATTGTATATTTTACTAGTTTTAAATTATTCTTGAATGTATTTTTGGCAAAATTTAATAGTATTATATACTTTTTAAATGTATTTTGCTTTAATTTTAATTTTTTTCCAAAAAAATTGAGGCTTACATTTCGACCACCTCGAGGCTTACGCCTCGCCTCAATTTCAAAGAAAACGCCTCGGACCGCCTCACACATTTTTAAACCTTAGCAGTGAGTATTTAAATAAAAAAAGAGATAGTTTGTTTTTTAAAAAAGAGGCGCATACAAAAGAAAAAGCCATACGCATTAAAAAATATTTCAAAAAATGTGAGAAAAATCCATAAAAAATGCAATGGCTTACTTACAAAAAAATTGTTTCAAAAAAAATTGAGAAGAAAAGTCATTAAAAAATTGAAATTGACACGACTTATGTGATGTTTTGTTGTCTCCCCATCTTTATTGTCTTCTCCCAACTTTGTCGATGCCATTGTTTTCCAACAAGTATGAGAGAAAGGGGGAGTATTGTGTAGAGTCACAGGTCCATTCATATGTCAGATTCTCCAGAGTAACCAGATGTTCAGACTCCATAGAGACATTTCAGACTCCATTCTCCAGTGTTCATGAACTCTAGTACGAGATCCTTCCGAGGTTCTAATGACCGAGAACCCACTTCGAGGTCCCGACGAGAGAGACCTATCTTCAGAGATTAGTGTATGGATAATTAACGACATTCTTTATTCGGCCTTTTCAGATGGAGCAGTTGTCCACATGTCATAGCGGGCCAGAGTTCTCAGTGTAGAGACTCATTTTCAGTTGCAGTGACTCTGACATGCATAGTACATAACACATACTCTCCGATGAGGAGATTCAGCTGACCTACACTCCAGCCCGTTCATCCTGCGCACATGCGCGGCATGAGAAGCAACGTCCTCGACAGCAATCGACAGTTGTGCGCGTTGAGTTGATATTGTCTGTAGTAACATGTATTGTGAGTTGAGATTTCTTTCTGTTTGTCAAAGCTAAGCATTGCATGCTCCAGCTTGAGGGGGAGTGTTGGAGTATTTGTTATATGCGTCACTTATGTGGGAGATGGGTAAATGGATCTCTCCAGGATCCATTTACCACATCCAAATCTCTAGTCCCACATCTACCAGTTGGAAGATGTGGACTCAGTGGGGGCTATATATAGACCCCCGTCAGATGAGAAAAAGCAATAGACTATCGATCCTTTGAGGCGTTCTCCCGTGGTTTCATTCTGCTTCTTAGGAAGTAGGGTTCCACGTAAAAATTCCGTGTTCCATAATTCTTTATTCTTTTATTCTGATACACTTCTGCATTCCTATTTTCTAACACATAGAAATACCAATGGTTGCAACAAGCCAGTGTGTGAGGAAGCGCGGGTGGATTGCATGGATGCCCAGAAGCCATCCAAGCCAAGGAAAATCTAGAGCTGCCCTAAATTTCCCTAGAGCATCTGCACAAGAAGAAAAGATGTTCACCATCCAAACCAGGATGCCAAGTTATACAAGGACACTTCGTAGGAGGTTGGTATTATACAATACATGGTTTTAATGGACAAGTTTCTTTGTGTTCCTGAGAATGTTAGACACATCCTTTGTAGTGAATGAGGTTATGACTTGCCCTAAGAGGGTACACGTTCACGATGTAATGCACATATTGAGATATTTCCAAATTGCACTAGGAAAGAAATTGTATTAAAAAAGGGGGTTTTTCTTTACAGATAATGGGTTACTCTGATATAGATCATATCATACAAGCGACATGTATGACATAAAATTTACAACATGATTTTGCATTTTTGCCCGAGGCAATCATATTACATGATGTAGTAAGAAATAGAATGCGGTGGTTGTTTCGAGCAAAGAATTTGAGACCGTAGGTACAACTCAAACTATTAGTGACATCACTGAAATGATATGGGTTAGATGCGTTCTGTAAGACGAGCATTGAGATCACGAGATCCACAGAGATGCGGCGTCATAATCATGCTATCATTTCCATTACAAATGTTCTCATTTTTAATTGTAGAAAAAAATGTGGAGATTGGATGTCACTACAGATGTGATCTGTTCCAGGGAGGTCTTCTTTAGACTCAGCACATGTCATCTTCTGAGCAATTCACATACATCCTTGCGAAGTCTCAAATGCAGAATCTATTTGATCGATGTGTGTTCAAAGTTACACATGCATGATATTTGTGCTCAGCTTGAGGGGGAAGTGTTGAGATATGCTGAGATATTTTTATTAGTGTTTCCCTGTTTGTACTCTCAAATCATTTATATACTCTTTTTGATGATCATCCTCCTTATTTAAGTAGTTTAGGTATTTCATCATAAAATCTTATTGAGTTTTCCAAACAATTTCGTTTTTAAAATTTATTAAAATTAAAATGACGTCCAACGGCTTTTCAAAAATAAAAGGGACAGAGTATGCAAAATAAGTAGTTATAAGATTATGATCAACAACCATATCGTCATAGTGGATTACTTAGGGAACACAGGCACCTCAGATAACAAGTATGCTTGCATCAGCAATTACAAAGCGAAGGAGTGTGATAATGACTCCCAGAAACGAGATGTTGATGCAAAGGAAGACCAAGGATGAATAGTTGATGGTAAGATAAAGTGTGAAAACTATTATATAACTTCCATTCCTTTTCCTTCAGTAGGATTATGTAACCAAGACCAAAGGCCAGGAGAAACGAATTTAGATGGTATCAAGCAGGAGATAGGCTCGGGAATAAATCTAGAAGAGTACATGGCACACTGCAGAGGCTTTTGTGCGTTGTTTTTCCATTTTAGGTGAGGATGGTGAATGCCTTTTCCATCAAAACTTCTCAGTTGAAAGACCTGCCCAATAACTGGTTGTTCAAGTCCTTATGAATTCATGATTTCTCGTAAATATAATACCATTCAATAAACACTAACCGGGGAAAACTGATCCCTTTAATTCAAGGTGTAAAAACTCCCAGTTGCAGCAATATAATGCCATGACGTTGCAAATTAATGCAGTATGCTATAACAAGCTAAGCATAAAAAATCTATTTCACAGCCATTAGCTATTAGTATCAATCAGCTTATAAAAACACAACCGAGACGACGTCAAAGAAAGTACCTGTTGCATGCCTTGACTTACGTCCTTAGGCTGGTTAGATATCGTGCTACTTGTTTTTTTCCCCTCAGTTGTTGTACTGAGGGCACATTCTGTTTTGAGTAGAGCATCATGAAACCCAGCAGCCAAATGGACACCCAAACCCACAGCCTCTACTGAAATACTCCTGAGAAATGAAACTGCTCCTGGAAGTAATAGTCGAAATCATAATATGAATAGATATTAAGGAGCAAATATAATAAATAATAAATAAAATTTTCTTTCTCACACAGAGAGGGAGCCCTTCAAATGAGGTAGGGCCTTTCTATGGTAGAGGAAATCCCATCACAGGGACTGTTAGATCTCTATCTAACGGTCGCATCAATTTTCCTTATCCACAAGGGTATTTTGATCATTCTATTTTGTTAAATTTGTATTTTATTTTATTATTTCAATTTACTATTTTACAGGCTTGTCTAAATTCAATATTTCTGCTAATAATATCATTTATCAATTATCTATCACATTCTCAGCTAGCTAACAGGATTTCAGCATATATTTGCAAAGTCCAATGAGTTTAATTAAATTCCATATTCCCTTTGTAATAATACATTTTTTACGTAATTTTCGCAACCCACTTCAACAACAATACCCGATTCATCTCTTCCAGCCTAGGTACATCCAAAACTCCCCCTCCTTGGCAAGGGTAACCATCTCCAAGTCAGATGCAACCTACGGGCATCCTGATTACTCTTTACGTGAAGGAGGGGCTTGTGCAGGATGCTGCTGCGTGTTGAGAGGGCCTGTGTAGGGGGTGGGGGCACGATAAAGGAGCATGCGTAGGACTGGAGGCTTGTGGTGGCGGTAAGGGTCTTGGGTTTGAATTCGGATCTAGGATTGTCGCTCTAATATAATATAGAGAAAGTTGAGAATGCAATATTCGCGGGTAGGGTTTCTTATGAAATATATGAAATAGGAAATACCATGTGAAAATATGAAATATACATAAGATCACAAATAAGAAGACTAAAATATTACGCGGTTCAATGCGATCAGAACTACCATCTTACTCCATGGAAATTAACCAAATAGGGTCATGTTTTCATAATATTCTTCTCCAAAGATAGAAGAGCAAAGGGTTAGTAAGATGGGTAACCTTCTGTGAATAGTAGATGTTTGGATGGTTAGGAGAGTTGGGATTGTAATGTGAGGCGATATTATTTATATGTGGATTATTCTTAGAATATGTTTTTGATATTGACTTTTTTATTTGAAAATGGTTAGTGATACGAAAACACATATTGCTTAATAGACTGATAGTCAAAGCTTGTTGACTTCAACCTCATAGAAAGAATTCCTAGAAGAGGCAAAAAAGCCACGAAGAAGTGAATGCAATCTAATACCTCACTCATTTTACCCTGTTCTAACTCACGGGCTCGTTCCTATGTTTGCACCATTTGATTCTAACTCGCATGGAGAGACCTAAAAGTCAAGTCCTCATGCCATGAAGGAAACTTGGACCTACATCATCAATTCTAACACAGGTATAAATGGGTAGAAGTAGGGGGTAGCTGTTTTACCCTCGAATAAACTAGTATTACAGTAAGATAAACATGAGGGTATTTCGATTGAATCTTGGAGGATTCCAATTATTACCCATCTAAATATATATTCTAAAACTTGCTGGCAAGATAACTCCATGTGTCGTTTGTACATAATCCAATTCTTGCCACTTGGAACTTTAAGCAATAAAGACCTCAATAATAGAAAATTTTCACATGGTGTATGTATCACAAACAAGATGATAAATACTGCACATATTTTTCAAGTGAAAAACTACTCCCATATCTGCTGTGTTTTTTCTTGAGACAGCCAGGTGATCACCCTATGTAGGTGAACACCCATAAATAATTTTCTTGCAACTGTATTATGGAATGAGTGCGGAAACCACCACAAAAATAGGATTGGCAACCCAAGTTTTTGCTTGATTTCCCTCTAAACAGTTTCTCCTCCAACTCTTGACCTTCTTATTGAACAACAATTTGGAGCTGTTTAAATACCAGTATAATCATATTGACAATAGTGCAGCCGTTGACACATTAGACATTGCCGTAATGGGCTAAAGTAAATTCCTAGTTCTTGAATCATTGCTCACTTCCACCTTAAAGCCATCTAGAACTACAAAAAAAGAAATAGAAGAGACGGAGGCATGCACATTGCAATTTATGAGAAACAAGTGATTGCACAAACCAAACAAAAAGATGGGGAAAACATAGATGGCCCAGACTTAAACCTTGCTGACAAAGAAACAACAAATAATAAAAACCCTTGTATGCAAATGAGAAAACACCACTAGCTCACGATATAGCAATTCCAAGAAAGTGACCACTGAAAGAGATCGCTACAGAAGCAAACTCTATGACACCGGTATCCATGCAGCGATATTTCTATCAAATAAGTTGCCATGGGACAGAGTTTGGAGAGGCAAAACAACTGCTTTGTAGGTTGGTGCTCCATAAAAGATTAATGTAAGCATGCTTTCTGCTCCACATTTGACAAGGATACAAAAGCTACATGTGTGCACCCTACAATTCATACCCAACAAAAGAGTTCAACAACGGCTTCTTGCCACTCTTCACCCCCACCAAGGAAGCGCTCCTGAAAGATCATTCATAAACAAGAATTTGCAAAAGGCACAGTTTATGGGGAAAATCATCAATATAGGAGATACCTACAATAAAGTTAAATTATATGTTATAAATTCAACTTCACTAACCCAAATGGAGAGGGTGGGTGTTATTTATAGTTATAGGCACATGAATATATGAATCCATGTTCTAGATCCATGCATACATTAACGTACAACATTTACAAGTTCAAATGGAATAAATAAAAGAGAATGCCGACACTAGAGAAGAGGCAATGGTTACTGATTAAATTCTGAAGTGAAAGACCAACCTCTTTGCATCCCCTTAATTAGTCGACGATCCTTTTTGTAGTCTTTTACAGGCAAAGAAACAAGCTTAGCAGCACTGGAACCAACGGAGAACAATGAGCTTATGGGCTTCAGACCCTTCAATAATTTATGAACCTATTCAAGAAATCAAAAACATAGATGTTCATCATCCAGAATGCAAATTGAAATAATTTCCATAATGTATTTTACTACCAGTAAAGAATGGAAATAGAGCATTTACCTAATATGCCAACAAGATAATCATTGAAAAAATGTTGTTCAGAAAATAACCGATTTTGTAAAAAAAGTTACATAAAAGAAAGATGATTGAGTTACCTGGTTCTTGGAAATATCCTCTAACCACTCCCCGGCTACTGCATCGCAGATGCCACCCCAACCATATATACCAACAGTACAGACATGTTTCAGTTGTAATTCTATTCCCTGCATGAGAAAGAAAAAAATCACCTAATATCAAATAAAATCTTTTTACCCAAGCCATTCAATTCTCCCTTGTACAAAATTAATCAAGAGGTCTAGGGTTATGGAACGGAATGCCGATGCGGTTGTCTTAGAGGAAACCAAAACTTCTGCTGATTTTGAGAACGTATGGAAGAATGTTGGAAGGAGCAGGTTGCGGGAATTTCATGCCATTGCCTCGGATGGGACAACCGGGGGTTTGATGTCGGGCTGGAATGGGGAGAAATTCGACTTGGAGCTTGAGGACCTCACGGGCAGGCACTCTATTACCATTGTGCCGAGGTGGAAGGCGGATGGGTGTAGGGTCATCGTCACCAATGTGTATGGGCCATGTAATGGGGTGAACTTCTCACAGCTGGTTGATGATATGTGTTTGGTGAGAACAAGATTTTCATCGGACCCATGGATCGTGGTGGGGGATTTTAACATCACTTTGTTTCCGGAGGACCGCCCATGGAACCACAGCGGCAGTGACATGGGGTCCCCTGATTTGTGGGATTTCATTGGTGAGGCGGTCCTGCAAGTTGCGGATACTTTGGGTTGTCGGTAAACGTGGCGAAACTCCAGAACAATGTCCCGACTTGACAAGTTCTTACTTTTTGCGAAGATGGTGGAAGCTTTTCCACTGGCTGGACGTCTGCTCTTCCAAGAGCACACTCTGATCATACTCTGCTGCTTTGGTCCTCTGGTGAAGATACACGGCCTAGTTCTTTCTTTTGATTTGAGAGGGCTTGGTTTCTGGAGGATGGTTTTCATTAATCAGTGGCTACTTTCTGGAATGGATGCAGACCATCAGGATCTGCCATTGCTAGGTTGGCGGCAAAGTTGATTGCACTGAGGTGGCATTTGGTGGAGTTCCACATGAATAACCGGGAGTTGAGGCGGTCCAGAAGGATGTAAAGACAACCACATCGGCATTTCGGCTTATATAAGAACCCCTAGACCTCTTAAAAAAATTCAATTCACTACGTTCTCTTACTCAAAAGAGCATTACATTAAAAAGTCAGACACGAAAAGTTCCTTTGGTATCGTTGTTAAAAAGAATATTTGATTGGCGCAACGCCAAAGAGCTACCCAACACCCAAGAAAATGCTCTTAAAAAAATCATGTGCTTGGGGATCTAATGGATCACCTTCTAACAATTTATTGGAGTACTAATTGAAGCGATACCCAATCTCATGCATCACAGAAATGATGAAAAACAAATAGATCCGTAACTGTAAAACAACTCGTCATACTGGGGGTAGATAGTAAATAAAAATTTTAAAGCACTGAATCATGATAGAACAATTATATGCAGGTCCATGCCACACGATGAAAAGAGTCCAACAATGTGTCGATTCCCAATTAGGGGCCTCATTTTTCAAATGGAACAACAAGATACTAACCTTTCAACTTTAGGATTTAATGTCGACATAAAGGGGTCGCGGAAGCTTACAGTGCTATATTTGAGATAAAAAATAAGACAGGATCATTCTTTGTTACATTTGAAAAATGAGGTCCGTAATTGGGAATCGACGTATTTTTTATTTCTTTGGAACTTACCATATTTCTTTGGAGGTGTTAAGCTCTAAGGGAAGAAGTGTAATATCGTACATCCAAACTACGCCTCATAACCTGTATCTACACATTATTGAAACACGAACACAAGTAAATTCAAGAATCCATTCTCTTCATCTCCTTGTGCGTCCAATGATCTTTCTCAAGGATCTTCTCGAATCCACATTGTATCAAATTGATGCAAACCAGAAACTTCCAACGGTGAAAAATATTTTTTTGGAGGTGGAAAATATTTGGTGGAAGAAGTTGGAGGGAGCAAGAAAAGAAAAAAAACTCGCTGGATGCGAGTGATTTGATGAAGAAGAATCTTGGAGATAGTGTGGAGGGAGAAGAGAGAAGGGTGAGACATAATTGGAGAAACTTCGATTTTGATTTAACTTCAAGTATTTTTAAACAATAGACTACCATCCCATTTATATAGGAGGGGTATGATTATAAAATAGAAAAAGATAAAGCCAAATGAAATAAAATCCTAAATTGGACTTCAGTTTATCTCTAATCAACTGACTAATTGATTATTGATCTAATCGACTAATTAATTGATTCAAGATCACATGCAACTGCATTATTTAAATAGAAACAAAATTTGCAATGTACTCAATTAACCGTAAATAAAATTAACTTGATTCTAATTTGATCAATTAAACGAATGAAAAAACTAATTGAATAAGACTAAATGGATAAACGTTATAATTTTACCCTAATTTGTTGCTTCACGCTACATTAGCTCTCGGTGGTGGCGACGACGGTTCCGGCATCGAGGTTTTCTTCCACATAGGGATTCAACTGAAGTGGGTTGTGGCATTGCCGATGGTGAGGAAGGTTGCAGGGCTGCAGATGGAGAAGGTGAGGTGGAGGCAGGGATGGTAGGAGTCGTAAACGTGTCATCGGTGAGGTTTTTGTGGGGACCATGGGTGTTAGAGGGATGGTGTGGCTGAGAGGGGGTCACAACTGTGTTGGGGTGGAGGAGGGCTGCCATGTGGTTGGTGGTGTGGGTAGAAGGATTGGGGAGATGAGGGTGAGTGGTGGCAAGGATGGCAGGGGTGTCGGGTTGGCCGTAAGAAGTGGCCGAGTTGTTTCCATCGATGATGGCCGATCTGAAATGTGTTGGACAACAAACTCAAATGGTTCTTTTTCCCTTTTTCTTTAATTTCTTTTATTGTGACCTTCAAACTCACCTTATACGGTGCTGGACTAACAAGACAGTCTTGGATAGAGGCTTTGGGGACGGGCAGTATCGTCATGGCTCTTATTTGGACAACAATTTTAGCGACTTATTCCTCCCATTGTCGGTGCATATCCTCCCAACCTTGGAGAATGATGGATAGTGCTTTTCTAACCTCATAACGCCATGCACGATCCTTCGAACGTATCTTTTTTAATTGATAACTCCTTGAATACCTTGACGGATCATCATATCATGGGGATGAGTTGTATGCTATGTTTTGATACCAATTGATGCAAACCGAAAAAAATCAACGGTGAAAATATTTAATTTTTAGCGGTAGAAAATATTGGGTGGA
Source organism: Ottelia alismoides (assembly GCA_037367405.1). Classification (NCBI taxonomy): domain Eukaryota; kingdom Viridiplantae; phylum Streptophyta; class Magnoliopsida; order Alismatales; family Hydrocharitaceae; genus Ottelia; species Ottelia alismoides. Next base: position 191,599 of record JAZKJV010004178.1, on the reverse strand, counting down.
AAAAATTGGAGGGAACAAGAAGAGCGAGTGATTTCAGTAAGACGAACCACAAAAATCATGTGACAGGAGAAGAGAGAAGGTGGACAGAGAATTAGAGAAACTTCGATTTGATTTAACTTCATTTGTTTTTAACATTAGACTAACATTTCCTTTATATATGAGGGATGTGATTACAAAAATAAAAAGAAGATAAAACCAAATCGAACAAAACCTAATTTGGACTCTAATTTATCTAACCAACTAACTAATTGATCAAATCAGCTATTAATTGGTTCGAGATCACATGCGATCTCATTATTTAAATAGAAATAAAATTTTGCAACGGTTTCAATTAACCGTAAATAAAATTAACTAGACTCTAATTTCAAACAAACTTTCTAATTCTGCCCAAATTTGTTGTTCCACGCTGCATCAGCTGCAATTTATATATAAAGGGACTAATAGTCCTTGTAGAGGAACCGTTAAAGTTACATAAAATTTGGATTATATGTATTCTTTCTCCATGTCTCTTTATCCCTCCATGCATCTTTGTATTTCTCTTCCAAAATTTCGCACAATCGACACACTTCTACCTCCTTCTTCTCACCCTCTAAATTCTTCTCTCCTCCCTGAATAATTTCCGCATCAGGGCAACAACTATAGAAAGGAGAGTCCAAAGGACGCGACTAGAGTATCCATGATGGAAACCCTAAACCGTTCACCCTCTCTTTATAAGATGGGGAGTGAACGCATGTGGTCAATGTTTGATGCTAATCATTAAGCCCTATCAATTTAGAATTTGATTGTAACACCCGGTTTCCAATGGAGCTCGAACCCGACCCGATTAGCGTCCGATTAATACAATAAAGTTGTTTGTCAATGTCAAACAACCTAAATCGATCAATTGATTGTAAATCAAAAGTCGATCGGGCAAAAATGACCAAAAATCGGTCGCATCGTAATGCGTGCTGCGAAAAGCTGCGACATAAATTCAAAAAAAACCGTGAAACGAACCAAGATCGTCATTAGATTCGATTCGATGAAAAAAGACCAACGGAATCGATCGTTCGTCAATCGGAGGTCGTTTGATATTTTTAAACCACAAAATTTAAGCTCAAACAAAAACCGTAATCCGAAAATTTCGGGTATTCAAAAGTCGATCGGAAGTATATCAATATTATACTCATATTGACCGTAAATTTGAGACGATCAATTCAAGATATTGCGCGTCAAAATCCGAGACCCGAGTTACGCGGTTCATTTTAAGTTTGTAAAATAAATAAGAGAAAATATATAATATATATTATTTCTGCTACAAAGTCTGCACGTAAAAAAAATTAAATTAAATTAAAACTTTCCGGTTAATAGCAGATTGCCGTTTTAAAATATATATATATATAATAAATAATTTTACTGTGGCAGCATTAGCATACTGCTGCCGTGGGTTTCCAGGAGCTTCCATTTGGCTTATTCTATGTATACACTTGTCAATTCTCAAGGCTATACTCTCCCTTAATGTTATCAACCTAAACCTCTTTAAATACCACCAACACCCTCTTCTATCGTCCATATTCTACCCAACGAAGAGTTGCCGTCCCTCTGGTTCCAGTTATGCACAGCAACTTCTGGAAATTTTAGCCGAGTAAGATGTCTCAAGTCCATTCTTAATTTTAAATTTGCAACTCCAAGCACCTGGGGGCTGCTTCATTCAACAATTATTCTTGCTGATTTTTACTCTTCTCCTCCCAACTTCTGAGATTTTGCTACAGCTTTTCTTTTCCTCCACTATACACTTGAAGAACAGCAAGTAGCTGTGAGGTTTGAGGTGTTGAAGCTTCATAACCACTGTCCCTAGGGTTGTTATCCTCTTACAAGAATTTAAGGCTGCTGCATGCCTTCTCTTTGCTCAACATTTTCAAATTTTGAGAAAAATCCCAAAAGGTACCATCCTATACCTCTTATTGCTGCCATGCATGTTTAATCAACATTTCTATCTTGCTGCCATGTATAGATTTCTACATATTTTCTCCTAATGTCTTTGAGGTTTAGTGAAATTAGATGGTTTCAGTGGTATCCTTCTGTTCTGTGCTTGACAAATCAAGTGATTAAAAGATTTTAACTCTCTTTGTGTCTTCCTCATATTTTTTGTTAAATTGGAAATTCATACAGGGATGCAGGCTCTGCTATGGTTAACTTAATCTTCTATTAAATAAAAAAGGTTTGTGACAGACATGAGCTTAGTAATTTCACATAATAAGATCTTTAACCTTAAAAGTTAATATTTGAATTGAAAGTGGAATTTACAGTTCGTCACTATATAAAAATGTTAAGATGATTATAATACGCCAACATATGCCTTCAAATATGTTCATTTGATTGTGTTCCTGGAATTTGTTAAAATCTGTTGGTTTAAAATAAATAAATTAATTAAGTACCATTCGTTAGCAAGCAAGGGAATCGTTTGGTAGTTACGTACATATGTTGGCATCTTGTTGGTTTGGTGATCAAAATGCACAAGTCAGATGGTCTCGCAGATGGTAAAGATTATTATCATTGTGTCAATCCACTGGTATGTGTGGACTTTTCAGACTTCTCTCCGATATGAATCTTCATGATCTTTGAAGAATCCAATCCATTTATTGTTTATCATTATGGAAGAAATTACTTCTCCTGTAGGTTATTGTATTCCTATTGATTTAATAATACCATTGCCTAATTTGTCCAAAATAGGATTAAATTCGTTAGGGTGCACATCTTTTTAAATGAAAATAGAATTTAAATTTCTGATAGTTCATATTATATGGTATTGACTTAACCGGTCATATTCATTTTGAATTATGATAATATATGATTATTAACAGGAAATCTGATCTTTGATTTGATAATTGGGTCCTGCAATATAAATACTAGAAAACATCCTTGTTTAGCTTACATATTAAGTATTAAAAGACTATGAATCATGTCGATAATGATGACATAATTTAATTAACTGTAATCATATTCTTTCCCTGTTTGAATTCCAAACCAAGATTTTAAGCAGGTGACCCTAAGATTTATGTCATTGGCAACGATCAAATATTCTATTAAAAATTTTAATTACCTAAAGATGTTTCTGTGTAAATGGATGCCCGCGAGTTATGCAAAGGATGAATAGTTTTTATCTATTATCTATCTTATCCCTTACCTTCATCAGAATGGAAGTACAACAAGTTATATACTATAGAGAGACCATATGATTGTAGATAAGTGAGAGATCCTATGAGTAAATTCCTACGATTACTTTTGTACCATGATTACAATGAAAATTAGAGGTCTCTTAAAAAGATAGTTGATTGAGGAAGTATCGGCGATACCAATTATATATGCCGGTCATGTGAACCTTACACCTGACTGTACGAGAGCGCGGTGACTCTCAAACTGGGCGGGAGAATAGGAAGCTCAGTTAGGGCAGCGGCCGCTTAATGCGCGGGTCTAGGATCCCAGTCCCTTTTCCGTTTTTATGCAAGCTTGCAGTGTTTTTACGCCTCGTTGGGATCCCGACTTTAGACCAGTTACGCTGACCCTGTTTTAGGATACCCAGGCGGGGGATCCTTGGTTTTCAGTTTCACGTACGAGCTCGGTTGCCCGTTACCGGTCGGGTTGTTTCTAGAGCGACTTTTCCGGGAAGTCCCTCTCACCCGTCTCAGTGGCGTAGTTTGGGAGTAGACCTATCCCTCTATTGGACCGTCCTTCCAATTAGAGGGCGAGACGGAAGAGCCCTTGTGTTGGCTTCTTCACCGCTTGAGTTTTTCTTTCGCCAACAGACTTGGCGATTCTACATCCAGATCATCCATATCTATACCTATATCTACATCATTGGGAGTTACATCAGAAAGAGAGTTACAGTCATGGTTTGGAGGAAATCACAATTAAAATTGAGATGATTAGAAGTGACTATAATCAGTTTTGAAATCCCTATAAAGATCACAGTTTAAGTTGAGTAAATGGAAGTAACTATAAGCTGAATTCGAAATCTTAATAAGCTAGTGGACGTGTTGGAAACTTAGTTAGGATGCATTATACAACACCGCATGCCTACGGAGGCACCCCAACCCTAAGACATTCCCCTAGTCTTAGAGTCATAGTGTGAGGCTTCACACGAACCAAGACCACAGACTATCCACTAGACTTAAGAATTTGATAAATCATTATATCTTCTTATCTCATCTTTCCCATCATCAAAATCCACAAATATGATCTCTAAGTAATATGAGAATAAAATATACATACTTATGATCAATTAGTTACCATAGAGATTTGCTCATTTGGGAAATATTGGGATAATGGCTGATCATGAGAGGTGTTTACTAGAAATTTGAAAACCTTTTTCATTTGCAAGTAGAATTAAATTTTAATTTGAGTTGTTCCTGCCTCTCTACTTGCTTGCTTTTGTTAACAATAAATGCCTGTTATTTTATATAAGTTTTTGGGAGGTACCAGCAACCGCTGACGCCTCTTCTTTCCTAACATGCTTGGCAGGCAAACAACCTACAGTTCAGTAGCTATACATGCTTCCCGGAGATAAAGTATACACTAGACGGTATGATTTACTTTCTCTCAGTTTTTGTTCAATTCATAATGTATTATGTTTCTTTCTCTTCAGTCAGATTTTGAGATATTGTATGTACTGTCAGAAATTGGTACATGTTGAAGTTAATGAAAAGAGATTTGGTGACAATTGTTCTATGAGCTTGTGATTATGAATGTTAACATGAATGTCTGATGAAATTATTTCATTCGCAAAAAATTTTCCCCGTACTTTCAGTTACTTAATGCGATAGTAATGATTGTTGTAACCCGAAATGTGTGATTAACGGGTACCCGGATCCTAGGGGGTTCACAATTTTGGTATCAGAGCAGTGGTACCCCGATAAGCACATTCGCAGTATTTCAATTCCGATCGCATTAAGTTCTCGGATAGCGGCAGTCTTCCGACTCGTCGTAAGTCCGAGAAGGGAAATATGACATTCAGATTCAAATACCACAGTTGTCACCGATTTCATTAACTTTCATATTATATCCCAAGAAGAGAAAAGCATATATCATATTATCTGCGAACCATCGATTTTATTACTAAAAGTGGTTCTCATGCAGAGCCTTGTCATCCTGACCAGACCAGGAGATGACTAACCAACTATCACACATACCGACTACTCTTATCGACCATTCCATATTCTAATTGATTATGGTATGGCGCATTCTTTTCTTACTTTGAGACTATTAGTTTCTTTAGGTAAAGTCGCAGAGACGCTCTCTTCTCCATATCACATTTGAAGGCCAGGTGGCCAGTTGTTTACCATTTCTCTGATAGTCAGGCACTTGTCGTACTGATTGGCAGTCACGAGATGATCGCAGATTGTCTACTTTTACGGCTTGATGAGTTCGACTTGATTCTAGGCATGGACTGGTTATCAGCTCATCATGCACTTGTTGATTGTTTTAGGAAGACAGTTGTCTTCAGGATTCTAGATTTACCTGAGTTTACTTTCGAGGGTACTATACGTGACTCCATTGTGGAGTACATTTCAGTGTCGCGAGCTCAGCGACTTGTTGATCAGGGTTGTGATTCATACCTTGCATTTGTTCGGGAGGTGTCTGATCAGGAGCCGATGACACAGGACATCCGAGTAGTATCAGAATACCCAGATGTGTTTCCTGAAGAGCTACCAGGATTACCTCCTGAAAGAGAAATTGAGTTTGAGATCACATTACTGTCAGATACAAAACCGATCTCGATGGCTCCTTACCATATGGCACCAACTGAGTTGCGGGAGCTGAAGGTGCAGTTGCAGGAGTTACTTGATTTGGGATTCGTGATGCCGAACACTTCACCTTGGGATGCTCCGGTCTTATTTGTCAATAAGGACGGATCAATGAGACTGCATTGATTACCGGCAGCCGAACAAGAGAACGGTGAAGAACCGTTATCCTTTGCCGCGCATCGATGATTTATTCGATCAACTCCAGGGATCTTCGGTGTTCTCGAAGATCTATCTTCGCTCAGGCTACCATCAGTTGAAGATTCGCGAATCGGATATTCCGAAGACTGCTTTCAGGACTCACTATGGACACTACGAGTTTGTGGTGATCCCATTTGGGCTCACCAATGCAACTGCAGCATTTATGAATATGATGAACATGATTTTCCGTCCTTACCTGGACAAGTTCGTGATGGTGTTCATTAATGATGTGCTCATTTATTCACGGAATGAATGGGATCATGGGAATAATCTACGAATTGTTTTGGATACATTACGGGAGCACAAGTTATATGCCAAATTGACCAAATGTGAGTTCTGGTTATCTCAGGTTTCATTTTGGGACACATCGTTTCTGGAGCAGGTATAGCGGTTGATCCGGCGAAGATTGAGGCAGTCATGTCTCGGGAGCAGCCCAAGACAGTTACTCAGATTCGGAATTTCCTCGGGCTAGCGGGCTATTACAGATGCTTTGTCAGCGGATTTTCACGCATAGTTCGCCCTCTGACACGACTGACGCAGAAGGGAGTCCCATTCATTTAGGACGATTCTTGTGAGCAGGCTTTCAGAACACTGAAGGAGACATTGACTATGGCACCTATTCTTGCTCTTCCTTCAGGCACTCAAGACTATGCAGTCTATACAAATACATCTGGAGAAGGTTTAGGAGCAGTGTTGATGCAGAGAGGCCATGTGATTGCGTATGCGTCACAACAATTAAGGCCGCACGAACGGAACTACCCCACACATGACTTGGAGTTGGCGGCAGTTGTTTTCGCCTTGAAGATCTGGCGCCACTATCTTTATGGCGTGAATTTCGAGATTTTCACTGACCATAAGAGCCTGAAGTACATCTTTGATCAGAAGGAGCTGAACATGAGACAACGTAAACGACTTGAGCTACTGAAGGATTATGACTGCACGATCTCTTACCATCCGGGTAAGGAAAACGTGGTGGCTGATGCACTTAGCAGGAAAGCACATGCAGAGGGTACGACGAACTAGCTATACACGTGGGATATGCTTGCAGCTCTGACCGATTGGCATCCTCAGGAGAGCACATCCATTTCTACTGCCGTGCCTCCCCGATTCAGCAGTTTGTGGGATCGCATTATCGAAGGCCAGAAGACAAAACCTTGGATTCGAGACAGATACATGCGCGCCGTCAAGGACGAGGTTGATGATTTTGTTGTGGCAAAGTCCATTTTATGGAAGACATGCCGAGTCACTACGCCCAACGACGAGCTATTGCGCAGAGATATTCTTGATAAGGCACACAGTTCACGTTTATCTATCCATCCAGGCAACACAAAGATGTACCGTGATCTACGTCGACACTTCTGGTGGGATGGAATGAAGCGCGATGTGGCGCTACATGTTAGCAGATGCATTACCTGTCAAATGGTCAAGGCCGAGCACAAGAGACCACCAGGATTACTGCAGTCTCTCCCCATTCCCGAATGGAAGTGGAAGAGCATTTCTATGGATTTTGTCACAGGTCTGCCAAAGACGCCAGGAGGCCATGATTCCATTTGGGTCGTTGTTGATAGGTTGACCAAGTCAGCCCATTTCATACCTGTCAACACGACTTACACTCCATCCAGATTGGCCAAGCTTTATGTGCAGAATATCATTAGACTTCATGGTATACCACGAGAGGTGGTGTCTGACAGGGATTCGAGATTTACATCGCATTATTCGCATCAGTTCATGTCAGCACTACAGACAGAGCTGAAGATGAGTTCTGCTTATCATCCGCAGACAGACGGGCAGAGTGAGTGCACCATTCAGACGCTTGAGGATCTACTTCGCGCATGCACTTTGGAGTGGAAAGGGTCCTGGAAGGACCATCTGCCGTTAGTAGAATTCACGTACAACAACAGCTATCACTCCAGTATTGGTATGGCACCATTCGAAGCCCTATACGGGCGGAGATGTCTTACACCTCTCAGTTGGCGGGAGGTAGGTGACCATGCTCTCTACTCTGTAGATCTCTTGAAGAAGACTGCGAGAGCTGTTGATCTTGTGAGAGGAGGCTTCTGACGGCACAAAGTCGCCAGAAAAGCTATGCAGATCGTCGGAGAAGAAATTTGGGGTTTCAGGTATCCAATCTTTTTTTTCCTAAAAAAAAAACTTAATCTCATATTAATGACATTACTATCAATTATAGGTTGGAGAATTGGTATTCCTCCGTGTATCTCCCATGAAGGGAATACAGAGATTCGGTGTTCCTGAAAAACTAGCACTGCAATATGTAGGTCCGTTTGAGATTCTTGCGAGAGTGGGGAAAGTGGCCGACCGAGTAGCCCTTCCTCCACATCTATCAGCGATTCAAGATGTCTTCCACATATCCAACCTTGTGCATGACCCTCGACACGTCATCAGCTACGAGAATCCTGACGTGGAGCCAGATCTAACTTATGAGGAGAAGCCAATCCAGATACTTAATCGTGTTGTGAAGATGCTTCGCAGCAAAGAGATTTCATTAATCAAGGTTTTGTGGCATCGACATGGCGTCGAAGAAGCAGCGTGGGAGACCGAAGTCGACATGCGGGTACGATAACCGCAGCTTTTCAGCGGTAATAATCAAAACAAGCTTCTGTAATAAGATATATGATAAAATATATGGCTTGTTTTCTCTTTGAGGTTTTTATGGGTTCAAAACCCTTTGAGGTTTTCATGGTCATATGAAATCCAAACAAGAACACCTAATGAGCTTGACTCGAGTCTCGAGGACGAGACTCCCTTTGAGGTTTTTATATTTCTAACACCCGGTTTCCAATCGAGCTCGAACCCGACCCGATTAGCGTCCGATTCATGGCCTCAAATTTCAGCGAAATTCAGCCGAATTTCTGTCGAATATCGATATCCAATCGAAATCGAAATTCGACCGAAATGTCCGAAATGACCGAAATATGGGGGTCTTAGTGCAAAAAATGACCGAAATGACTGAAATTTCGGTCGAAATTCCACCGAAATTCCATCGAAATTCTGTTTTGGTCGATACCGAAATGGTGACCGAAACCGACATTTAGGGCCTTGGTCCGATTAATCCAATAAAGTTGTTTGTCAATGTCAAACAACCTAAATCGATCAATTGATTGTAAATCAAAAATCGATCGGGCAAAAATGACCAAAAATCGGTCGCATCGTAATGCGTGTCGCGAAAAGCTGCGACATAAATTCAAAAAAAAACGTGAAACGAACCAAGATCGTCATTAGATTCGATTCGATGAAAAAAGACCAACAGAATCGATCGTTCGTCAATCGGAGGTCGTTTGATATTTTTAAACCACAAAATTTAAGCTCAAACAAAAACCGTAATCCGAAAATTTCGGGTATTCAAAAGTCGATCGGAAGTATATCAATATTATACTCATATTGACCGTAAATTTGAGACGATCAATTCAAGATATTGATCGTCAAAATCCGAGACCCGAGTTACGCGTACGGTTCATTTTAAGTTTGTAAAATAAATAAGAGAAAATATATAATATATATTATTTCTGCTACAAAGTCTGCACGTAAAAAAAATTAAATTAAATTAAAACTTTCCGGTTAATAGCAGATTGCCGTTTTAAAATATATATATATAATAAATAATTTTACTGTGGCAGCATTAGCATACTGCTGCCGTGGGTTTCCAGGAGCTTCCATTTGGCTTATTCTATGTATACACTTGTCAATTCTCAAGGCTATACTCTCCCTTAATGTTATCAACCTAAACCTCTTTAAATACCACCAACACCCTCTTCTATCGTCCATATTCTACCCAACGAAGAGTTGCCGTCCCTCTGGTTCCAGTTATGCACAACAACTTCTGGAAATTTTAGCCGAGTAAGATGTCTCAAGTCCATTCTTAATTTTAAATTTGCAACTCCAAGCACCTGGGGGCTGCTTCATTCAACAATTATTCTTGCTGATTTTTACTCTTCTCCTCCCAACTTCTGAGATTTTGCTACAGCTTTTCTTTTCCTCCACTATACACTTGAAGAACAGCAAGTAGCTGTGAGGTTTGAGGTGTTGAAGCTTCATAACCACTGTCCCTAGGGTTGTTATCCTCTTACAAGAATTTAAGGCTGCTGCATGCCTTCTCTTTGCTCAACATTTTCAAATTTTGAGAAAAATCCCAAAAGGTACCATCCTATACCTCTTATTGCTGCCATGCATGTTTAATCAACATTTCTATCTTGCTGCCATGTATAGATTTCTACATATTTTCTCCTAATGTCTTTGAGGTTTAGTGAAATTAGATGGTTTCAGTGGTATCCTTCTGTTCTGTGCTTGACAAATCAAGTGATTAAAAGATTTTAACTCTCTTTGTGTCTTCCTCATATTTTTTGTTAAATTGGAAATTCATACAGGGATGCAGGCTCTGCTATGGTTAACTTAATCTTCTATTAAATAAAAAAGGTTTGTGACAGACATGAGCTTAGTAATTTCACATAATAAGATCTTTAACCTTAAAAGTTAATATTTGAATTGAAAGTGGAATTTACAGTTCGTCACTATATAAAAATGTTAAGATGATTATAATACGCCAACATATGCCTTCAAATATGTTCATTTGATTGTGTTCCTGGAATTTGTTAAAATCTGTTGGTTTAAAATAAATAAATTAATTAAGTACCATTCGTTAGCAAGCAAGGGAATCGTTTGGTAGTTACGTACATATGTTGGCATCTTGTTGGTTTGGTGATCAAAATGCACAAGTCAGATGGTCTCGCAGATGGTAAAGATTATTATCATTGTGTCAATCCACTGGTATGTGTGGACTTTTCAGACTTCTCTCCGATATGAATCTTCATGATCTTTGAAGAATCCAATCCATTTATTGTTTATCATTATGGAAGAAATTACTTCTCCTGTAGGTTATTGTATTCCTATTGATTTAATAATACCATTGCCTAATTTGTCCAAAATAGGATTAAATTCGTTAGGGTGCACATCTTTTTAAATGAAAATAGAATTTAAATTTCTGATAGTTCATATTATATGGTATTGACTTAACCGGTCATATTCATTTTGAATTATGATAATATATGATTATTAACAGGAAATCTGATCTTTGATTTGATAATTGGGTCCTGCAATATAAATACTAGAAAACATCCTTGTTTAGCTTACATATTAAGTATTAAAAGACTATGAATCATGTCGATAATGATGACATAATTTAATTAACTGTAATCATATTCTTTCCCTGTTTGAATTCCAAACCAAGATTTTAAGCAGGTGACCCTAAGATTTATGTCATTGGCAACGATCAAATATTCTATTAAAAATTTTAATTACCTAAAGATGTTTCTGTGTAAATGGATGCCCGCGAGTTATGCAAAGGATGAATAGTTTTTATCTATTATCTATCTTATCCCTTACCTTCATCAGAATGGAAGTACAACAAGTTATATACTATAGAGAGACCATATGATTGTAGATAAGTGAGAGATCCTATGAGTAAATTCCTACGATTACTTTTGTACCATGATTACAATGAAAATTAGAGGTCTCTTAAAAAGATAGTTGATTGAGGAAGTATCGGCGATACCAATTATATATGCCGGTCATGTGAACCTTACACCTGACTGTACGAGAGCGCGGTGACTCTCAAACTGGGCGGGAGAATAGGAAGCTCAGTTAGGGCAGCGGCCGCTTAATGCGCGGGTCTAGGATCCCAGTCCCTTTTCCGTTTTTATGCAAGCTTGCAGTGTTTTTACGCCTCGTTGGGATCCCGACTTTAGACCAGTTACGCTGACCCTGTTTTAGGATACCCAGGCGGGGGATCCTTGGTTTTCAGTTTCACGTACGAGCTCGGTTGCCCGTTACCGGTCGGGTTGTTTCTAGAGCGACTTTTCCGGGAAGTCCCTCTCACCCGTCTCAGTGGCGTAGTTTGGGAGTAGACCTATCCCTCTATTGGACCGTCCTTCCAATTAGAGGGCGAGACGGAAGAGCCCTTGTGTTGGCTTCTTCACCGCTTGAGTTTTTCTTTCGCCAACAGACTTGGCGATTCTACATCCAGATCATCCATATCTATACCTATATCTACATCATTGGGAGTTACATCAGAAAGAGAGTTACAGTCATGGTTTGGAGGAAATCACAATTAAAATTGAGATGATTAGAAGTGACTATAATCAGTTTTGAAATCCCTATAAAGATCACAATTTAAGTTGAGTAAATGGAAGTAACTATAAGCTGAATTCGAAATCTTAATAAGCTAGTGGACGTGTTGGAAACTTAGTTAGGATGCATTATACAACACCGCATGCCTACGGAGGCACCCCAACCCTAAGACATTCCCCTAGTCTTAGAGTCATAGTGTGAGGCTTCACACGAACCAAGACCACAGACTATCCACTAGACTTAAGAATTTGATAAATCATTATATCTTCTTATCTCATCTTTCCCATCATCAAAATCCACAAATATGATCTCTAAGTAATATGAGAATAAAATATACATACTTATGATCAATTAGTTACCATAGAGATTTGCTCATTTGGGAAATATTGGGATAATGGCTGATCATGAGAGGTGTTTACTAGAAATTTGAAAACCTTTTTCATTTGCAAGTAGAATTAAATTTTAATTTGATTTGTTCCTGCCTCTCTACTTGCTTGCTTTTGGTAACAATAAATGCCTGTTATTTTATATAAGTTTTTGGGAGGTACCAGCAACCGCTGACGCCTCTTCTTTCCTAACATACTTGACAGGCAAACAGCCTACAGTTCAGTAGCTATACATGCTTCCTGGAGATAAAGTATACACTAGACGGTATGATTTACTTTCTCTCAGTTTTTGTTCAATTCATAATGTATTATGTTTCTTTCTCTTCAGTCAGATTTTGGGATATTGTATGTACTGTCAGAAATTGGTACATGTTGAAGTTAATGAAAAGAGATTTGGTGACAATTGTTCTATGAGCTTGTGATTATGAATGTTAACATGAATGTCTGATGAAATTATTTCATTCGCGAAAAATTTTCCCCGTACTTTCAGTTACTTAATGCGATAGTAATGATTGTTGTAACGCGAAATGTGTGATTAACATGTACCCGGATCCTAGGGGGTTCACATTGATTGTCTATCTAATTCAACTATATGATCCTTGATTTCTATGAACCAAACTCACATAACCAACTCATGATTCAATGATAGTTGGATGTTCCAATTTTAATCCAACTATTCTAATTCTATATTCTTTGATAAAGATATCTAAACCCAATAGGATATCCGAATTTACAATTAATGAAAACACCCGGAGATATTAATGTAAAGATTTTTGGTTTTTATCACGTGTGCCCTTCTCAATTTCTATAATATCAGTTATGCCTCTCATTTGTATAATATCAATCGTGCTCCTACATTTTTACAAAGTAGAATTTCTACCATTTTATAATATAAGTTATGACTTCACCTTAATCGAAGGGCAGAACTGTTAATTTTGTGAAAAAGTAGGGGCACAATTGATATTGCCCAAAAGGGAGGGGCATAACAACCATTGCAGAAGTTAAAAAGAGAACATATAATAAAAACCCAAGACTTTTTAGAAAACAAAGCATGGTATCCCAAGGTAGGATACCCCACAAAATGCATTGAAACCATTGAAGAAAACAATCAACTATATAAACCAAGCATCCACTAGTGCCTTGATATATTCAGCCATATTCTCTGCATAAAACCTTTGATTACGTAAACTAACTCATTTCGACAAAACCAAATTGCTCGGAGAGTAACGAAGGCACCAAAACAATTGTCTAAGATATTGCTACGAACAGAACAAACGAATCCCAAAACTGCATGAAGTTGTTGGTGTGCACCCACAGTAAAGGAAGAGCTACGTAGATTTTTCCCACTCAGAGGCATCCAAAGGAAAGATGGTCTATGTCTTCGATCTCCACCACACACCTCGAGCATGTCCCATCACCTCTATCTCCTGAGATCAATCATCATGAGCCGAATATGTTGCACTAGCCATAGGAATCCCATCATCCTAGTCGAGACTTGCTCCCCCAAATGATCTTGAAATCCATCATCGCATTATGGTTGCACCATGCTTGCCACAATGTTGAGCACCTTGAAAGCCTTCATGATCGAGAAGGCCCCATCAACCTATCTCCAATGATCTCATCCCGACCCAAAGTAGTAGCATCCTCAAGTGATCGATTCATCTTCATGTATTCACATAACCTTTGGTCCAAACAACAACCCCATAAGGTGGGTACCCATGACCCATTGCTCCAAATCTGCACCAAAATAGCATGCAGATGACACCATTGCAAAAAAATGGATAATCCAATCTGGCTCAGAGAATGGGATCTCTACTCTGGAGTCCCTATGAATCACATGAAAACCCTCACTGAAACACAAAAGATGGGGATTGCAAACAATGATAGCAAACATGTGCACACCTGTAAAAGACCGCATACATGTGCGTGTTTGAAGCTGAAGACTCGGAACCAATCTGACATCGAGTCTGAATATCTGAATATCTGTAGAGTCTGAACATCTGGTTGGTCTAGAGAATTTGACATCTGAATGAACCGGTGACTCTACACAATACTCCCCCTTTCTCCCATACTTGTCGGAAAATAATGACATCGACAAAGTTGGAGAAGACAATAAAATGGGGTAAACATGAATCACTTAGCTGTTCTTTTTTTTACGACTTTTCCTTCCCTCTTTTTTTGCAATTTTTTCTTTTGCGCACGTCCTTTTATTGTACGTGCCTTTTTCAAAAGGAATTCCCAGTTTTTTTAAACTACATGCCCCCTTTTTTTCAATTTTTTAAAATAATTCCTCTCTTTTTTTACGGCTAACTGGGCCTGCTCATTTCTTTTATTCTCTCTCTCTCTCTCTCTCTCTTTACAAAAAAACGGCCCACTTGGATCGAATGCATAAGCCTTTTTTTTAAGAACCCCCTTCTTTTCTTTTGGGCTCCTCATTTTTCTGGCTTTTTTAAACGGCCTTGGGCCCTTTGCAGCAATAGCCCACAAGAGGATAATTTAAGGGTTCCCATTGTGGGAAACCCCCTTTAAGTCGCAACCCCCCTCGACATAGGGTTTCTGTGCGTCACCAACGATGGGTGGGGGCTTCTTCTTCGCCGCCCGGAGATCTTCGACGCCGCCAACACCTAGAGGAAGGAGGGGGCAGAGCCTGGAGTTGCGGGGATCAAGAGGCCACCGCCTGCGCAAAGTGAGGCTCATCGCCATGGAAGGAAATATCGGCGATATGTCGACGATATATCACATATATATAAATATCAACATGGGACCGATAAGGCGATATATACCGATTTCCATGCATTTTCTTCACAAAGGTTCGTTGATATGGGCGATATTTCGGTGATATATCGTCGAAATATCGTATCGATACGATATCGATACGGCCTTCCATGCTCACCGCCGCCGCTGGGTGAGAGTTGGGTTGGAGCGTCGCCGCGTTGCATTGGAAGGGAGCCACTTGGAGATGAAGCGACGCAGGCCCTGGAGCACACGAGGCTGGTGCCTGGAGCCCTTGGGCAGCCCTGATGAAATGGAAAGGGCTCGTTGTATGGGGTTCGATCTCGCGCTGCCTACGTGAGATCCAAGGGAAGAGGAAGGAAGATGCGCACCTTGGGGTGCACCGCTACCTGGGGATGCACCATCTTGTAGCTACAACGCCGCCTGGAGAGAAGGGGGCTGGTCGACATCGCCTTTGGTGCCGCCGCCTTGAGGTGCCACTCCTGTTCGGTTGGTGCCACCTCCCTGATAGAAGGAGATGGGGGTTCCAGATCTGGAGTCTGGCTTCTGACAGATCAAAGTAGGTGGGGTCGCCACCGCCAACTGTGGAGAAGATCTTATGTGGCGAAGCACTTGCTGGGTAGATGCTTGAAGGATCTTGGAGCTGCGTCTGAAGGAACTTGATTAGGGTTTCGTGGGAAACCCTAGAACTTGGCGCTCTTGCTCGATGACCCAGAATAATAATCATTCAATCACCAACTAAATCTTGATTTTTGAAAAACTAGGGTTTCAAAAAACCATAAAATTGAAATTCAAACTTGGATCGATCTTAAAAAAATATTCAAGAACAAACTTCAAAATCAACCAAGAAAGACTGCGCTCTGATACCATGCTAGAAAATATAATGCAGAAGCGAATATCAGGGAATAATGATGAAACATTGAAGGAACACGGGATTTCATGTGAAACCATACTCTATAAGGAGCGGGATGAAACAACGGGAGAATGCCTCAAAGGGCTGATGTGTTCATTCACTTTCTCACTGGATACAGAGGTTGAGGGACTTCTTATGTAGCCCTCACTGACTCTCCTCATCTCACAAACGGTAGATGTTTAACTAAACCACATGATGTGGTAAATGGATCCTGGAGAGATCCATTTATCCATCTCCCACATGAGTGACACACAACATATACTCCAACATAATGTAATTAATCTCAACTAACTTCTAAGAAACCACTTAAATCCATCATTTTCCATAATTCCCTCAAAAAGGAAGACTCATGCAACACAACCTATAATAATTGCACCAACCTCAAGTACTCCAAAATCAAGCATTCTATATATAAGACATGGATAACCTCAAGTATGTGTTTCCATATTTCATGTTTCCTCCTAGAGTTAAGCAGAAGATATCTCATTTTACTATACCAAACCTTTACGTTCATAAGTTGTGCACTTATATTCTCGAGTTGGTAGCATTCTTCCTAGACATGATAACCGCCAAGTGGAATTCGTTTTCCTAAAATGTCTCATTGGTGAGCTTTAAATCTCGAGCCTACTATGTAAACATCTATGATTCCTTTAAATAACCTTGTAATTTTTGGATGAAACATATGTAACTATCTATAAAAGAATAAATAGAGTTATGGGGCATCGCCAACTAAAGGTGGTTTAATCCTTTTCTCTTTGTGAAAAAACTCATTTATCCTTATGTATACACCACCTCACGGGCGTATAGTCCTTTATAAGACCATCAACCTAGCAATATGCCAATTACACA
Source organism: Ottelia alismoides (assembly GCA_037367405.1). Taxonomy (NCBI): domain Eukaryota; kingdom Viridiplantae; phylum Streptophyta; class Magnoliopsida; order Alismatales; family Hydrocharitaceae; genus Ottelia; species Ottelia alismoides. Next base: position 174,599 of record JAZKJV010004178.1, on the reverse strand, counting down.
TTCAAACACATAAATATGTATGCCACTATATATATAAACATAAGTTAGAGTATGTCTCACATGTATAGATGAGTAATTGGATCCCTCCATGGTCCTATTACCACATCCATAGGTTTAGTCCACATCTACTATGAGTGTGACTTGGTCTTACTGGTGGGGTTATATAAGAAGCCCCACACCACATGTGACATATAAGAGAGAGAAAGGAATAACCTAGTATCCGATCCTTGAGAGGCCTCTCCCATGATTTCATCCCGCTCCTCACAGAGTAAGGTTTCGTGTAAAATCTCGATGTTCTTCATGTTTATATTTATTTAGTTCTGATTACGCTTATGCATTATCGTTGTCTACATGGTATCAGAGCGAGTTCGATTCTCGAGGATTTATTTTATTTTCATGATTTTTTGAGAAGAAAGAGGTTGGCCTCCCATGCTGAGACCCACCACACGAGAAATTTTTCGTGATTGTTTTGGGACTCGATTAATAGAGAAGATTCGATTATTGGTTATTCTTGGAGATTGTTCATATTCATCTATTATTCGAAGATTTGTTCATATTCAAAGATCTGCTCGTGTTCAAGAAAAAAATTGTTCCACATATTCGGTTCTAGGGTATCTAAAGAAACCCTAATTCTGTAAAGCCTGCAAAGCATCTCGTGCAGATATGAAGATTCATGATTCCACGGCTAAAAAATAAGAAGAAGATCAAGAGGGGACTTCCAACCCCCAAAATCATCTCTATGTTCAACGCAAAACGTTGTATCTCTAGCAACTTAATGCATACGAAATAGGCTTTCGAAGGCGGTGATGGCTTCCAATCGATGAAACCCCCTGCGGCAACCACGCTTGCACAACAACCTCTAGGTAAGGGAAAACTTGGCATGGACCGATATTTCATGTGTAGAGGCATTTTGGAGTAGCTTGGGTATAGTAGTCTATCAATCAGGACATGAGAAGACAAAGCCTTCTGTGTTTTTGCATATGTGGTTACAGTTCGGAATGGGGTAGTTTCCGTTATTAGTGTTTCTATGTAGAGAATGTTATAGCACATGATATAACTCAATTAGAGTCACGCCTTTTATACCTTTAATTTTGGAGTGATATAACATACAAACGAACACTTCCTAAGGGTGTATACCCATCACATTTTCAAAAAATACAATATGGAATTTGTTCTAGAGATGAAAATGGTTAACTCTACTGAATGCTTCATAATACAAATAGTTTGAATCCAAACTTAGATTTACATATATGTACCATGAAAACACAAAGAATTAATATGGTAAGAAGTGATAAAACAATGTTAGATAAAGTTCTAAACATTAGTAAACATACTCTTAGTTAATTTATAAGGAATACAAACATATATATATATATATATATATATAGAGAGAGAGAGAGAGAGAGAGAGAAGGGATCCTAAACCCTGGGGTGTAGGTAATTACCTACAGGCTTTTTTTTCCAATATTTTTTGATTTTTTTGAAATGAAACATTTGGAGAATTAGATCACTATATCAGCATGGTGTCATTCCAAAATCAACTTAATTCAAGACTTCTATCATCTCCATCAAGACAATTGAATTTTAACGGTCTCAGAATTGCTAAAATTGACCCATTCTAGATGAACGTGTTAGGAATGTTTGTTTTCCATGAAACTTGAAACACATATTCCCCTGGACATAAGGTTTCCTTCAAAAAAAATCCAAAATTAATGAGAAAAAAGGCCTGGATGTAGGCTCCAGCTCCCATATACATACATACATATATAGGGTAAAATGTGTATGCCCCCTAGGGGGAGCTAACTTAGCTCCCCCCACCCCTTTTTAACATAATTTTTTTTTGAAATCTAAAACCGTGTAAATTCATTATTAAATCCCTATATTATGTCATTCAAATTTCATGCGAAATAGAGACTCCTACGACCTCCATCCAAACGGGGTCGATTTAAAAAATCCTGTTACCGTTAAAAAATGACCGTCCGGATGGAGGCTGTAGAAGTCTCCGTTTCACACGAAATTTTAATAACACGATATAGGGATATAGTGATGAATATTTATGGAAGAAATTTTCAAAAAAAAATTAAAAACATGGAGAAAATGGGGCGGGGGTAGCTAAGTTAGCTACCCCCTCGGGGCAGCCCCATTTTACCCATATATATATATATATATGTACATTGGTGGATATCAATATGGTACAAGTAAACTAAAACAGATATGGACATATGTCAAAAGACAGCAGAGAATCTGCAGTTGTATCCATATCCAGATGCATACCCTTCTTAATAAAGAGAGGGACTTATTTGTTAGGGCGTTAGTGAGTATGTGAAAAAACAATCAAGTCATTTCTCTTCTCAGAAATAAATAACCAAACCATTTGGATGATGTTTAAGAATATTTTTAATTAGCAATCCATTTTTGCTGACATTACTTCTAAATTCATCATTTTTCAGAGAAAGCAAAATATGTATTATCATTTAGTAACAGAAAAAATGTAAACATCAGCGGGATTGCAAGGACAATGGGACTAGAAAAATTGATTTTACATTCTGCGGTTGGTTTCATTGGACATTTAACATAGACGTTAACAAAAAAGCATACCTTCCATGGGACCAAATTTATAAGCTCTACATAATTGCCTGCACGAAGAGCTGACACATCTATATGACGAGGGATGTAATCAACCAGCAAGACAACAGGCCCAATGTCACACTTCTGCAAACAAAAAAAATGTGCTTATTATTATAGAATAGGTTGCCACATGAGGAATCAGATACACAAGCATAAAAAAAATGTATACCCCCTTTTATGCTTATAGTAAAAGGAAAAAACCATATTCTAGAGCACTTGTAACTTGGAAAAGAAAAGGAAATCAACATTCACTGAGAATGTGCATTTGAGTTAATTACACAAAAGTCCTTGAAGTATACACCCAATTTCAATGTCATACCAGAACATTAAAAGGTAACAATATGGTACACGATCTTTAATACTTGCCTCAATGTGGTTTTGGGTTGTTGTGATTTAACGGACTAGAATTAAGCCAAATATTAAAGATCAGGTACCACATTGTTACTTTTTCAAGTTCAAGTATAACATTGAAATCGGATGTATAAATTAGGGACTTTTTTTGTAATTTATTGTATGCATTTTCATGATATTCCCATGTTATTTAAATATAATCTGTAAGGATATTGCTTTCAGATTTTTACATGCAAAGTGCATGTCCTAAATGTTTTTTAGAAAAAGAGAGCAAGACATCGAAGAGATACCCGCTTGTAAACTTCTATACGATCACAATATGAAAATTAATTCCAAAGACCAAAAGATCCTTAGGTTTTTTGCATATTCAATTAATTTTCGTCAAGCACCATATCCCATAAAATAGCCACCATATCTCATGGCCCAAAACATCCAGGGATTTCCGGAAACCAACCCAATCGGAGGTAGAAACCGTCTAAACAAAAGTCACGACCCACACCTCCCATGCAACATAGCAGTCAAAGAAGAGGAGTTCAATACTCTCATCTTCCACCAAACAAAGCTGACATGGGTTGCCACTCCCAGGAAAGAATCTAGCTCTTTATTTACCAATCATCATGTGATCCCTTCTTAGTAGCAAAAAAAACGGGTCTGTAGAGGAATCTTCCACATCAATAGAGATGTGTATGTCCTAAATGTACGAATAGATGCCATAAGTCAACGAGAGACACGGCAAAAATGATATGCATTTTTTAGAATACTACAAAAGAGGAGTAGTCAATAATTTCAGGATCATTTACAAGCATAAATCATAACGGCATCCAACCATCCTCCATGATAGTAGATATAATGAAGGTAGACCTTTGCCAACTAGTACATAAACTTGTATATGTCGCACTTATACAACTCTCACAACTAGTTGTAAGAGTCAGAAATGTGGCATGCGGATTCGTTTGGATAGAATATGCAAAATGCCGAGGAATATGTCGGGAATATGCATTTTTTGTTGTAGTTTATATTTTTAAATTTCAAAAAAATGTTAATTTAATTGCTTCATTTTTTCAGGAAAAAGAGGGTGGCACCCCAAATTGGGACCCACCGCAGCAAGCTCGTATATATGTATTAATAAAGAGAAAATACGATAGTGATTACATCAACTCAAGTCAGCCAAACGACACAAAAAGGCCTACAATGACCCAACACAATATTTGTTTGAAAATACCTCCCCCCCAAGATGACCTTGTTCCTAGCGCGCGAAATAGTTAATGCTTCATTTTTAGAATATTTTTTCTCAATATTCAAATAAAAATTGGCGTGGGTTTGGTTGGAGGGTTTTCTAGTGGTGAGTGGGTATCCTCTGGAAAAGTGTGTTATCTAGTGGGTCATCCTTTTTTGCGTTTTGATGTTTGGTTGGAGGGTTTGTTGTTGAGAGGGATTATTGTGATGTGATTGTATGAAGTTTGGAAATGTGAGTAGAATTTTAGTATTTTATAATTTTAGATGATAAGTTGGTATACTATATTAATGAATGGAAGTGAAATGAGTTGTTTGATGTATTAAATAAGAGAGAGTGTTTTTTGGATTGGCCACACAAAAGAGGGAATAATATATGATTGTGGGACACGTCAAGGTGGAAATGAGGATTTTGGAGGAAAATTCACATTGAAACCTGAGGGTTTTGGGGGAAAACCTCGAAAACGGAGGTTACCCTCCAACACCCCCCCCCCCCACACACACACATGAAGGTAAGTTTGAACATTTAATTGGTCTAAAAAAAACTAGAATATTTAACATGCCTTTCAATAAAGTTTCCGAGGTGGAGCATTTCAGGGGAGTCATGTCGACTCGTTCCTCGCGTTGTTGGAAGTGGCTGGGCTTGGGGGTTCCCAAAGTTTCCAAGGTGGACTGTGCCATGCTTATTAGGCCAATTTCGTTGATGGAGACTAAAGAGGCTGTGTGGGATCTTAATCTTGATGCGTCCCCGGGGCCTGATGGCTTCTCGGTAACCTTCTTCAGGGACTTTTGGGACTTGGTGGGCAATGAAGTCTTCGAGGTGATAGTGGAATTCTGCGGCGGAAATGCGGGCTTTGATAGGCTGAATAGAGCTTTGTTGCTTTTGATTCCAAAGAGGGATGCGGCAGAGGACATTGGGGACTTTCGCCCCATCTCGATTTCAAACGCCATCTATTTAATCGTGGCTAAAGTCCTAACTAGGAGACTCTCTAAGGTGCTGGATTCGCTTGTCTCCCCCGTTCAGGCGGCTTTCATTAAAGGGAGACAAATATCGGATTGTATTATTGCTGCGTCGGAACTGGTGGCGGATTGGAAAGCCTCGGGGCGTCAAGGAGTGCTTTGGAAATTGATTTCGCGAAAGCTTATGATAGCATTAATTGGGCTTTTCTTTGGTCGGTCCTCAAGAGGCGAGGTTTCCCGGAGTTGTGGATTTCGTGGATGCGGCGATGCGTGACTACGGTCTCCTTTTCTCTTTTGCTTAATGGCGGCTTGGAAGGGGGGCGATTTCAACCGCGTCGGGGACTGCGCCAGGGATGCCCTCTGGCCCCCTTTCTATTCGTGCTTACGTCGGATGTCTTGGCTCGTATGGTGGACCGGGTGGTTGCTGCAGGCCTCTCCAAGGGCTTCTCAAAGGGGGCCATTTCCGTGCCGCTAATTCAATTTGCGGATGACACTTTGTGCTTCATTGAAGGGGGTGATTCGGAAGTTGCGGCCATGTCGATGACTTTAGACCCCTTCAGCGAATTATCGGGCTTGAACATTAATGGTAACAAATCTAAGGTTATTACTTTTGGACTATCGGAGTCGATGGCAATGGATTTTGCGAACATTCTGGGCTCTGCTTTGGGCAGCCTTTCGCTTGACTACCTGGGCCTTCCCTTGGTGGTTGGGCGGCCAAGACTTAAGGATTGGAGTGTGGTGGTGGAGAAGGTTGAGGCGAGATTGGCAGGTTGGCGCGCGGCGCTTCTTTCAAAAGGAGGTAGATTGATTCTTCTTCGCTCGGTCCTTACTGCCATTCCGATTCATTTTTTGTCGACTCGTCGTCTGCCAGCTGGGATTTGCAAGAGACTTGAGTCTTGCTTCAAGAGGTTCTTATGGGGGAAGTCGGGTTTCGGAGGGCGTGGAATTCACCTGGTCGCTTGGGAGGAGGTGGTGAGGGAGAAGCTGGCAGCTGGTTTGGGGATTAGGCGCCTCAGGCTGATCAATGATGCGTTCTTCCTTAAGTGGGCAAGCAGGGTGTGGGGAAGAGATGGTAGCTTCTTTATTGAGATCTTGAGGGAGCTTCATGGGAGAGAGTGGGCTGGCGACGGTGATTCGGGAGTTGTCTATGGGAGCTCTCCGTTCTGGCGTGGTCTTAAGGAGGTATTTTTGAAGAACAAAGCGTCTTTTAAACCTGTTTTGGGGGACGGCCGTGCTTTCTCTTTTTGGAATGACTGCTGGTTGGGGGGGAGCCACTTTCTATACGGTTCCCTCGCCTCTTCGCTCTGGCGGAAAATAAGGAGGTCTCCGTCGCTTGCTGCTAGGTGAATACATCTTGGTCTCCTCGCTTTCTGGGGAACTTCTCCGATCAGAGGTTCTTTGATTTTCTTGCTCTGACGAACGTCCTTGCTCATGCGGATTCTCCTCTGTGGGATTGGAGCACTGGATTTGGAGGGATGGTGACTTTTCGACCCGGAAGGCCTACACATCCTTGCTTGATACTCTGCCTGCTCGTTCGGATTCCCTGGTGAGAGACTGTGGTTTCTTCTGGAGCTTGGGCTTGCCCTTGCGTATTATCTTCTTCCTATGGCTCGTCCGCAGAAAGAGGCTTTTGACGCGCTATCGCTGTTCAAGGTTGCTGCCTTCGATTTCCAACATCTGCGGCTTGTGTGATTCAAGCGTGGAATCCCTGAACCATTTACTCTTTCTCTGCCCTTTGGTCCAGGGGTTGTGGGATGACCCATTCGTGGCTTGGGTGCATGCTTGTGATGTGGAGACCTTCTGTGATTCCCTCTTCTTGAATAGGCGTATGGAGATAAGGCGATTCTTGGCACTGGTGGCTTGTTTATGGTCGATATGGCTTGCTCGCAACGAGGCCATATTCTCTGCGCAGCGGTTTTATCTGGAGAACGTGCTCTGTCGCGCGAAGGCTTTGGTGGCTGACTGGACTCGTGTTTAGTGTGTTTGTTTTCTTGTTTCCTTTGCTTTTTGGCGCCCAGTTCTGGAGGCTCCTTGCCTCCTACGTTGGGTCGCTAACTTTATTTTCTTGTTTGTATCCCTCTCCTTTTTTCTAGTAATATCTTGGGGTGAACACCATTGAGTGTACCCCCCATTTTCTTGGCTTCAAAAAAACATGCCTTTCAATAAGAAATTCATTTAAATATTGCATATATGTAAACATTATTCTCCACAATAGAAGCTATACAAAAGTAATAATAAAAATTAATATTACAGTCTAAGTTACATATGTACTCTATCTAGAATGAGGACTAAATATGGGGTTTATGCGATCGAATATAAGGCTATGTGGGTCAAATATGTGTTGCGGACAGAATAATGCATTACATATAGAATATGGTTTGATTCTAGATTTCGGCATTTGAGAAGCAATGTGAGATAGCTCTTGGTGTTGGACGAGGGTGGAGAGGTTGGGCCACCGCACGGTTTGTTGGTTGCCGTGACCCAGTGAGGTGCTTTGAGTGCAGGCAATGCGAACATAGAGGCTTTAGATGTCCGAGGAGGTAGAGTGGTGTCACGGCTCGAAATGTTGTCGATGCGGGCGAAGAGGTTGGTGGTGGGTTGTTGGTGGGCGTATGCAGGAGCGAGGGGCAGTGCCAGACAGATGTTATGGAGGATATTGGGGGAGCAGTCGGAAATGGTTTCAGAGGCAACATGGTCAAGCTTCAGGGCTCTATGGTATGCATGTGTCGTATGTTGGTAGAAAAGATTCGAGGGCTTCTGGAGTTCTCTCGCCGAGGGTGAGGGAGGGTGCACCGGCGACCCCCTTTGGTTCTAGATGGGTGGTGCGATGAGCGGCGTTTGAAGAGGGTGGTCTCGGTCAGAGGCCTCCCATTGATGGGCCAAGGCTTAGAGAAGGTGTGGGAAATGCTGGTACCGCTGCTTCAGGTAAGCATTATCGTATCCGACGGGATTCGGCGCGATCAACTGTCGTGGTTGGTGGCGAGGGGGTCCGAGGTCTCCAGATCGCTGCATGCATTCTTGGAGGCTCGATTTTAGGGCCGCGTGTTCTCATCTCGAGGTGCGGGACAAGGGGCTGGCAGACGAAGCTGGGGGGAGGTGGCCGGAGGTCATTGGCAAGCATTTGACGAGGCCTATCGCAGAAGGGAAAAGATCGGCTTTCGACGTTTTTGAAGTGAAATGGCCATTTGCGAAAAAAGTTGAACTTGCTTTGGTGCAAGCCAAGGCGCGTTGCCCAAGGGAAACTTTCGAGGTCATGGGTGTGGAACCTCCTATGCAAAGGTGTTAGTCGGGCATTCAGGCCGCAAGAAGGGGTTTGGCGGTTTCCCAGGTCAAAAGAGTGGATCCGCGAACGCGATGTCGGGGGCCTCCTGTATCAAGTTGGCGGATCATGAAGCGGTGCGAAATGTGGACCACGTTGGGCTCTCGCCTGACTCGAAAACGAGGAATGATGGGCGTTCAGAGGACCAAACTTTCTGGAGGCCCCGATTGCGGTTGTTTGGCAGACAATGGAGGCTTAAGACGTGATTTTGGAGTCCGGCAAGTGCGATTGTAAGGTGGAATGTTCGATGGAGGTGTCAAAGGCGACCATGCGACGAAACGTTGGCAGTCGGGAGGCAATGACTCCGGAGCCTCCGACGAGGGAGGCGATTGTTGTTGGGGATCTGAGAGATCAAAGCTCGGGTGGCATGGTTCGCTCAGTGGAGTTCTTCATGCCTCTGTCTGCGGAGGAGTCGGATGGTCGAGCTCTGTTGGAGGGCGGAAGGTATCGGAAAAAAGTACTCGTGCCGTGGGCATGGAGTGAGGGAGAAAAGAAGGTAGCAAAGGTTGGCGGTATATCGTCAATTGGAGGAACTTGGCGGGAGCGGAACCCCGGTGATCCAACATGGTGATAGTAGGGGAAGTTTTGTAGCAGGGGCTGTCATTGGGGCAACAACTAGGGGCGGAGGGGTCCTGGAATCCGATGCAGGGCTACGATTGCAGGGGATGAGGAGGTTGAAGAAGGGGAGGTAGATGCAGGGGATGATTAGGCTTGGTTGGAGGAGAGTCTGGAGAGGGAGGTGATGTTGTGCCTCAGCTTGGTGCTGCCAAGAAGGGTTCTAGAGGTGTCTAGATGAATGTGATCACATGGAATGTGAGAGGACTGGGTCAGGCTGAGAAGAGGATGTCGGTGCAATGACTGTTAACAAAGCAGAAGGTTGATATGCCATGTTGCAAGAAACAAAGACCGCACAGGGACTGGATGGGTTGTGGAGGGAGGTTAGGGGATCCAAGTTGGGGGAGTTCATGGAGGTCAATGCAGAAGGGGATGCTGGAGGTTTGGTTACTGGGGATAAGTTCGAGATGGGGGAGAACGAGATACAAGGTAAGTATTCACTTCCGATTCTATTGCGGCGAAAGGCGGATAGCTCAAGGAATTTGACTACGAATGTGTATGGTCCTAGCAACGGTGTTGGTATTGGCAACTTGGAGGAGATGTTTTTGGCCAAGACGTTGTTCCTGGATGTGGCTTGGATCATCGTCAGTTACTTCACTGTGACACTGCAAACAGAGGGCAGCTCGGGGGGCTTGGTGGGAGAGATTGTTGGTCTGCGGAGCTGACTGATATGGTGGATGAGCTCGGTCTTCAGATAGTCGATGTCGTGTGTTGCCTTTACACTTGGCGTAACTCAAGATCTAGATCATGGCTCGATAGGTTTATGATGTTCGCTGAGGCATTGGATGCATTCCCGTTGGCTAGGTCACGGGCCCAGTTGAGAACCCAGTCGGATCACACGTCCTTGCTTTGGTATTCGAGGGAAGAGGATCGCCATCGAACATTTTTCTGTTTCGAGAGGGCTTGGTTGCTGGAGCAAGGTTTTCGCAAGGCAGTTGCAGAGTTTTGTGCTGGTTGTAGATCAAATGAGATGGCCACTGCCAAACTGGCGAGCAAGCTGGTGGCGCTGATGAGGTATATGATTGAATTTGTCAATGTGAACAGAGCGCAACACATGGCGAGGAGATTGAGGGCACAAGAGGATGTGATCAAGCTGGACAGGTTGGAGGATGAAAAGGCATTGACGGAAAAGGAGTTGGCTGTGAGAGGTAGCCACTTGGGCGAGATTATTCGTGCGGACAAAAAGGAGGTCCCTTGGAGGCAAAGATCTAGGCAACAGTGGGTGAAGGAAGGGGATGCAAATACGAGATATTTCAATGCTATGGCTTGTGGAAGGAGACACAAGAATCTGATACACTTGGTCATGGTGAGGGGCAAGGTGATTGAAGGGGATCGTACTGTAGGAGTAGCCCTGCAGCCGCACTTTCAGAAGTTTGACAGGCGGCACGAGCGGGTGGAATGGGGACGGCAAGGGAGAGGCGTATCTCAGTTGTCGGAATCAGAGGTAGGTGCATTGGTGAGGGAGTTTACGGAGGCTGAGACGAAGCGGGCATTGTTCCAGTTGAGTAATTATGGTGCTCCGATTCCGGATGGATTCCCGGTTATCTTTTATCGGGAGTCCTGGTAGGAAGTCAAGCATGATGTCATGGAGGTGTTGAAGAAGTTTCGAGAAGGGAATCGTAGATTTGAGAGGTTAAACAAGGCTCTTCGTTTTCTGTTTCTTAAGAAGGACACACCGACCCGGGTGGAGAACTACATGCCTATTACGCTCTCTAATGCGGTATACATCTTTATTGCGAAGGTCCTTGCCACCATTTGAGGGGGGTGCTAGATCGGATCATTTCGCCTGAGCAGACGACAATTATGCTTGGGAGAGCTATGGTTGACGGGTTGGCAATGGCTTCAGAGATGGTGACGAATTGGAAAAGGGCCAAGGTTAAAAGGGTGCTTTGAAAGATGGACTTCTCCAAAGCATATGATTATGTGGATCAGAGGTTCCTGTGAGCTTCTTTAGAGAGGAGGGGTTTCCCCGAGGAGTGGATTGCATGGACCAAACGATGCGTGACAACAATGTCACATGCGGTGGTATTGAATGACAGATTCAAGGGGGGCTTCTTTCAACCCCAGAGGGGCATTCGACATGGATGTCCTTTGGCGTTGCTTCTGTTCGTGATTGTGACAGATACTTTGATTGTGAAGATGAGGTTGGTCACAAGCAGGGGATGGTGTTCTGGTTATGAGAAATAGGAGATTTCTATCCATATTTTGCAGTATGTGGATGACACGATGTTATCCATGAGGGCTGACGAGATGAAGATGCGTTGGGCATCGATCATTATGGTTATTTTTTGGGACATATCAGGCCATGTGATAAATAGAGAGAAATCGATGGTGGTTCCCAGACTCACGGAGTAGGATGCATAGCACGTTTGTAGTGCGGGCGCCCAATGGCCATGATGTCAATCATGTATTTTGGGGTTGCCATTGGTGGAGGGGAGGCTGAAATTTGGGGAGTGGAGAACTCTTCTGGAGAGAGTGAAGTGAAGGTTGGAGGGTTGGAAGGCGACGATGCTTTCGGAAGGGGGGAATAGATACTTCTGAAGCATGTACTTTCGGCCATCTATGTTTTCTTCTACTCGATAACGTGGTTGCCCATCGGTGTGCGCACGATCCTCGAAGCCATAATGAGAAGGTTTTTTTTGGTCAGATGGTAAGCAAGATAGAAGGACTGTTCATTTGGTTGAGTAGGGTAAGGTCGCAATGGCGAAAAAGAAGGGCGGATTGGGAGTTATGCGAATAGGCGAGGCCTTTATGACACACCGTCGATGTTGATGAGCAAGTAGGTGCACCTATGGGGAAAGTCTAAGAAGATAGTGAGCCAAGTATGGGAGCAGGGGTCATGGTCTCCTGTGTTTTCCTCCTAATTTTTGGATCGGAGAGTGGAGGATTTCATGGCGTTGCAGACATATTTAGCTGAGGTTCAGGGACTGATGGTAGGAAGGGACCACTATATTTGGGGAGATGGGAAGTTTTCAATGAAGAAGGCATATCAATTTTTCGTGGAGGCGGGAGAGGTGGCAGAGGAAGAGGTGGGCATGGATACGAGATTCATTTGGAGGAGCAGGGTGCCAAACCGCATCAAGGTCTTTATATGGATATTCAGGCTTGGTAAGATTCTCACAAAGGAGCGCAAAAGGCAGTTGCTTGGGATGGAATATAATACATGTGATAGATGCGGCTCGACAGCGGAAGACTTGGAACACTTGTTTTTCTCATTTCCCTCTTCAGTCCAGGTGTGGGGCATGGTCGGTGTTTTGCGGCTTGCAGGATGTGATTTTCATGCTTTTTGGGGAGATATTCGAATGGTGTGTGGCTATGGTCACGAGGACAATGCATATCCTTTGCGCTAGTGTGGATGATATGATGCACTCGAAATGAGGTTATTTTTTTGGGGGGGGGGATACTTTTTATTCTGAGAATGTAATTGAATACCGTAAGGCGCTTTATATATCTTGGAGAATGTAATACGTTGTAAATTTTAATCTTATTAATATACTCTTTTGAGGTGGGTCCATATTTTAGGATGCCACCCGTTCCTTTTTCAAAAAAATATAGAATATGATTCGATCAACTTGTCGCATAGGCATATGTGACCACATATGCAGTACACGCAGGGACATACTTGAACACTGACTAGTGGCATGAGAAAACATAAGTAACCATATACCACTTCTACCACGATCTTAAATGGGGTCCGCTTATCCAATTAACTTGCGTTAAATATAATGCATCACTCGGTACATAACTATAAGAAGTTAAGATGGAAGATCCAAACCTATGCAGTAATTCCGTATCGATGAAACTTGATGCAAGCATAAAAACACAGTCAGAATAAAGAGCGGAGGATTACAGAAAGAAAGGGGAAAACAAACTTGTAACACAGGATTTTTTAAAGTGAATGTAGCACGGGATTTTAAGAAGGGCAACACAGGCATATGTGAGGGAGAGGAAGCTAAAAGAGAGATGATGGAGATATCCTAAAACGACTCGATTTGAATGAAACTAATTCTATCCATATTATAGTTGGATATTTCATATAGTCCTCAGTTTATTTAGCCAAAAAAATTTAAAAATAAACCCAAAATAATGACAAAAATCACTAAATCCCCACCTAATGCCTAATTTCCCACCAGCGGCATATTGCTAACAAAAAGAGACTGTAGGTAAAGAAAACACTAAGTATCCTATGACAAGGCCAATTCCAAAAACAAAATTTACAAATTTTAGCACTAATATTGAAGTTCCAAAGAACAATACTATTACAACGAAATCAAAACAAAGTATCCAAAGCTAACCAAAAGAGAAATCATGGAAGCTACTGAATCGTCAAATCCATCTTAGATGGCATCTGAGCTCTGAGGGTGTAGCCGTAGTGTGCACACTTTGAATAGACAAATTCAGTTCCCACAAAGTGTGTTGAAAAAAGAATACAAATGTACTTGCCTGAAAGAAAGGAAGTAATGCTTCCTGAGGTAAAGACTCATGGACAATACTATCATCTTCAACATGCCCTCGCAGGTCCACATCATTTTCCAAATCACAAGATTTTGAGATGGAAACCCCGGTAAAAAAGCTCACAAGAAACTCGACTTGGCTTTGATCAAGGTGTACTCGTATTGGTAAGACAGCAAGCTGAAGCCTGATCACAATTGTCAACCACATATATAAACATTATCATGCAAACAGAATGAAGTTCATTTGCAAGTTACAAAGCGGCTATTCAAGAAAGAGTGAAAAACAATTTGATTCTTCATTTTTCCTGTTGGTTGAAATTTATGCTATATATAATTAAATATACTGTATGGGGATAGCATAAAAATTTATATATCTGATTTAGATTGATCCTTCTATAAAGAAGACAACCCTCGTTGTCATTAGTGGGGAAATGAGGTAGTTTTGACACATTATGCTTTGTTTTAGAATCCCAAACTTTCCAAAGATGCCTCCCTTCCATTTGTTGTACACATGTGTAACTTCCTGACCTCTCTTTCTGCATAACTAGTGACAACACTAGACTATTTGTGAGAACAGGAAACAAAATGTCGACGCTAGACTGCCTTGCAAACTTTGTGAGGAAGTAAATCCTAAGGGAAATGTTTGTGCGCTAGAAACATTTAGTGATTTTGCAATTTTCAGGGGCAACCCTGTCAAAAACTATACTGCCAACAATTACTTTTGTACTTGTTGAAAGATGTACTTGGGTAAATGGATTTTGGATGTATATCCTACAAATATGCACACAAACAATTCATGATCTGTGTGTTGTTTTGCCTCACTTATATGGGCTCACTTCTATCTAGCCGTAGTTATGGCTAGCTGATTGGGATGGTCCCTTGGTTGGCTGGGAGACAGTGATGCCTCTTCTGAAGGATGGTAGTTTGGGTGCGATGAGGTTAAGAGAGGTAAACCAAGCATTGCCTACAAAGTGGACCATGTGTATTTGGGGAGAGGCTAAAGAGTGAGAAATGTCTGCGTTGTCAAGGTAAGCTGACTGTTCAGTTGGGTAATGCTCGATCTCACTCCAGATTTTGGAGGGGTATAAAATTATTTCCACCAGAGTTGCCACCCTCACTACGTCCCATTGTGGGTCACAAGAACTCCTTTTGTTTCTGGGCAGATGACAAGTCGTAGGAAGATGTGTATGATCAGTTTCCAAACTTTTTGCTTTAGTTTCTGATAAGGGTTTGTGGAAGCGGACCTGGGCCCCTCATTCCTCTTCTTTTCTCTCAGTGAGTGAAGATCCTCTTGGGCTCTTAAGAGGAGAGGTTAATAACACATTAACCGGGCCAAGATTTTGCTGCAATAATGATGCGCAGTGTTTAGGGTGTTCAGATGCAACTAAACTTGTGAGTCGAGGATTGAGTTGGTATTGTTAATTGCTTAGCTTGACCCTTCATGTAGAGCATTCTGAGGACAGTATAACAGTCCCGGTTGTAGATCTCGGAGAACGAAGGAACACTATTTTGCCCTTCTTTGAGCACTTTGATTGGTGAGAAATGGAGTCATTTTTGTCAAGAGAGGTGTAATGTGGACGTGTTTGAACATGCTACGGCTCTTTTTGAGTAGTGGTCTTTGAATATTTTTCAAGGTTATTAATACAATTTCTTTGGTGGGCACTTTCTTGGGAACACACCCTTTTCTATTAAAAAACTAGAAATGAAAAAACTAGCAACTGATGTGCGCCAGGTTCCCAATCGAATCCTGGTATTCTTGTTATGAATATGTGCTTGTGTGTGTTTTAACATAATAATATAATATTATAGCAACTCCGATCAGGAATGGGGAATTTCCCATTCAACATAATCTAGAATTAGATCCTCATTATTTAACTCGGATTTTGAATTACGATAAATATTTATTCAGACCTCGTAATCAGATTAAAAAAAAGAACAAAAAAAGGAGGGACTGTCTAAATAAAATGCATTTTCTTCCTTCAAAATCATGATCTTTTACTGAAGGACAACTTTTTCTCTGAACTTGTGGATTTGTACATTTAGTCCAGTCATTGAATAAGTGATGGTCAAACAATTCTCGCCCAGAGAGTCTTCGAGCTTAAATTATAACTTTATTAAATCATTGGTTTTATAATATGAATATGAAGTTTTAATTGATTCATAGACTCAACAAGAGAATTCCTATCAATAATAAAACAATAAATAAATAGTAAATTTGACTTACGCAAAAAACCGCACAAATACACAATATATAAATAGGGGAAAAGAAGACTCAAGAGGCCTGAAAGAAATTTATTCATTTTTATTTTGAAATACTCATCTACTAGTGGTTAAATCAATTAAGTAGTCAACTTTCTTATATTTTTCTATATCTAAATTTTAGATGCATACATAGGGAAAGTCGTGTGCAATGAAAAATACAAGCACAGTTTGGGGAGCGAGCCTTTTTTCATGCTTTTCCTGAAGGTTTGGAGAAAGTGGCAATCAATAGGATTTTCATAATCCTCCCTTTATGAAAGGAAGAACGTGGAATTCTTTTTCCTTTCCGTAGGGACCAAGAGGTTGGATCTAGCCATAAGGCGAATGCATGATATAAACAACTCGCTTCTCAGTCTTCAACCCCCACATTCCCTACGAGCATCTCCCAATCAGTGCAATGCAATATGTCTATTTATCTATCTCTTGATCAAAATAAGTGCACGTTTGAAAAGTAGAAGAATCTTAAAGTGTCTAGGATTGTGTCAGGAGGGTCTTTTAATGCCTTTTTTTTCTTCCCATCAGAGTTATTTCACAAAGACTTTTCTTTTGAAGTCTAAAAAGTAGGGAGAAACACTCGACGATGTCCGCCCCATAATTATTTATTCCAAAAATATAAGTAAATACAAGGAAGAAACAAACCAAACACCAATGCCACAGATCCACTACAACACCCAGTCCTCTACCATGCGTTTGGCAAACACCCTCACGTTCTCCTTATAAATCTGTCCCGAGAACAGCAAGTCATTCCTTTCTCGCCAAACCGCCCATAGAATAGCCATGGGATAAAGCCGCTCCCTCCTCGATCTAGTCAGATTTGCGTGGATCGAACTCCAGAAGGCCTGAAAGTCGTCATTGCGGCACCACGCTAAGCCAACCTCCTACCATAATTGAGAGACCATGGGGCATGAGAAGAAGAGGTGCTCCACAGATTCAATCGCATCATTACAAATTAAGCACCTGTCTGAAATGCCGCCAAGAAGCCTGGCGCACCGACCTCGCGTCATTAGCCTCTTCCTCATAAGTAACCACAAGAAGAACCCAATTCTCTCAGGAAGCCTGAGAGCCCAAATAACAGCACAATCCCTGTTCAACAATTCCAAGTTAGCCAGCGGCGACCTGGAGATGGCCCCATAGGCCCTCCTAACCGAGAACGGCCCCTCCCTCACAAAGACTTGCCATGGTAAGGGAGGAGGGGGAACAAACACACTTGTATAATGTAGTAAACGGAGAGTTGTATGCTGCGTTCGAGAATTGCTGCCTAAAAAGAATATAATGATTTACTCCCAATCCCAATTGGTTGGATCGTAAGTGCGATAATTTACTTCACGGGCGACGTCTCTGGTTCAAGTCCAAGAGGGCCCAGCTGAGCAGGGAAAAGAATAGAAAAAGCATCTGACTCATTCATGCATGCTCCACTGATTCATGGGGATATAGCTCAGTTGGACGTCATGAGTTTGAGCTTAAATGTGCTTAAGAAAGAGTCTTAATGAATAATCAGACCGGAATAAACACTATCTAAGATAGCATGATGAAAAGAACTAATATAAAAGTATGTTTTAAAATTATCATATTATAATAATTTAAAGCAATAGAATATAATAATTAATAATAGAGTATATTTACAAATAATATAAAAACTTAGTAAATCTTTCTACCATACTATCTAGGTATATGGTGGTATAGTAGTACATACATACCATATAATTTGCATATGTAAACAGTACTCTAATTCTATTTTTTGCTACATCCATTTGTATGAATTTCGACCAATCCAAAATAATCGAAGGTTAATTGTTCTATTTTAATCTCTAATCTAATTCATGTGTTTCTTAGAATTTTAAGAAATAAATAGGGATCATGGGATCTATTGAAACTATTATCTTAATATATTATATACATTAATATATATTCTAAATCTAAATCTAGAATAAAAGGTGAAAAGTAAAACTTTACTAAAATGTATAATTAAAATATATAAAAATAATAAAAAAATATATTTTGAAATAAATATTATATATAAATTATATATAAGAGAAGTTATAAAAAAAACAAGAGAATATATACAACAAAGAAAACAAAACCAAAGAATTAGATTTGGATACCAAATAAGTTAATGATTGAGGCCGGGGAGGAAGGGACCCCGGCTCTACCGATTTCCTGGACTTCTTCAACGAATTGGCACTGGAGGACTTGGTTGCCACAGACATCATATACACTTGGCGCAATAGCTCCTCCCGATCGCGGATTGACCGGTTCCTTGCTAATTCCCGTTGGATGGAGGCATTCCCGCTGTGTTCGGTTTCGTCTCGTCCTCGGTCTTTCTCGGACCATAGCCCCATCATTTGGGATTCGGGCGAATCGTCTCGTCCGCGCGGAATCTTTCGGTACGAGAAGAGCTGGCTTATGGAGCCTAATTTCAAGGAATTAGTGCGAAATCACTGGTCACAAACGTCATTCTCGGGTAACGCGGCTCATCGTTTTGCCCTCAAACTCTCCTCTCTGCGGCGGGTCCTTGCGACCTTTAAAATCTCTACGCGTCTGGCGAGGCGCTCGGTCCGCAATGATGCTGAGGAGATAATTATTAGATTGGATCGCTTGGAAAGCAACAGGGAGCTCTCTCAGGAAGAACTATATGAGAGATCCGTTGCGGCTAAGATCGTTTCGGAGGATGATAGGAAAAAAGCAATTGAATGGAGACAACGCTCGCGACTTCGATGGCTCAAGGAGGGGGATGCTAATACTGCCTTCTTCCATCGGGTCGCTAGCGCCCGAAAACGATATAATCGTATCTCTTCCATGGAGATCGGGGACGATATATTTCAGAATGAGCGAGACATGGGTGCGGCATTGGTTAATTACTTCAAGAGCTTTTTCAATCGCCTCCCCTCTTCTTCATGGCAATGGATGGCGCCCGGGGCCCCTTCCATCTCTGAAGCAGATGCCTCTAATTTATCGCGCCCGATATCATTGGAGGAGTTAAAGAGCGCCGTTTGGGACCTTAACGCTGATGCTTCCCCAGGCCCAGACGGATTCCCTATTTCCTTCTATAGGGACTTTTGGGACGTTATCGCGGGCGACGTATTGGCGGTGGCTATCGAGTTCTGTGAAGGCAATCGGGGATTCAACAGGGTTAATCGGGCCTCCCTGGTTCTCATCCCGAAATCTCAGGGTGCCCGTCGTATTGAGGAGTTCCGCCCCATTGCCATCTCCAACGGTATTTACCTGATCATTGCGAAGGTGTTGGCACGTCGATTAGCGCCACTGCTTAATTCTATCATCTCCCCATGCCAAGCGGCCTTTGTTCAAGGGAGACAAATATCTGAATGTTATGCCCTTGCCTCCGCCATCATTGATGGTTGGCACAGAAATGGAACGAAGGGAGTCCTATGGAAAATTGACTTTGCGAAGGCTTACGACTCCTTGGATTGGCGCTTCTTATGGTCGGTCCTCAAATCTCGGGGCTTTCCCCCACTATGGACTTCTTGGATCCGTCGATGTGTGACCACGGTCTCCTTCTCCTTATTCCTTAATGGTCGACCATCTGGGAACCTATTTCAACCGCGCAAGGGTGTTCGCCAGGGATGCCCCCTTGCCCCGCTTCTCTTTGTCTTGGCGGCGGATGTGCTGCCTCGTATGATTCAAGGCGTATGCGACGCTGGGTATACTCGGCCCTGCTCGTTGGGTGATCTTCATATCCCGCTGATTCAATATGCAGACGACACTCTATGCTTTATTGAAGGGGATCAGTTGCAATGCTCCGGAATGGCTACCACGGTACATTTATTCTGCGAAGTATCGGGGCTCCGCATCAACGAGGACAAATCCAAAGTAGTGCCCTTTTCTCTCTCACAACTGGAGATCGGGGACTGCTCCTCCATATTGGGGGCCTCGCTTGGGAACCTTCCTCTTGAATATCTGGGACTATATCTCTCTGTGGGCAGGCCGAGGCTGCGTGATTACCAGCGGGTGGTGGAGAAGGTCGAGACAAGACTGGCAGGTTGGCGCTCTTCATTGCTATCCCGGGGTGGTAGATTGGTGCTCATCAAATCCGTCCTCTCCGCTATTCCTATTTACTCCTTATCGTCGCGCGGTTTGCCTAAGGGGATTAGACGGCGCTTGGACAAATGTATGAGGGGATTCCTTTGGGCCAGGAATGGGTCCGCAAGTCGAGGGATTCACCTGGTCGCTTGGGAGGACATCTCGCGTCCTAAACGGGACGGGGGCTTGGGTGTTCGGCGGCTGGAGATCTTGCGGGACGTCTTCCTTCTCAAATGGGCGTCGCGGCTCTTAGGCCGGGAGGAAGGCTTTCTTGTTCGATGCCTTCGCAGTGCGGCGGGTAATGCATTTCTCTCCGTCTTTGATGGTAGATCACACTCTCAATCTCCCATCTTTTGGCGCGAAGCTTTCTCCGTGTTCAGCCGCAACCGATCTTTATTCCGACCTTCTCTCGGCGATGGCTCCTCCTTCCGCTTTTGGTCCATGGACTGGTCTGGCAAAGGCATATTCAAGATCATTTTTCCAAGACTATACGCTTTAGCCAGGGACAAAGATGCATCGGTGGCCTCATATTGGTCCAACGGCTCCTGGTGCCCGATTCTGGTGGACTCTCTCTCCTCTCATCGCCTGGCTGACTTCTCTGCTTTGATGTCACTTCTCGGGGACGCCCCTACTCCATCGGGGGGGCGAGATCACTTTTATTGGATCGACGGGTCCTTTTCGTCGTCAAAGGCTTATTCCGCACTCCTCCCCATCGTTGGCCACTCGGACGTGTCCTTTCTTAACCACTGCAAACTCATATGGGGTCTCAAGCTTCCGGAAAGAATTGGCATTTTTTTGTGGATCCTTAGGCGTGGACGCCTTCCTACTCGCGACCGCCTGGTAGTAATCTCTCCAACAGTTCCCATCTCTTGTGGCTTATGCAACGCGGCTGTTGAGACGGCTGAGCACCTCTTCCTTCATTGTGAACGTGTGCGGCCTATATGGGAGGACATTGCGTGGCTGAATCTTTCGTCGATGGTATCTTTCTGGGAATGCATGGCACGCGCTGCAAATCATCCGAGGGCGCTGAGACTGGTTCCCTTCGCACGCATCTGGAGTATATGGCTGGCGAGGAACAAATTCCTCTTTGCAGGGCAGAGATTCTACGTAGAAAACATTTGTATTGACGCTAACCGTCTTTGTTCGGATTGGTCTCTTGAGTAGCGCGTATATGGGGTTGGGGCGTATGATATCAGGATTGATATCATCTTCCCCTGTTTTCTCCTTTCTCCTTCATCTGTAAGTTTTTCTTTCTTTTTCCTCAATAAAATCTTGGGGCGAACACCTACGGGTGTCTCCCCCTCTTTGGAGTGTCAAAAAAAAAGTTAATGATTGAGTCACTAACGGATTATATACACAACTCCATATTAACTTCTTCCAATTTGGAAAAGGGGTAGTAGGCATACTAGTGCATCATGTTTAAATGCGACATCAAATGTTCCATTCCAACCGGACCAGACCGGAACAGGGTTATGTACATTCACATCATGAGATCGAGTCATTCGAGTATATGTAAAAGGATACTATGCTTACATATGGATCCTTAAGTCGGTGATGACATTCTATTTCGGATTAGGAATAAGCGTAATTGGATCTGCTTTTGACATAATGTATCAAAGATACCTTTTCTCCTTGATCACTATTATTGCTACTACTAGTATCGACATCCTGATCCTTATCGGTGTAAATAACAACCCATTCGGCTTTTCTAGAACGAATTTCATTATCCCCTTTTGGCTCTTCTTGATTTTCTCTTCCAAATCATCGGTTAATTTGTATGACCATCAAGGAACCCTTTAATTGATGTCTTTTATTGCAATAAATTTATCCCTAATTGTTTCATTATTTGAATCATTTGTAATTGCACTGAATAAAAATTTCGAACCTTTTGTTTGATTTTTGGAATTAACTCCTCTTTGTTCATGGGTTTGATATTCCGAAGAAAAATTGTCGATTCTAGGTAGAGCGATACGTGAGATGGGTTCAGAATGTCGCGAGACAATTTAGTCCATATCCAAGCGACTAATCAGATTTAGTCGGGATTTAATCGACTTCGAATACTTTTTTAAATTATATTAAATAAATAAATAAATTATTTTTATACATATATTCTTATATATTTACATAGTGTTGTAAATTTTTTATATTATCATAATGAGAGAAAAGAAGAAATTGAATTTAAATAAAACATTAAGCATATTAGAATAAGTTTGCTTTTAAAAAAGCAAAAAAAAAATGGTATCTCCAAGTAAAAATCAATCGACTAGTCGGAATTAGTCAATACTTGATCAGCGCCATCCCACCGACCACACTAGTCAAGACCTAATAGTCGGGCCAGTCGGGGGACTTTTACAACAGTGCATGCTGAACAAAATCTTCTTTAAACATGCTCGATTGAGATCGAAAAAATTGTACGAATTTAATCAATGTGATATGGCTTGAATCCATAGTCAATTCTGATTTCGATGGGAGCAGTTGACAATTGAATCCCATCCTCGTCTACAAAAATCCAAATTTTGATACCCAATACTGCATAGATAGTTCGAACTATATAGGAACATAAAACAATTTTACCACGAACGATTTGTAGGAGAACTCCGTCGCCGCTAATCCATTCAACACGACAATTTATTTCCCATTGATATGCCTAACAATTTGTATTTGAATTCCTTTTGTATCCGTCATCTCGGTTAATTCGATAGCTTTTTTTCAGAGTTTTTTGAAAGAAAAACTGAGCAATTGCAAGAATTGGGTTCATATATATTCCCGGTATAGTAGATGCGATCACGCATGCAGTCATAATCAATTTGATGGAATTGTTTTATCTTAAAGTGGATCTTTTATAATTTCGCACATGAGGGATTATTTCTTGGTAATTTCTTGATTATTTTACAATAATAGTAGATAGAAATAACGCTAGTAAGGAGTCCTATTCAAATTAACAAATATATTCATGCCTTACATCCACACCAATTCATTGAAATTCCCCATTCCTGATCGAAGTGGCTATAATATCATGTTTGAACACGTACAAGCATGTATTCATTACAATAATACAATGATTCGATTGGGAACCCTCTAAATGAAGTGGAAACACTACCGACAAAGATGGCTTGACACACATCTGTTGCTAGTTTTTTTCTTCATTTCTAGTTTTTTTAATAGAGAAAGGATGTGTTCCCAAGAAGTACCCACCAAAGTAATTGTATTAATAACTTTGAAAAATATTCAAAGACCACAACTCAAAAAGAGCCGTAACATGCTCAAACACATTGTCCACATAACACCCCTCGACAAAAATAACTCAATTTCTCACCAATCAGAGTGCGTAAAGAAGGAATTTCCATGAAAGCTTTCATTTCTTTGCTACAAGTTGAGAATATCCATATAGCATTGTGATCGACCACTCCTTCTGGGGTGAACAGTCAACAGGGCTCCCCATAAAAAACCACGGATCGATCATGATTAGTCAACTATTTTAATAAATCACCTGGTTGTCGTGATCAATCACTTCTTCCACATGATTGATTACCTCTTAATGTCTTCTAAGATCTTATGTTGTCATTGCTGAGAAAAGTTTGAGAATGAACGACATGTCTATTCCATAGGTCTATTGGTTCTTATATAGCATGAAATCCTAGAGAGCGAAACAAAAAAGAATTACATAGATACCTCGAGGGGTTAGAAGTCTCAACGAAATAAATAATACATGTTAAACCCCCTCAAGTTGGAGCATATCAATCGATCATGCACAACTTGGAGATAAGCCAAGAAATGCATCTCCAACGTAGTGCCTTTGCGAGTACATTTGCAAGCTAAAGATCGATAGATATATGTCGAGTGATGATCTTCCCTTCTCGGGCTGCATCACAAATAAAATAACTAGTCAACTTACTTGGTTTGCTTGTGAAAGACTGGATTGTTGATGATATATGTGGCATATTTGTTTTCACAATATAATAGAATGTGAGTAGTCGCAGGAAGACTAATTTCTTCCAAAAAGAAAACTAGCAAAGTAATCTCACACATGGCAAGGGCCATTGCCCCATAATTAGATTCTGCCATGGCCTCAAATTTCAGCGAAATTCGGTCGAATTTCTATCGAATATCGATATCCAGTCGAAATCGAAATTCGACCGAAATGACCGAAATATGGGGGTCCTAGTACACAAAATGATCGAAAGGACCGAAATTTCGGTCGAAATTCCACCGAAATTCCACCGAAATACTGTTTTGGTCGATACCAAAATGGTGACCGAAACCGACATTTAAGGCCTTGGATTCTGCACTTGACCTAGACACAATTGTCTACTTGTTGCCACACCGGTAACAAGGTTCCCTCCAACGAATATTGCACAACCAGTAATAAATAGTCTGTCTTCAAGAGAACTAACATAATCTGCATCAGCATAAGAAATGATGTTGGTGTGGCCATTGGATTTGTAGGAAAGGCCACATCCCTAGAGATCCCTTGAGATATCGAAGTATCAAGCGGAGTTCAGGAAAGTGGATGAGTAAGCCACATACTCGTACTCGGTAGCATTGCTGCTCCGAGTATGATGAAACGTCCAGGTATGCGGGTTGACCTGCATGCTCGACCGAGTATACCCTTTTTACGGCCGCTTACTCAGTCGCTTTTCTAATAATTTTTTTATTAACCTGAACTCAAATAACCCTACCCACATAATAACAAAATCGTATACCCCCCGCATAAATTCCCATACTCCCCGCATACTCTTCTGACTGAGGATATTAACAAATTATTAAATATTTATTTATATTTCTTTTAAGAAAATACCAAACTGCATAAAACCTCATACTCTCCCACATACTATATACTCTCTATGCAGTGACCAATCCGACTGAATACTGCATAACGCTTTCATGAACATTGGTATCAAGACAATCTATTGCCAACACCTTTAACATGGCCTCTCCATGTGATGCCTTTCTCTGTTGACAACATATTGACATGTTGTCAGATGAAGAAAGCTAGGGTTTGTAGACCAAGACCAGTGTCTACACAGACATATGGGGATTTTTTTTGACACTCCAAAAAAGGGGGACACACCCGTAGGTGTTCGCCCCATTTTATTAAAGAGGAGAAAAAGAAGTACTTACAGGGGGAGCAGAAAGGGAGAAATAGGGGGGGCCGATATCCACAATGATACCAATCGCCCCATTACACAAAAACCCTAACCAGATGACCAGTCCAAACAAAAGCGATTCGCGTCAATACAAATATTTTCTATATAGAATCTCTGACCCGCAAATAGGAACTTGTTCCTTCCCATCCAGATACTCCAGATGCGCGCAATGGGAATCAGTCTCTCCGTCCTCGGACGATTTGCAGCGATTGCAAAGCTCTCCCAAAAAGACTCCAACGACGAAAGATTCAGCCAAGCGATGTCCTCCCATATGGGCCGCACTAGGTCGCAGTGGAGGAATAGATGGTCGGCCGTCTCGGTATCCGAACTGCATAAACCGCATACATTGGGCAAGTTAGGGAAGAGAGGTAGAAGACGGGCGCGAGTAGGAAGTCGTCCACGCCTAAGAATCCACATGAAGATCCCAATCCTTTCCGGAAGCTTGAGACCCCATATGAGATTGCAGTGGCCACGCATTGACGCCTCCGAATTCACAGCGATGGGGAGAAGAGCATGGTATGCCTTCTGCGAGGAAAAGGATCCGTCGTTCCAAGTGAAGTGATCACGCCCCCCGATGGAGAAGGGGCGTCCTCGAGTAGGGTCAGTAA
Organism: Ottelia alismoides; assembly: GCA_037367405.1. Lineage (NCBI taxonomy): Eukaryota > Viridiplantae > Streptophyta > Magnoliopsida > Alismatales > Hydrocharitaceae > Ottelia > Ottelia alismoides. Next base: position 148,988 of record JAZKJV010004178.1, on the reverse strand, counting down.
TGCGGAGAAGTCCATCAGTCGCTGAGCGGAGAGGGAATCCACCAAGATCGGGCACCAGGAGCCGTTAGACCAGTACGATTCCACCGTTGCAAATTTGTCCCTGGCCAACGCATAAAGACGTGGAAAAAGGTTCATGAAGATGCCCTTACCAGACCAGTCCACGTTCCAAAAGCAGAAGGAGGATCCATCGCCAAGAGCCGGTCTAAATAAGGACCGATTGCGGTTGAAAACAGCAAATGCTTCGCGCCAAAAGATGGGAGAGTGAGCATGAGATCGACCATCAAAGGCGGACAGGTAGGCATTACTCGCCGCAATGCGAAGGCATCGCACCAGAAAATCATCATCCCGGCTTAAAAGCCTCGACGCCCATTTGAGAAGAGAAGCTTCCCGCATGACCTCCAGCCGCCGAGCACCGCCGAACCAGACATATGGGGATTTGATTGCATGCATAGACTTATACAATCAAATCCATCAAAACGAGTGGCTTCGATGCAAGAACGGAGGATCGTGGAGAGGTATGTCAGTGAGGACAAGAGCCGGCAACACCGACGGCGGTGCTCGAGAAGGAGAGGATGGCAGCTATGGGATTACCGGCGGCAACAACTCCTCAAGAGAACTGGCGGATACAGTTGTTCCCAGGTGCCGGGTGCCCGAGAGAGAAGGGGTGGCGTCGACTGCCCGGAAGAGTGGGCAATGGCGATGGTGGCGGTGCTTGGAAGAGGGTGGTAGGCGGGGTTAGGGTTAGGGCTTTTAGGGCACGAAAGCTCTGACCTTGGACCAACGCTCTGATACCATGTTGGGAAAAGAATGAATGTTATTATTCCTGAGAACCCTAGGCTCTCGTATTAAGAGGAGAGACCTGTGGGAAAATTACATAAGCAAGATATAAGAAAAGATAAATAGAGAAACAACAAATAGATTAATAAATATATCTCTACAAGTCACTCTCAAAAGTACCGCGAAAGGATCTCATATTGAAGTTCATGGCATCATATTTCACCGAAATTCGATATAATTGCAGTTCATGTGACCAAAATTCGACCGAAATGGCCGGAATTTTCCCACGCTTGATGGGTCGTTTGGGACCTCAATTCCGACGCTGCGCCGGGGCCTGATGGCTTCCCGGTGTGTTTCTTCAAGGATTTCTGGGATGTTCTTGCCAATGATGTGCTGGATGTGGCGCGTGAATTCAGCGAGGGAAATGATGGCTTTGATAAACTCAACCGGGCCATTATTGTTCTTATTCCAAAGTCTAATTCGGCTTCTCAGATCGAGGACTACCGGCCAATTTCCATCTCAAACGCGATTTACTTAATAATCGCAAAGGCTCTGGCGCGGCGATTGGCCCCGCTCCTTGATTCGCTAATCTCGCCTTCACAAGCCGCTTTCGTTCGTGGGCGGCAGATTTCGGATTGTTATGCCGTCGTTTCGGAGATCATTGAGGCATGGCGGAAGAATGATTCCAAGGCGATTCTTTGGAAGATTGACTTTGCGAAGGCTTACGATTCTCTTGATTGGCGGTTTTTGTGGTCCGTTCTTTGGAGGAGGGGATTCCCTTCGACCTGGATCTCGTGGATGCGGCGTTGTGTGACAACGGCATCCCTTTCTATTCTTCTCAATGGTCGGATGGCCGGGGGCACTTTCCAACCTCGCCGGGGGGTTCGACAGGGTTGTCCCCTTGCTCCCCTCTTGTTTGTTTTGGCGGTTGACGTTTTGTTGCGTATGATTGAGGGTGTTGTGGCGGCTGGGTTGTCTCGTGGGTGCTCCTTTGGCCCGTACCACGTTCCGCTTATTCAATTTGCTGATGATACCATTTGCTTCATCGAGGTGATACCTCCAATGTTTCCAGTATGGCTATTACTATACAACTGTTCAGTGAGCTCTCCGGCCTTCAAATAAATGGGGAAAAATCCAAGGTGGTCCCCTTCTCCATGTCTGCGGCGGAGGTTGAGGAGTGCTCGCGGATTCTGGCCTCTCCTCCTGCCGATCTCCCCTTCGACTACTTGGGTCTTCCTCTGACGGTGGGCCGCGCCCGCATTCGCGATTGGAGGTCGGTTGTGGAAAAGATGGAGCATCGCCTGGCTGGGTGGCGTGCGGCGATTCTCTCTCGTGGTGGGCGGTTAGTGCTTCTCAAATCTGTTCTATCTTCCATCCCTATTTACTTCCTCTCGGTGCGTGGGATGCCGAAGGGGGTTCGAACAAGATTGGAGAAGTGTATGCGGGGATTCTTGTGGGGGAAGAAGGGGGTGGGGGGAAGGGAGTGCACTTGGTGGGATGGGATGACGTCACGCGGCCTAAGCAGGAGGGGGGGTTGGGCGTGAGGCGGCTGGCGTCGGTGAATGATGCCCTATTGCTCAAATGGGCCGCGAGGATTTGGGGTAGGGAGGACTTCATGTTAAATTGTTTGAGGCTGGCGGCTGGGGATGGATTTGTATCTGCATTTCGTGGTGATGCTCAGGGACACTTCTCATCTTTTTGGCAGGGGGTGATGGATGCCCTTAACCGCAATCGCTCTTTATTTGCTATTAAGCTCGGTGATGGGAATTTGATTCGCTTTTGGGAGGATGACTGGACGGGAAGGGGGCCATTGCGGAACCTTTACCCCCGGCTACACGCTTTGGTGCCAAATAAGGATGTCACGGTGGCCTGTTGCTGGGATGGTAGCACTTGGTGCCCTCCAATTTCTGAGTTCTTATCCGAGCAACGGACACTTGATTATATTTATCTCTTGTCCGCTCTCATGGAGGCCCCCGTGCCTTCTCCGGGCCGTGACTTCTTGGCTTGGAAGCACGGCTCCTTCTCTACCCGCAAGGCTTACTTGGCCCTTTTACCGAGCTACTCAGGGGATGATGCGACTTTCTTGCGGGACTGCAGATTCTTGTGGGGGCTCATGCTCCCTGAGCGCATTGGTATTTTCCTTTGGTTATTACGGCGGGGAAGATTGTTAACTCGTGAACGATGTGCTATTATGTTCCCTAATGCGTCGCCGATCTGTGGACTTTGTGGCGTGGAGTCGGAATCTATTGACCACTTATTCCTTCATTGCGGCCATGTTTCTGCTCTGTGGGACGACTTGGGCTGGTTAGACCTGTCCTCTTTGGCTTTGTTCTGGGATAGCTTGTTCCGTGGTAGGGGGCGACCGCGGATTTCGCTGCTGGATCCTATCGCGCGGCTGTGGAGCCGTTGGTTGGGAAGAAACGAAGCAATCTTTGCTAGGCAGCGGTTTTATCTGGAGAATATTCGCTCTTCGGCTTCGGGCTTTCTACTTGACTGGACCACAACGTAATTTGATGCTCTTGTAGCGGGGGTACCGCCTTTTGGCTACCCCCCCGTCCCTTTGTGTTTTGTTTCTTGTTCTTCCTTTACCTCTTGTAAGTATCTCTTTACCTTTTGTAATGCATTGGGGTGAGCACCTGTGAGTGTGTCCCCCTTTTTTGAGCCTAAAAATAAATGGCCGGAATTTCTACTTTTAGGTTGCTGATAGAAGCATTGGTAATCAAAATGGTTATGTTTCGACTGAGGTTCCACCGAAGTTCGACCAAAATTTCGTTTCGATCAATCACCGATATGGTGACCAAAATCAATATTTTAGGCCTCGCGAGTTTACGATCACTGAGAAATGGAGGTTGTACCGAGTCTCTCCGGAGAACTCAGAGAAACTCGGTCACTCGAATGTAGAGTGCCTCAAACAATGATAGTCTAAAACAATTTGATCTCTAAACAATAATCCCATGCTCTCCTATACTTGTTGGAAAATGATGATACGCGACCAAGTTATGAGATCAAATGAAAAAAGGTAAACAAGATACACCTCTTCTACTTCCTTTTCTAATCACCATCTCTTTATTTAAATAATCATCCCTTTCTTCGCCTTTCTCATTTTGTTCACATATCATTTTTTCCCAATCCCAATACTTTTTTTATTGCCCTCCTCTTTTTTTAACCACTGCCTTCCAAACCGTCCATTTTCTACAGAAACTTCTCTTGTCCTTTGTTTTCTAAAGAGATGCGGCCCATTGGGCCTTCAAAACTGGGCCCCCTTGTTTTTTGTTCTCAGGACAACATAGATAATAAAATACGATTTGAAAAATAATGAATAAAATCCAAAAGGGAGACTGGAGCCTGCTTCAGCAGTGGCCTGTTAAGCCCATTTTTGCCATATCTCGGTTATTTTAGATCTAGAACTGGACCAGTAGACAGCTGTACCTTTTCCCCTTTTGTTTCCAGATGTGGGCCCTCCGTGCCATTTCTGTTCATAAAAAAGGCTTGTGGTTGTGTTTTTTCCAGGGGAACCCATTGCCACAAATCCCATTTCTCCTTAGCACGAACATCACTGCTTCTTTGGCGCGCCCCCACTGCTGTTTCTTCCATCTTCCTGCTAGAGATCACTGCCTCGCTGCAGGCTAGCGTCATCATCATCGTGGCTGCCTGGAACCTATCGCTTGAAAAGTCAATGCTGCCATCGTGAGAAAGAGAAAGGGTTCCCCTTCTGGGAACAAATCACCCCCATTGTGAGGGATCTCGTGCAGCAGCACAATAATGCAGTGCACTGGGGGCCCGCACGAGAAGAGGACGGTGAGGGACGCCCACGGCCGTGCTGCTAGGGCAACCGCCTAGTATGGTTGTGCCGGTGTTCGGGCGTAGGCATGCGCAGATCTACCGGAGGTTGCGCGCTTGGGAATCATCGTGCATGGGAACCAATAACACCACTGCTAGAGGTGTGATGGATGTGCGCACAAACGAGAGGAACTACGGGTGCAGCAGCTTTGGACTTGGCACTGGACTTCGGTACGACATCTTGGACTTTGGCCGTAAGGAAGCATAAACCTTGGATTTCTCGTGAGGAAGCACCGCTAGTGATCATGCATATGCGCAGCACCACCTACTATCATGCAAACTGGAGACATAGATCCGATCGACATCGGCATGGTTGCAAGGCATTATGCTTCCATTAGGAACCCTAGATGCTTTCTCGAACTCAATGATGACATGATCTTCAAAACTCACGCATATGCGCAAGATGAACCTTGAAATTCTTCAGAATTTCGGAATAATTAAAACGGTGTTGGTGAAAAATCATCGAAATAAAACTTCAAATGGAACAAACCCTAGAATCAAACATGCATGCGCCACCATGTGAAAATTGAATGCAGAGGCAAATAATCAGAGAACAATAAAGAAGACTAGAGTTTAATGTGGAATCGTACTCCCCAAGGAGCAGGATGAAACCACGGAAGAATGCCTCAAAGGGTTGATTGTTCTATTCAACTCTCTCAATGAGTACATACATGTGGGGCTCTTTATATATCCCCACGGACATCAACATCCATCAATACACACCTGAGTACATCAATGTCTCATCTACATGCATTCTCTAACAGTAATAACAGGACAAATGATATCAAAATGCATTTCCGTCATCAAGAACTGGATTATGTCCAGAATAGTTGAAAAAGGTTGTCAGTTAGCATGTCTAGTGTGAAAATCATCTTCGCTGCAATTTATAAATTATAATGTGCTCTGCCTCATACTCCGTGAATGTAAGATGCCCAATGTATGCTCCAAAAAAGCATGTAGCAAAACCTCAAAAGTTTTTTAAGCCAAGCATGGTAAAATGTTCCTCAGATTAAAAATGTGTTTTCTGCTGTTTCTCTCCATTCATGACTCGCAAGCCCTGCTCCTTGTGCATCATAATCATACTACAAGGATTTCTTGCTCTTGTAAAAAATGGATGGTTACAGAATCCAGTTGCCTCCTTTTACTTCTAAAAACAAAGGAATAACTTGCAGCAATCGATTGTCCTCGATAAGACAATAGAAGTTTTTTTAATAAAAAAGATAGTAGAAGTTGCTAACGGATGCATTAAATGGGTTCATCTTGGAGTTTCATTACATAAACTGCAAAAAAACACTTATTCATCTTTCAACCACTTGATGTGAAAACTTGGTTAAATTGCAGTTCAACCATAAAAGTCCAGTTCCAGAGATGGGATATTATCAAAAAATGGCTCTTTGCATTCAGTTCTAAATCAACCCAGGAATAAAATGGTGCAAGGAACTACTTTTTGAGAAGGCTGGTGAACCAAGTTAGACAATATAGGCAAATACAAAAGTTAAACTAAAAAATATGTTTAAAGCCAACGGTTTAAATTATGAGTCCCAAGTGAAAATGATGCACTAAGCCATATGAGCAGGGTTTTAAATCTCGATTTCAATTTCATTTTGAAATGACAAAAAATGAAACAACACCAATTTCGGCCAAAAACGGCCTAGATTTGTGAAGGGTCCATATAGAGATTTCAATTTCGGTTTCGGTGGAGTGTCGAAACGTTTGCCGAAATTTCACGAAATTGAAACAATGCATATGAGTAATGTTCGTTATTAGCTGCAGTTCAATGCATCATGTAAAAGGCGGCATATAAAAAACAACATGTGTGAAAGTAGCAATTTAAAACAACCTGTATTCCTCCAAGGGGATGGCCGGATCAGGTCTTACAAACTCCAAATCCAACCTGAGTGCTTTGGCATGGGATTCTCTTGGAAATTGTTTTGAATTATAATAACCTAAAACCTGAAAATAAGCGATAAAATAATTAATTAAGTTGAAGAAAAAAAAGGAGAACATTCATTGTTCACTCACCGTCCTCCATGGTGCATTCAAGCTATTATCATACAGGAAGAAATCCTGTAAAGAGAGTGAAATACGAGATACTATCAACTCCTCATCAGGATACATGTCATACTGAAGATTAACCCCGAATAATCGAACTTCGAGGCATTGACTTTGATCTCTGTTAGCTGAATTAGACTTTTGAGAGGAAGTTTTCCCCCCATCAGGCCAGTCACTTCCTCCAAAGAGCATCCATCTTATTTCCGCATTTTTTAAAATCATCCTTCCTCTTGGTTTACACGTTCCAGCAGAAAAAGGATGTATATTAATGTCCTCACTTTCCCGCGTTTGTTTCTCTGGATTATTCTTAGTTCCAACTGAGATATGATTTTCAATAATAACTAATGAACTATTATTGTACCAACCACTCTTTTCACCTATGGCTAAACTGGAAGCACCAGCTTGGACGATGTCCAATGGTGAGTGACTCCCTAAAGAATGTTTTACTACAGGAAGCAACTCTGTAACATAGTAGCTTTCCATAATCTCTGGCAAGCAAATTCTGTCTACATGTGAGGATTGCAATATTTCTTGAGTACTACCTTGCCCCAATCCATCTGCTGAGACATTATGAGAAGACATACTAGTGTTGCAGCTAGTAATTGAAGATCCAGTTTCATCAACAGTATCTTTGCTGCTTAGAAACACGTTTTGAAAATTACAAGAATTAGATTGCTCGGTATTATCTGTTTGACGCAAAAAAATGTCATCAACAAGCTCGTCCATTAGTCCAACTTGAGGTTTGCCTCCAATTGATCCCGAATTCTCATCCATGCTATGCTTGCCAGATTCATGTGATGTTTGTGTAGAAATCCATCTGGACTGCAAATGTGACAGAGACTCCTCTATATCAGGGGCAAAAAGTTGCTGAAGCTGATCAAGCAAACATACCAACCCCATGGTTGTGTCACTGCAGGTACTGAGTTTTGTGTGTAAACCTGAAAGTTCAACTTCCCAAAGAAGATCGTTCCGACAGTTGGTCCGTACAAGAGCTTCCACCACTGCATCACTAGCAATCTTGACATAGCCAATTTTACGAAGATGGTCGGCGTCATATCTCCTCTCTCCATCATTTCCTGGCCAACAACAAATAAGAAGGCCCATGTCCTGCAAACTGATATTGTAATCACCACAAGCATCTTCTGCAATCTGATAAAGATTAAATGAAGATGCAGCTAGAATACATGCCACATAGTTTTTGCTACTCCGCTTACTGCATTGGTATCCAGATTCTCCTATGTGTGCAATTTGAGGCTCATAACTTATAGCAACATCCACTAAATCTAGAAAAAAAGATGCTTTATAACAGACATCATCGTCTGAAGGTATATTCTGAGGATGACTGTATGTTTCTTCATGGCACGTAGATGGCATAAAAAAGGAGGCTATTGCATTAAACCAATCCAATCGGCAGCCAGGTGCAATAATGGTCGCACATCGCACAGTAATGGATGTAAAAACACGAGAGGCTGTAGGATTTGTCATGTTCAAGATAAAGGTACCAGCAGAACCAGAGGATATAGCATTTCCCCCTACTCCGTCTCCTCGTCTTTGGATAGAATTCCTGCAAGTAATTAGAACAAATTCATGGGTAGCAGCAGATGGATTATCATTCACACCACTGATAGAACCCCATAGATCACCCTCGCCATGGCTAATCCAAGAAAATCTGGCATCCCTAAAACCGCTGATCTTGGAGACAGATAACAACTGAAACTTCTCGACCTTCAACCTTAAGCTAGTCCAGGAGCCAGACAGTTCTCTCTGCAATAACTTGTTTGTTTCTTCAACCACATCAAAAGTGATGCATAGATCTAAAAAGTCAAATTCCACAAGGAAGGATGATTGGCAATTAGCATTTTCATTACTTTCTAACCTTTCGCCAATAGCAGCACCATGATTGGCATCATAAGAAAATATATCCAACATCTTGCATGCAATATGATGCAATTGAACATAATCATGATGTGCAAGGTTAACAGATACAAGAGAAAAATGGAGCTGTATGAGCAAAGAAGAACTATGAATAAGCTCCTGTCGAACTTGGCAGTTGGCCTCCTCCACATCTGGTATTGTCACAGAGGCAAACTCGTTTCCTGTTACAGTGACTTTATTTCTAGTCCGTAGATCTCTAGAAGTAGCCAGATCCCAAACTCTCCTCATCATCTGTGGATCTGTTTTGGGTTGTTTTTGCCAGAGCAAACAAACTGTGGAATGGAGATTATTCAGTTTGTGAGTAGCAGAAAGAATTTTGCTTGCAGAGTATAACTGTCCACAAGTGGATTGAAAACCAGCTCTCGCATCCTTACATGCAACAGAAACAAGGTAGACATCGATGCTTCCACTGTCCAGAGATATCGATGTGAAGTCTGACTTGGCAGAACCTCTACGAGAATTCCATGTGGGTATTTTTTTTGCATCATGAGCCTTTCCAGAATAAACTTCCAAAAAATCAACACATATAAACTTGTCCCATTGAAATACTTGACAAGAATGTCTGCAACCTTCCAAATTAAAACAGAGAATAATTCTTGCAGTAGGAACTTGTATGTTTCCCTGCACATCTTTTGATGGCATGGGCTTAATTTGTCTCACATCTTTAACATCTATATCAGTGTGGAGATTAAGGATTTCATCCCTGCCATCACATCCAGAATCTCCTTCTGACTTGCTAAACTCAAGAAGAGTTCCAACTTTCTTACATAAGTTAATTAGCATATTCACCAAGTGGACGTCAACCCAAAATATGAATGGTGGAAGGTTTACAGAAAAGGATGCAGCTGCTGCTGTTTTGCCGCTTAGATTGGTGTAACTTGTGGAATATTCTCCAGAGCATTCACCAAACGATTCAAACAGTGTCATCTTCGACGATTCGTAAAAAGGCGGTGCTTCGGAAGTGCCAGCATGCCTACTACCATCTGCTGACGGTATGCCAGGATACAGCTCCTCGGTACAAGAGGAATGAGCTCTTTTTCCATCCTTAAAAACTGAAATAAATGGAGGAAGGGCACCTTCAACCCCTTCTTGCTGATAATGAACTGAATGTGATTGGCATGGAAAGTCATTTTGACAATGCATGGAGTTATTTCCAAGAGCTCGCTTCACAACAAAATGGTCGACAACATTTATGTGCTGTATTTTTGCCATAAACTTTGTAGATTGAGGTAAAGCCTGTTAAATTTGTGAAAAGATTCAAAATGAGCAAGTTTCAAAAAGAATAAGAACATATAAACTTGGTTTTTCAGGTAATTTAATCACACAAAAAATTATTAGCAGTTAAAAGTTTGCATTAAGAACATCACTAATAAATGTGCATACAAGCTAGCATGCATTTTTTTCAAAAATCTGCCACCACCCTACTAGTTCACTTTCACATAACAAAAATTTGATTATTTCAGTTGCAAATTACATTAGACCATGTTCATGACAGAAAATCATGTTGAAACGCAATATGCCAGCCAATATCATGATACAAAGCAGGAATGCCAAATAGAACAACATCTCCTTCCTAAAACAATAGCAAACAAGAATAGGATACTAATATGAGTACACATTGCAAATAACGCTCTCAAGAGTGAAAATAATACGAACAATGATTACCATAAGGACAAGCAAGAATTATACATTACATGAAAAGTAAATGCAAAATTGAAGCATGTGATGTTCAGCATGTGTTCATCATGCCTTCCAAGACTCTCTTCAGCAAATTGCTCAGAATCCATAATTGAAATGTTGCTCATACATGATTCAAAGCCTGCACCATCAATGGGACCAGCAGATGTAAAACTCTTGTACTGAGTTCCAGACATGTCAAACATCTCTTGGGGGTCTTGAATCAACTGGCTTGTATACTTTATTTCATCATGAAGTGCAAGAATGATCGTAAATACAGAAACAGTAGCCTTGAAATTTGTCTCAACATTTTGCTGTTCTGAAAAAAAAACAAATATTTTAAGTGATTATTTTTCCAGAGCAGTAACAGCAAGTGGACCTATTGATGAAACTATAGATAACCAATTGGTCATTTTGCAAATGGAATTTATTTATTAAACAATTTCGCTAGAAACTTGCATTTATGTTAAAAAAACTGATAGCATTTGGAAAGATAACAGTGTATGAATATGGTGTTAACAACTGCTGGTTTTTGCTTAACTCAGTTAAAAAGAAAGATGTTTTACTCGTGTTTGAAACTGTCAGAACCTTGGTCTCCCAGCACCAGCTTCATCTCCTCCTCTCCCAGCTCCAGCCTACTCTCTTCTCCCAGCCCTTCGTTTCTCCTACAGCAGCCCCCAGTTCCCTCTTCTCCTAATTCTCTCCTCTCTCTCCCTCTAGCCCCACCCCTTCTTTACCATCCCCACGGGAACCACCACGCTCTCCTCACATATCCTTCCCATCCTATTTCAACCCTCGTCCCAGCACCTTCCCCAACTATAGCAGCCACCAGCCCTGCCTATCTTCCCCAATCCCCAGAGCCTTGGGTTTGCGTTAGCACCAGTGAGTTATATTCTTTCTGTTTCGTAATCTGTTGAACTGTCTGTTACAGTTCCTGGTGAATGAATTTTATTTTCCTCCATTCATTTATTCTGTTGGGTTCCAGTTCGGTGTCTGCGATCGTGAATGAATCGTCCATTTAATGTGTTGTTTTCAGTTGTTTTTTGTAATCCAAGTGTTTGACATTATCTGTGCTAATAGATTCATACATTTATCTGTTCATCATGTAACCACATGTTTTTGTTCCCTGCGAGGATGCAACGGCAACTATTCCTGACAATGATCAGTTTAGAACTTCTGTTTGGGTATTGCATAGGTTTGGGGTTCAATGACCACTGTGGCATATTTGCATAATCGACACATTAGCTGATCAGCAGCACTTGATATTTTATCTGCACGAGCATCCATTATTTAGCAATCTAACGGGTCTTTTGGATTGCAGCAGCCACCATACCCATGTTACTATTGTAATAATACGCTTATTGTCCCGTTCAACTATGCACTTCCGTAGGGTGATCAAGCAGAATAACTATATATGGATACTATTCGGTCCAGCTACTTGGCCAACTGATCGACTAGTCGACAGATTAATGGGAAGAAAATAATTTTAAATCTTTTTTTTGTTTTTTAATGTAAATAGAAAGTAAGATGTGCAATGTTTGATTGATACTCAATTCGTAAGATGTAATGTTTTATTGACATTCAATTGGTACTTTTAACGTGTTAACTAATGAACAAATATGCATAGATATACAAGAATATATGCATTAAACATATATATTTATTGAATTATAAATACATAATCAAATATTTCTATTAGTCACCCGAATTCCATTTTTTATTTTTTTAGGCCAAAAAAAGGGGAACACTATGGTGTCCTCACCAACTTTAATTTAAGTAAAAAGAAAGGAATATATACAGGGTCACGTTACAAAAACCATGACTCGAGGAGAGTCTTAGCACATAAAATTACGTTCTCATAGTAAATTCGATCAGAAGAAAAAAATCACCTCGTTTCTCGCTAACAAGATATCCCAAATTGTTCCCAAAGGGAGAAAAAGCTCATTGGGAGAGCATTGCTTCGCATTATAGATTGAATCCCAAAAAACCTCACTATTGGCTGTAACTACCCAGTCAAGTTGAAGTTCCTGCCAGACACATTTGATCTTCTCACGATCACAGGCGAAGAACAGATGGCCGATAGTCTCCATTGTTTCATCACAAAGCGATCATATATCTAAACTTGCAACAAAGAATATGGAGCAGCGATCTCTGGTCAGTATTCGACCCATTTATAAAAGCCACAAGAATACAGTAAGGTACGGTGGAATTTTTTTTGAATAGGAAAAAAGGGGAGCCCTCCCAAGGCGGGAGTCACCACACCAAAATATCCATTAATTAACGAGAAGGTACATCAGTTGGATAACTAGAAATTGTACAAAGCATTACAGTGCGCAAGTACATTTTCAAAGTAAAACCGGTGCCCCTTGAAAGTGGTATCATTCCTGCCAAGCCAAATAGCCCAAAGCGCGGCAAAAGGCTTGGAGACATCACCGGAGGACTTAAACCCCACCGCACGAATAGATCTCCAAAAATGTTCCGCGTCGAATGTCCAAACCCACGGCAGCCCCAAAGAATCCCACACATTTGCCGAAGACCTGCATCCGAAGAAAATGTGGTCTGCATCCTCCACGTCGTCCTCGCATCTGTCACACATCAAATCCGTCACACCCAGCAGTCTGCCCCTTCTCACTTTGTCACATAGACGGTCTCTCCTTAGACACCAAAAGAAGACCTTAACCTGAGTAGGAATCTTAGCCACCCAAATCACCTTCAAGTCAGCACATAGATCTTCGTCGCGTTCCACCATACCACCACTCAATTTCCGATAAGCAATTTTTACCGAGAACTTACCATCGGCCCACTCAGAATGATCTGGCTCGCCCGACATCTCCCCGACATGGGGAATCTCCGAAAGAAACCGCAAAAATTCCTCCAGTCTCTGATCCGAGAGAACCACAAGGAACCTCGGCGCCCATGACCCAGAGTCAGCCACCTCCGCCACCCGTGCCGCCCTGTCAACGGCTAACACCAACAACCTAGGGAAGCGGTAGGCCAACCCTCCCCCCCTCCCCTGTCCAGTCATCCTGCCAAAAACGGAAACGGAGACCATTCCCCAACCTCGGCCGAAGGAAAGGCCTGAGCCCCAAAATCACGGCACGGATCCCACTCCAACACGAAGACTCATGACGCTTCCTTGCAGCCACCAAGTCCCTGCGACACCATAAATCTCCCTCAGCAACCGCAAAACCAGTGAGTCGAATGAACCCAAATGCGCACCACCTATTTGGCTAACAAGGCTTTGTTCATTGATTCCACATCCCTGATTCCTAGACCCCCCTGCGAAACTGGTACAGCAAGATCCTTCCAAGCCACCAGGTGCAACCCCCTCGTTGTCTGTCTTCCATCTGACCAGAAAAAATATCTCATCAAAGCCTGCACCTTCCTTCTAACCCTAACAGGCATTAATCTCATCGAGAAGAAAAAAATCGGAATGGCTGAAAGAACTTGCTTCAGTAAGGTAAGCTTCCCGCCCTTGGACAAAGTGGTAGCCTTCCACCCCTCCAACCGCTCCTCCATTCTCCGAAGAACACAGTCCAATCGGACTTCCTCAGCCTGCCGTCAACCAGAGGCAACCCCAGATTAGTTATCGGTAATTTCCCCAGAGGGCATCTTGCCCACGCCGCTAACCTGTTACTCTCCTCGTCATCCATCCTCAGTGGAACCAGGACCGACTTCTGCGTGTTACTCTGCAAACCAGAGAGGCACCCAAACATATCCATCAAAATAGCCGCATTGTGGTTCTGCTCCTCCGTCCCCCCAGAAAGATCAGTGTGTCGTCCGCATACTGCAACACCGGAACGGAGAGGTCCCCCAACCTGAAACCCTCGCACCAGCTCTCTTCAACCACCCACTGAAATAAGACCGCAAGACAATCCGCCACCAACACAAAAAGCAGGGGAACTAGGGGGCAGTCTTGACGCACCCCCCTCTGTGGTTAGAACCATCCTCCCTCTGATCTTCCATTGACCAACACAGAGCAGAAGCTAGTAGTGAAGCATCTCTTAACCCAAGCAATCCATTCTTCCGGGAATCCCCTTTTCTGCAGCGCTGTCCACAGGAATTTCCAACTGACACAATCGTAGGCCTTGGCGTAGTCAATCTTCCAAACAACCCCTTTCTTTCTAGACCTCTTCCATTCACGACAGACTTCCGAATCGGTCACGATGCCATCCGCCATACACCATCCAGGGATGAACACAGATTGTGCCGATAAGACCCAGAGGACAAGACAGCTCTAAGTCTGCTCGCCAGCACCTTGGCGACAATGAGATAAATGCCATTAGAAATAGAAATAGGCCTGTAATCCCCAACCCCTATCGGGGTCTCTTTCTTCGGCGGCAAAAAAATCAAGGCCCTGTTAACTTTCTCAAAACCCCTGTTGTCACCCCTGAATTCATGCCGAACCTCCAAAATGTCATCCTTCAACAGGTCCCACAACTCCCGGTAAAAGGATATAGAGAAGCCATCCGGGCCAGGAGCCCCGTCCGCATTCAAATCCCAAACCGCCTTGCGCACCTCTTCCTCCGTAAATTCGACCACTAACGAATCATCCTGGGGTCCACTCAAAGACCTCGCCCCCCGGCCCATCCAGCCCCAACCAATCTCCTCCCTCACTCTCCTCGAAGCCCTCACAAAGTGCTCCCACAAGGCGACTCCAATGTTCCTCTCGCCTGATACCCTTTGGCCCCCCACCTCCACCTCATGTAAGAAACTCCTTCTTTTCCTTTCGGACGCCACAGAATTGAAGAAACGCGTGTTCACGTCGCCTTCCCTTAGCCACTTCTGCCTCGATCTCTGTCGCCAATGAACCTCTTCTTTCCTGTCCTCCCGCAACACCGCCTCTAACCACGCTGCCCTCTTCTCCACCTCCTCCGGAGTCAACCCCCGATCATCATCAAGCCCATCTAACCTGCTTATCCCTGTCTCTGCCTCGGTCCTGATGGCCCTCCGCCACCTGGCGACATCCTTCCCAAACGTCAACAACAACTGCCTCAGGGAGTCCAGTTTGGCCGCAAATCGCGACACCGCCGAACCTGTCACCACAAACTCCCGCCAATGATCAATCACCAGGTCCCGGAAGCCCTCCTCCAACAGCTACTTCCTCTCAAAGCGAAAGGAGAACCTAACCAAGCGCTCCTCCCCAGCAAACCAAAGAACATGAGTGTGATCAGAGAGCGTCCTCGGAAGAGCCCAAGCCCTCGCCAGCGGGAAAGCCTCCCCCGCCTCAACCGACATCAAGAATCTGTCAATTCTGGACCTCGATCTCGTATTCTTCCAAGTGTACTTGCAGTCGGTTGCATCCACAACAGACATACCTAGAGAATGAACTACCTGCCTAATATCGGCAGATCCGGGATCTGAACCATCGCCCCCCTCCTCCCAGCCTGTCATCCGGGAACAATGTGACATTCAAGTCACCACCGATGATCCAAATACCATCACCAACCTCAGGCACAACACTTGCTAGGTCCACAGCCAAGGTACCATCCTCTCGCCGACACGAGCCATAGACATTAGTGACGCACAGACAAACCCCATCCGCTCTCCGTAGCAACCTCACCGACAAGGTGAACAAGGAGACGAAAGTCCCCAGCAGATCGACCACCATCCAGATAGTAGCCCCCCCCGAAGCACCTGCTGCCTCTTTCTCTGCCACCGCGAAAAACTCCCGCTATTCATCTCCTGCCGCACCTGGTCGTCCAGTGACTGCAGCTTAGTCTCCTGAAGTAAAAAGATATCTGCCCCAGTCTCTCTCACCAAATTCTGCACCCCGAGCCTCTTTTCGGGCCGGCTCAGTCCCCTCACGTACATAGATAGCAACTTCATTTAAATAACTGGTCGTTCATATTCCTCGGGGGAATAACCCCCAAGCGTCGCGCAAGATCCCTATCGAGAGCAGCAAACCGGTTCCGCACACTAATGGGCTGGTCGCCCCCAGATTCACAACTTCTGTTGCCGCCCCCGACACCAAGGAGGCCCTCAACGAAGCCCTTGCCACCTTCTCTGTCCTCCTCCGCCCCCCTCCCTCCCTCTCATACGCCAAACCGAAACATCGCTGCCGCGACCCCACCCCTTCCAGAACCGACAGTCCAAGACCCACCCCCTCATCCAAAACGGTGGCTCCCAAGACCGGGGGCGATGACCCCACCCCCTCCCCAAAACCAGCCAGATCGGCCCCAATTCCAGCCGAGACCCTCCGCCACACTTCTGGCACAGACATGCCCGCCTCCCCTCCCAGCAGGTCTACCCCTCCCCTCGGTTCAGCACGCAACTCCCCCGCAGATACCTCCAACTGCGACTCGGTCGTAGCCCCCCCCCCCTCCCCCCTCAGAACTACCAGAGTGAACAAAGCCCGCCGCACCTCGGGCCGAACACCCAACCTCCTCCTCCATCACGGGAAGCGTAGGCACCACTCTACTACCAAGAATCGAAGCGACGGAGCCGCAACGGGCACCCGAGCAGCGACCTGCCCCTTCAATCCGCGATCGATCGGGAACCGACCCGACGCCATCAGGCCGGGCCCCACCACCTCCCGAAGCCTCTCCCGCATCAACCGCAAGACGTCAAGGCAGAGGAACCGTCATCTACCTCAGAAGTCCCATCACAGCTATGGCGCCGAACTGAATCGCCTCCTTCGGGCAACGTGCCACACTCGGACGCCCCCCTCTCCCCCTGCAGAAGGCAGCTCCATCTCCGGGAACTGAGCACCCTCCACCGGGGCCTGTACATCATATCGTTGCTCCGCCCTTCCACCTCCACCTCCTGATGACACCTCGGCCAACTGAAGCTCCCTCCTACGGCACCCAGTCGCCTGAACAACCGCCCAAACATCCACGGCCACCAGCTCAAGAAGTAGCCTCCTACCATCAAGTCGCACCTCCCACCAACCCATCTTCTCGGCACCAACCGACCTCACCTGAAGCACTACATCCAATGGCTGGCCGGGTTAACAGCCCGAACACTCGACGGAGTCGACCACAACAACGCCCCGCAACAACCCTGAAATGCTCTCCTTCGACCTCGCCCTCAGCGGAAGCCCCCTGACAACGACTTTCTCCAAACTGTCAGGCAGCACGGCGACATCCCACTCCTTTGGCCTCCGCCACCTCATCTGCAACGACCCAGTCTCCGACCCACGCAACAAACTCTGCACCTCGGGGTCACGAAGCCCCCTCGCCAACGCCCTCCATGGTGAAAGCCGAGCCATATCTCCCTTAAAGGAGGCCTTGGACACGAGGCCCACGTCAGAAGGCGCCAAGAAAAGCATCCCCTCTCCACCACCCTCGCCGATCAACATGTTTGCATGGAGATCAGCCAACGGGCAGCGCCTTCGCGAATACCCAAAGCAGCGGCACGAGAAGCAATGCAAGGGCTCACGACACGCCTGCGCCCAATGGTCCAGACCACCGCAGCGGAAGCAGCCATGACCGAAAGGTGATAGCGACGTTGGCCCACACCCTCGTCGGGAAGTGGTAGCTAGACGCCACCTCCGACGGCCTTCCACCAAGCGTCACTCCTCGCCCGCACCCGTGCCCTCGCTGGCGACCTTGCAAGGAGTCGCGCCCGCTCGGCCTTGCTCGCATCGCCCTCGCTCGTCGTCGTTAGCGTCGCGCCCAGATGCCCTCGCATGCTGGCAATCTCGACTTCGCGCTGGCAACCTTGCGCCCTTGCTCGCACCGCTCGCCCAGATGCCCTTGGTCGTTGCCGTTCGCGTCGTACCCAGATGCCCTCGCGTGCTGGCAATCTTGCACGGAAGGGCCCGCACGCAGATGTTCGGAACGCACGGAAGGGCATGCACGCAGATGTTCAGAACGCTCCCTCTCGCACTCTCGTCGTCGCTCACTCACGACCGCGCACAGGGTTGCCCCCACAAGCCCTACCTTGCATTGAGTGGGACACTCGCAAAGGTGTGGTGGAATTTTAAGTCCACAACTAAAATTGCAATCACGAACAAGCAGTTTGAGCGAAAGTGATGGAGGTGCATCCACTGCTCTGTAAGACCGTCTAACTGATAAGTCACCTACTCTCCAAATCCAGTGATCTATCTCTGTTGACGGACCATCCAGGGAACGACGAAATCAAGGAGCCTAGAAGTTCCTCCATTCGTTGATCAAAGAAGTCAGTCACAAAAGATGGTGTCCAACTACCATTGACCCAACAATCAGCTACTCAAGCCTTTCTGTCAGCAGCCAGTGCAAAAAGGCAGGGAAAGCCCTTTTAGTTATTCATTTTTAATTATTCATAACCCCTAGCAACCTTGCAAGTGAAAATTGAAAAAAAAATCCTCCTCTTTTCATCTATGCATAGTCACAATTCTTATTATTTCTTTTTGTACAATTTCTTCATTTTTCTCCTATTCTCCCTTGTTTTTTTATCTATATCAGTCCCTAAAACTTCCCACAACCTACAAGACAATTTTGTCGGAAACCTTGTGGAACTCCTTATTAACTCCATATTCATAATTACAAAATCCTAATAAAGCTTCCATTATCTTAACCTAAAGCATTTTGTGTTGCCACACCATGCAACCCCATATCACTCTAATCCTAACCCCATTCATTGAATTCGTAACTTTGTCCATCAATAAAATACAAAACTTGCAGTTAAATGTTTGAATCTAGTCTGAGGAAATATGGATAGATATCTGATCTTTGACCCTCGAAGATTGATATTAATATTTAATACCTCAGGCACGATAACACATTACCCAAAGTGCACTTACAAGTTTATTGAAGGAGTTGTCCAATATTGACTAGTGGGTTGTGCACATATGGAGTGATAGAGTTAAAAATTGAAAGGGTCAAGTCAAGGAAAGCTCAAACTTGATCTCATCAATTCCAGTGCCTTTCATTCTAGGCAGCAATTTGATAAATCCTAGAGAAGCTAGCCGGAGCTCAATCTTACATGTGTTCGATCAAGTCGAAGCACTTTATCAAGCACAAAAAACACTACATCATTCTCTTTTCATGAAAGGAATTTTTTAAGATATGAATAGATTGCCTTTGTGTGACCTAGAAATTGCAGGTTCAAGTCATGGAAACAACCTCTTGCAGAAGAAAAGAAATGCAAGGTAAGGTTGTGTGCAATAGACTCTGTAGATATATATTTATTTCTATGTACTATTTATTTACTTTCATGTTCTTTTGTACATACCCATAGGTCGTTCCTCTGTATAAGAAAGCCTAGGGTTCAAGGAATAAGATAACTTTTCGCTCTATTTCCCAACGTGGTATCAGAGCGACGGTCCTACGCAGGAGCTCTCGTATCCTAACCCTAACCACACTTTCCATCCTCTCCTTCAGACACCGCCGTTGTCGCCGACCCATATCTTCGTCATTGCTCGACCGTCCTCCCATCTCCTTCAGGCATGGCCTTAAATTTCGCCGAAATTCGGCCGAATTTCGGTCGAATTTCGGTTTCGGTGGGTGACTGAAATTCGACCGAAATGCCTATATCGGTCGAAATTTAGGGGGGGCTAGTTCAAAAAACAACCGAAATGACCGAAATTTCGGTCGAATTTTGACCGAAATTCGGCCGAAATTTCGTTTCGGTCACTTAACGAAACGAAACCGAAATCCGACTTTTAAGGCCTTGCCCTCAGGTGACGTCGCTGCTCGTCGTCCTCGGGGCCTACCGCTCCGTCGTTGCTGCCATCCTCTCTCTCAATCGTGGGTGGTTGTTGCCAACCTCCTTCCCTCTCTTTTCTAGTCGTCATTGTCAGCTACTCGTAGTCTGTTCATCGTCACCTATCGTCGGCTCCTAGCACTTCGCCCTTACATTCCAGGTCTCCTTTGATCGCTTGACTGGAGAATTCAAGAAGTTTGTTGTTGCATTATCTACTGTGAAAATTCCAAGGAATTATGAGGAGGCTTTGAAGGATAGTCAGTGGTGCCTAGCTATAGAAGAAAAGATGGATGCTCTATGGTCCTGCGGTACCTGGAGCTTGGTTCTTGTCCCTAATGGAGCGTCTGTTGTCAGTTGCAAGTGGGTGTTTATTGTTAAACACCATGCAAATGGAAGTCTGGATAGGTATAAAGCCAAACTGATTGCTTGCAGCTTTACTCAAACATATGGAGTGGATAATCTGGACATATTCTCACCGATTGCTCGTCATTCCACTCTACGTATTCTTCTTTCTATTGTTGTGGTACGTGATTGGCCTCTATTTTAGCTTGATGTTAAAAATGTCATTCTATAGGGTGATCTACAAGAAGAGATCTACATGTAGCATCCTCTTCGATTTGCTGTTGAGGGGGAGTATCCACAGGTTTTAAGGCTTCATAAGACAATATATGGCCTTAAACAGAGTCCAAGGGTATGCTTTCAGAAACTCTCAGATTTAATTGAGAAGCATGGATTTCAGAAGTCAAATGCAGATCACTCACTGTTTGTACAGACTCTACAGAGAACTTCCAAAGGTACGATGGTTATTATGATATATGTTTATGATATACTAGTTATAGGTGATGAGGTGCATGGAATAAAAAGGACAAAGGAATTTCTGGGCCAACAGTTTGTTACCAAGGATTTTGGCACCATATAGTATTTCTTGGAAATAGAATTTGCCAGAAATCAAACAGGGTCTTGTGATGACCCAACGAAATTATGTAATAGATATGCTAGTTGAGACAAGAATGGTTGGATGTCGACCTGCTACCACTCCTATGGACCCTAGTATGAGGTTATATGATGATGAAACAAAGGAGGTGGGCAGGAGAAGAAATAAAGAATTAGTGAGAAGGATTCTTTATGTTGCTATAACCAGGTCGGATATCTTATTTACAGTTAGCTGAGTGAGTCAACTTATGGAGCAACCTCGACATATACACATGGATGTTGTATATATGATATTAAGGTATCTCAAATCTTCTCCAGGAGCAGGATTGTTATTCAGAGAAGGAGCAATACTTCCTATTTTTGCATGTGTTGATGAATACTATGTAGGATGTCCAAAAGATAGAAAGTCCACTTCGGGCTTTGTGATTTTTGTTGGCAGTTCTCTCATCTTTTGGAAGAGTAAGAAGCAAACTATGGTCGCCAGGTCCAGCGTTGAATCTGAATAAAGAGCTATGTCACAAGCCAGTATAGAAAAGATGTGAGTTCGAGCAGTACTAGCTGATTTACATATAGGTGTATCTCTTCCAATGCAACTACAATGTGATAATCATACGGCTCTATTCATTGCAAACAATCTCGATCATGAGAGGACTAAGCATGTTGAAGTGGACTGCCACTATACAAGGGACATGATTCGGAAAGGTTTTATCTCTACCTCTCATGTCGGCTCTGGAGACCAAACAGCAAACATCTTCACCAAAACTTTACTCAGAGGGCCTTTCCAAAAATGTTCATCCAAACTAAGCATGATTGACATTTATACTCCATCTTGAGGGGGAGTGTAGATATATATTTATGTCTATGTACTATTTATTTACTTTCATGTTCTTACATCCGGCTTATGTAATTTACCCATAGGTATCTCCTCTATATAAAAGAGCTTAGGATTCTAGGAATGAGATAACTTTTCGTTCTTTTTCCCAACAGATTCAAAGAGGTTTGACCCTTTACCAAACCTTAGACAACAAAAGTTTACGCATTGGGTTGTCTTTTTTACAACAAGAAAATGTAAACGCTCAATTATTTTGCGATTGTCTCTAGCAAGAAGCTCCATTTGTAAATACCAATGCCATCTTACCATATCTTAAAGAGTTCTAACTCCAAGAAAAGCATGTAGCTCAAAATGGTCGTACTGTATAAAAAACAAGGTTCCCATGCTTCCTAGATGCTTAGATACCATCTATAAGGAGGGCCTGGCACATGGGAAATAATAGTCCATGTTCGTATTAAGCAAAAGGAGGGGAAGAAGTAGATACGAATACAAGGCATGGCATTCCAGTGTTGATCCCAAATTTATATATCTAGGCAGAGCTCCTGATAAGTAAGATGAGGACCAAATTGTACAAGCTTTTTCCAATGCATAATCAAGGTCAAATCATTAATACGCCAAAAAATCAAGTCAGAACATTAACAAAAATGGAATTCTAAGCCAATCCTGATACCTTCATCTCCTCAGTATCTAATGTTAACCAAGTGCTAAAAAACAATTGCATATTTGCGGATGTCAAATCTCAACAAAAAATACATGTGCTAAATGAGCAATGAAATTCAAAAGCAACAATATTTTATTCAAGTCATGCAGCCACTTTTACAAATTGACCCAACCAAGGACTTGAAGACACACTAAATTAAATTGAGGGTGATTAAGTATCCCACATTCTTAGAAATCATCTTTTTAAGACAAATAGAGCAAGATGTCGAAGAGACACAAACCCTTAAGCTTCTATATGTTCACATTCTTAGAAATTGTATTACATGCTACCCTAAACTTGCATCAATTATAACTGTAGAGATAGTTGTTCGTCTTTTATGTTACTCATTATTTCAGTTTCTTTATGTACCTCTCATGTAATTTACCCAAGGGCTCTCTCCCTATATAAGAGACCCGAGGGCTCTATGGAATGAATTATCTGAGTATTCTAACATGGTATCAGAGCCATGACCCTAACCTAGGGTTCTCCACCGCCGCCCCCCCCCACCCCTCTCGGGCTCCAAGTCTCCTGCCGCCGCCTCCTCTTCTTCGCCGGGCCCCATCTCCTTTGCCGGCCCCCCCCCACATCGTCGCCGGACCCCACCTGCCGCCAGCCCCTGCCGCTGGGCCCCACCTCCTTCGCCGGGTCCCCCCCCCCCCCCGCCGCCTCTCCCCAGCGCCGACTCCCTCCTCCTCTAGCGCCGCCCAGCCGCCGTTCTTCTCAAGTAGAGGCTTCCAAGCCTCTACTCGTGGCCGGGGTCCCGCCTTCTTCCAAGGACTCGGCGTCATGTTTGATTCAAGTGCATAATCGTCTACCTATGCACTTGAATCCTACAAGGTCTTGGTAGACAGTATTTTTCTGGTCTATCAGTAGTTGTTCTTCTCCGGCATTATGTCAGATCAGAAGCTCGATATGCCCGCCATAGGTGCCTTTAAAGGTTCGGCACCAATCGTCAAGATGGACGGGACAAACTACGAACTGTGGGCGATGCAGTTCCTCAGTCTCATGAAGTCGTGTGGTAAGAAGCATATTCTTACCGAGGATGAACCGCCGGAGAAGACAGGGATCTATGCCTCGTGGGAGGCTGATGATGCGTACGCCAAGGTGTGGCTCTCAGGTACGCTCACAACGGAGATAGCGAATGATGTTCTTCACCAGCCCACCGCTAAGGCGATGTGGGATATTTTGGCTATGACGTACTCTCAGGTCCGCAATGAGACGAAGATGCTCCAGTTGCAGCATGATATATTTACCACGAAGCAGAATGGGAAGCCTCTTCATTCCCTCTACACTTCGCTTCGTGGCATGTTCGAGAAGCTCTATAGCACTATTCCGCTTACTGCCACGCCGGAACAGCAGAAGACGTTCCGCAACGCCACTATGGTTGGCGTATTACTCGCTGCCCTAGATCCGGAGTACGAGGCAGCACGCGCTCAGATTCTAGCAGATGCCACCATCCCACCGATGGAAGAGGTATACAGGAGGCTCAGTCGTGTACCCGTTCCGTCCAATACAGCGACTGCGACTCCGTCAGCAATGGCAGTTACCAGAGGACGTGGTGGTTCGTCCTCGTTTCGTGGCAGGGGAAGTGGTGGACGTGGTCGCGGCGGACGCATACGCTCCACGTGCTCATTCTGTCGCCGTACTGGTCATACGGAGGATACATGCTATTCCAAGCATGGTTTTCCTCCCTCTGCACGAGTAGCTGATCATGTTCAGGGTCCACCAGCATCTACTCCTGATCACCGGTTCGAAGAGTTGGTGGCACGACTACGTGATATTATGCCACAATCATCATCAGAGGGTGCAGACGTCTCAGATGTTGCGGCTTCGGCGTCAGCTAGTACATCTGCCTCAGCCAGTGCCTCACGTAGTCCTTCAGTCTCATTTCATAGTCATGATCTCACAGGATGGATTGTCGACTCTGGAGCTACCCATCATCTATGCCGTGAGAAAGATATTTTGCAGTCCTACAGAGCTGTTCAGCAAGGTCGCTCTGTACTCATTGCTGATGGCACTCATTCTCCTATCATCGGTCAGGGGGAGACGACTTTGCTACCCTCTATGCACTTACAGAATGTGCTACATGCTTCGGAATTCTCAATGAACCTCTTATCTATTAGCCAGATTACACGTGATTTGCACTGTCGTGCTATTTTTGATCCATCTTCTGTTATTTTTCAGGACATACTAACGGGCAGGGTGATTGGCTGTGGTTCTGAGCACAATGGCCTCTATCGTCTCGTTCGTAACTCTTACGCTGGCGTCTCCTTACATTCCCAGGGCTTCGTATCTCCGTACACCTGGCATCTTCGGTTCGGTCATCTACCGCTACAGAAGATGCGTCACCTCCTGCCTCAGATCTCTCTGAGTTCCTCTTTTCGTTGTGAAGCATGTCAGTTAGGGAAGCACCATCGTTCGAGCTTCCCCAGTCGTCAGAGTCGGAGCAGTAGCTCCCTGTTTGAATTATTCCATATAGATATTTGGGGTCCCAGTCGTGTCCCGGATCATCAGGGACACAGGTTCTATTTAGTTGTGGTTGATGATTTCTCTAGAGTGTCTTAGACTTTTCTTCTTAAAAATAAATCTGAAGCAGGAAATGTTCTTCAAAATCTAATTAATGAAGTCCAGAATGTTTTTTCTTCTACTGTTAAGTATGTGCGTACTGACAATGCATTGGAGTTCTGCACCCGCTCTCTTGCTAGCTTCCTTTCATCTAAAGGCATTGTTCACCAAACCACATGTGCCTACACCTCTCAACAAAATGGGGTTGCAGAACGAAAACATCGACATTTTCTTGATATTGCTCGCACATTGCTTATTCAGAGTTGTGCCCCATTAACCTTTTGGGGGGATGTTATACTTACAGCGTGCTATCTGGTCAATCGAATGCCTACAACGGTTCTTGGGGAAAAGTCTCCAATCTCTATTCTCTTTCCTGACAGAGACTTGTTTACACTGACACCTCGGGTTTTTGGCACTGTTGCTTTTGTTCACCGCCTATCTCCGGGACTTGATAAGCTATCTCCTAGAGCTATCAAGTGTGTTTTTGTGGGTTACTCCAGGACACAAAAAGGATACCGTTGCTATGACCCTGTCCATGACAAGTACTATGTGAGTGCGGATGTTACTTTTTTCGAGCATGTCATGTACTTCTCCCCTGCAGGTGACAGATTGGTCTCCTCCACATTACCAGATTCAAACGTCTATGTTCCACCACCTCCAAGTCTGGGTCCATCCTCTGCTCCACCGACACCACCATCACCACCACCACCACCACCCCCGCCACCACCCCCAGTTGTCCCTTTCACTAAGTTCTACACGAGACGGACAGGCCCTGCTCAAGCTACGTGTCAACCATCCAGCACGCCTCAGGTATGTTCTGATGTTAACACTAATGATGGGTTAAATAATGCACCTGTGCAGGAGCTTTTACCACAGGAGGAGGACCAACCGGTCAGCACTGTTTTGGATGACTTGGACCGGCCTATTGCTCATAGGAAGCAGCGAAGACAGTGTGCCTCATATCCCCTGGCCTCTTATGTCTCCTTTCATCGTCTCACTGGGGATTTCCAGAAGTTTGCCGCTGTTGTATCGACGGTGGAGATTCCACGGACATATCAGGATGCCATGAAGACTGAATGCTGGCGTCTAGCAATGGAAGAGGAGATGCGTGCCTTGCAGTCTAGAGGGACTTGGTCTCTTGTCCCTATTCCTCCAGGTGCATCTGTGGTGAGTTGCAAGTGGGTATTTACGGTCAAATATCATGCAGATGGTCGTCTTGACAGATACAAGGCCAGGCTCGTAGCAAGGGGTTTTACACAGACATATGGGGTAGATTATTTGGACACTTTCTCTCCGGTGGCGAGACATTCTACCCTTCGCATCCTTCTATCGGTTGCAGTGGTACGTGAGTGGACCATATTCCAGCTTGATGTTAAGAATGCCTTCTTGTATGGTGATCTACAGGAGGAAGTCTACATGCAGCAGCCACCTGGGTTTGCTGCTGAGGGGGAGACTCAGAAGGTATGCAGACTTCATAAGGCTATCTATGGCCTTAAACAGAGTCCTCGAGCATGGTTCCAGAAGCTCTCCCAGCTTATTGAACGACAGGGGTTCAGAAGATCAAATGCGGACCACTCACTGTTCGTCCGGAAGACCCCTACAGGTACCATCGTTGTTATGGTATATGTTGATGACATATTGGTTACTGGAGATGATGCACAGGGGGTTGAGATAACCAAGTCTATGTTGGGCAGCCAGTTCATTACAAAGGATCTAGGCACATTACGATATTTTCTGGGGATAGAATTTGCAAGAAATGCACAAGGAATGGTGATGACTCAAAGAAAATATGTCACAGATTTGCTAGTTGAAACAGGAATGACTGGGTGCAGACCTTCGAGTACACCTATGGACCCGAGTATGAAGTTGTACGATGATGATACCGATGAGGTGGACAAGAGAAGGTACAGAGAAATGGTGGGTAAGCTCTTATACATCACTATAACTCGACCGGATATTGCCCTTGCAGTAAACCGGGTGAGTCAATTCGTGGAGCAGCCGAGGCAAGTACATATGGATGCCTTGTACATGATATTGAGATATCTGAAGTCTTCCCCAGGCACAGGGTTGCTGTTCAAGAAAGAAACAGATCTGTCTATTTCAGCCTGTGCAGATGCAGATTATGCAGGATGTCCACGGGATCGTAAGTCTACGTCTGGATTTGCTATCTTCATAGGAAGCTCTTTAGTCTCTTGGAAAAGCAAGAAGCAGACTGTTGTGGCGAGATCCAGTGCCGAATCCGAGTACAGAGCCATGGCACAGGCAAGCACAGAAATGATGTGGGTTAAAGCAGTCTTAGAAGATCTGAATGTTGATGTTCCCTTGCCTATGAACCTCCAATGTGATAATCAGGCAGCATTATTTATTGCCAACAATCCAGCCTTCCATGAGAGAACAAAACACATAGAGGTGGATTGTCATTACACTAGGGACATGATTCAGAAGGGCTTCATCTCCACGTCTCACGTCAGTTCAGAGGACCAGACAGCGGACATATTCACTAAGCCACTGCTCAGAGGACCTTTTCAGAGATGTTCTTCCAAGCTGAGCATGATAGATATCTATGCTCCATCTTGAGGGGGAGTGTAGAGATAGTTGTTCGTCTTTTATGTTACTCATTATTTCAGTTTCTTTATGTACCTCTCATGTAATTTACCCAAGGGCTCTCTCCCTATATAAGAGACCCGAGGGCTCTATGGAATGAATTATCTGAGTATTCTAACAATAACCATAAGTTTTCCGCAACTAAAGTTTTCCTTTGCACATTTTTAAGTAAAAATAGCATATTTTCCAGATGTCCCAACACTTCTTTATTTTATTTGTCATCCCTTCTTTCTTCTGTACCATCCCAACTCAATCCTTGCCTTATTTCAGCCTCAATCCCTTCCTTCGCAAGCAAACCACAATCATGCCCATTTCCCACCGTGACAGTTATATAACAGGGAGTCTCCTAGGGCAGAAAGCTTCTACAGGGACCAAACCGAGGAGC
The DNA here is from genome assembly GCA_037367405.1 of Ottelia alismoides. NCBI lineage: Eukaryota > Viridiplantae > Streptophyta > Magnoliopsida > Alismatales > Hydrocharitaceae > Ottelia > Ottelia alismoides. The sequence continues at coordinate 121,061 of JAZKJV010004178.1, read as the reverse complement.
TCCTACATTAGGCTCAGAAATCAAGATCCAATATGAAGCTCCTACAACAAAGAACCATTGCAATCCCTCACCTCTTTCACTTCCATCGTGAAAGCACTATGACCATAGGACACCATCACAAACCAAACTAAGGCTAAGGAAAGGACTGAGCAAGGATTTTATGCAAAGAGGATGGAGAACCAGTGTCTTGTGAAGATATAAAGTCAATGTGGATGTATAATTTTACAGGTGTGTCAATAAGAATGTTGCTGCCAAGATCAGTCTTAAGGAGCTTTATATTCTATATTTTACCAAAACGGTACTTTTCTTAAAGAAAAAAGGTGATCATGAATATGGTGGGCACCCAATACCTATATCATGTTTGTTGTCGATATTTCAAAGGAGGGGAGCCATGACACCTTAATACTTTGTAAATGATAAAGTCTGGTAAAGTGCCAGAGGGTTTTTTTAATGATAAAATGGCAAGGTACTAAAGTGACATGACAATATTTGAGCACTAAGGTGGCCAGGGGGTGCTACGATCGCGGTGGAGGCCTCTACTTCCTCAAGATTTGGCAAGAGCTACAGTAGGAGAATCAAGGCTCGATCTGGCACTACGGTGGCTGCCTCCTGCTTGACGTTGCGTGATTCAGTGGCTATGGCAGCGGGCCTAGCTCATATAGGGGGTCGCCCTGACGGTCTTTAATGAAGGTTCTCTCGTGGAACGTCAGGGGTCTCGGGGACCTTGATAAGCGGCGGGTCTTGGGCTTGCGGCTCTCCGAATGGGAGTGTGATGTGGCTTTTATTCAGGAATCGAAGCTTCCTACTCTCAATAATTCCGTCTGGAGGTCTTTTGGTGCTATTGCTTTGGACGAGTACCGGTCTGTTGATGCCATCGGGGCATCGGATGGCATTATTTTGGCTTGGCGGTCTGGTCGTTTCAAGTTTTCCTCCATGCGAATGGGTAGACATTCTTTGACAGTCGTGCTTACGTCTTTCGACTCGAATTTTAATATAGCCTTCTCGGCTATCTATGCTCCTATTTGTCACCTACAACGGAGGGATCTTTGGGAGGAGTTACGGGAATTGTCCTCTGTTTTTGCGGAAACGCCTTGGCTATTGGGCGGGGACTTTAATGTTACTGCGCTAGCGTCGGATCGGCCGCGGGGACGCGGGGGGCGTGACCCTGGGTCGGATGATTTCATGGCCTTCATCTCTGACCTCGCCTTAGAAGGACTGGTGCCCTCTGACATCTCTTACACTTGGCGAAATAACGCTTCCCGATCGAGAATTGACAGGTTCTTGGCGAATGGCAAAATTATGGAGCGCCTCCCCTTATGTTGGGTGGCTTCTAGGCCGCGCTATCTCTCGGATCATAGTCCAATTATGTGGGACTCTGGGGACGCCCCTCTTGCTCGGGGTCTTTTCCGCTACGAAAGGTCTTGGCTGTTGGAGCCAGGATTTAGGGACTTGGTCAGGAGCCATTGGGACCTCCTTTCAACGGATGGCCCCGCGGCTATTTGTTTGGCTCAAAAAATAGCCTCGTTGCGAAGGGTTCTGGCTGCGTTCAAGAAGGACACGCATCTCGGCCGTGAGGCCTCCAGGAAGGCGGCGGAGGATTCTATTATGCGTCTTGATCGTGCGGAGAATGAGCGGGATCTCACGGCGGTGGAACTTGAATTGCGCACTGCGGCCCTTGCTGTAGTCAATCTGGAGGACAAAAAGCGCTCAATTGAATGGAGGTAGCGATCGCGGCTGAGATGGTTAAAGGAGGGGGATGCTAACACCGCATACTTTCATCGGGTTGCAAGTGGTAGGCGCCGACATAATTCCATCCGCTCTATTATGGTGAATGGTACCCGAATTTCTGGCGACAAGGAGATGGGCGACGCATTTATGGATCACTTCAAGAATATTTTTGGTTGCAGGTTGCCTAGGCGCTGGCGTTGGCTGGGGTGCGGGGCTCCAATAATTTCGGACGCTGATTCCTTGGCCTTGGTCAGGTCGTTCTCGCTGGAGGAGCTTAAAGACGCGGTGTGGGACCTCAATGTCGACGCCGCGCCGGGCCCCGATGGGTTCCCTGTGGCCTTCTATCGCGATTTCTGGGATCTGGTGGCTGGCGATGTTTTGGACGTGGCGCGTGACTTCTTCAACTGCAATCGCGGTTTCGACAAGATTAATAAGGCCCAAATCGTTTTGATCCCCAAGGCTTCTCCAACGATTCACATTGAGGACTTCCGCCCGATCTCTATTTCTAACGGGATTTATTTAATCATCGCTAAGGCCTTGGCTAGGCGACTGGCTCCTCTCCTATCGTCACTTATATCGCCTACGCAGGCGGCCTTTATCCGTGGGCGACATATTACTGATTGTTTCGTTGGGGCTTCGGAGCTTGTGGCTGGGTGGAGGCGCTCTAATTCCAAGGGGATTCTCTGGAAGATTGATTTCGCCAAGGCGTACGATTGCCTCGACTGGCGCTTCCTTTGGTCAGTCTTGCGGCGGAGGGACTTTCCCTCGCTATGGATTTCTTGGATGCGACAGTGTGTTTCCTCGGCCTTGCTCTCTATTCTGTTGAACGGATACCCAGTGGGAGGTTCCATCCAGCCAAAGAGGGGGGTGCGATAGGGGTGCCCTCTCGCTCCCCTTCTTTTTGTTTTGGCGGCCGATGTTTTGCCTCGTATGATTGAGGGGGTGGCGGGGGTTGGTTTGACTCGTGGATGTCTTGTTGGGGAGCTTCATGTCCCCTCTATTCAGTTCGACGACGACACCTTATGCTTCGTTGAGGGGGGTCCTGAAGCCGTCGAGGGTATGACTACTACTGTGTAGCTTTTCAGCGAAGCCTCGGGGCTGGTGATCAATGCGTCGAAATCCAAAGTAGTCCCCTTTGCCATGTCGCAGGAGGAGGTTTCGGCTTGCGCTCTTCTCCTGGGGTCGGACCCCACTTCCCTCCCGATCGATTATCTTGGCCTGCCGCTCGCTGTGGGTCGTGCTCGTCTACGTGATTGGACGGCTGTGGTTGAGAAGGTGGAGACCCGCCTCGCGAGGTGGCGCGCGACTATGCTTTCCAGGGGAGGGCGTCTTGTGCTTTTAAAATCAGTACTACCATCTATTCCTATCTACTTTCTCTCGGTTCGCGTCTTACCAAAGGGGATTCGTGCGCGGTTGGAGAGGTGTATGCGTGGTTTCCTGTGGGGAAGGAAGGGGGAAGGGCGTCGGGGTGTGCACCTCGTGGGCTGGGAGATTGTTGCTCGCCCCAAGCAGTCGGGGGGCTTGGGGGTGAGGCGGTTGGGTTTGGTCAACGATGCCCTCTAGCTGAAGTGGGTTTCACGGGTGTGGGGGAATGAGGATAACTTTATATTTAACGTTTTGCGAGAACTATTGGGCGAGGACTTGCTTGGCTGCTCTCGGGGTGAATCGCTTTCCCGCTTGTCTCCCTTCTGGCGTGGCGTGACTTTGATGTTTAGGCAGTATCGCTCACTCTTTAAGCCGGTGCTGGGGAGTGGGACATCCTTTCGCTTCTGGTATGACGACTGGTCTGGAAGGGGTGCCTTTAACCTGATCTTCCCGCGTCTTTTCGCCTTGGTCGACGACAAGGAGGCATCAGTGGCCTCTTACTGTGAGAATGGGTGCTGGAGCCCTCGGATCGCTGCGGCTCTTTCGGATCAACGTGTGGAGGACCTACTCTCTTTACTGGATAAGCTTGATGTTGCTCCTCGCCCGAGTGTGGGGCGTGATCATTGGGCTTGGATGGAGGGTTCTTTCTTTACGCGTAAGGCGTACATCGCTATCGCTCCATCTCTATCAGTCGACGACGACGTGGTGGGGCGTGACTTTAGGTTCCTGTGGGGTCTTAAAATCCCTGAGCGCATCGGCATTTTCTTATGGCTTCTTCGGCGTGACTGTCTATTGACGCGTGATCGTTGCTCAAATATTTTCACGAACGTTGATCCTTCCTGCGGACTTTGTGGATCAGAACGGGAAACAAACTCCCATCTTTTCTTTGAGTGCCCACTGGTGCGCAATCTATGGGATGATCTACCTTGGGTAAACGCCGTCTCCTTTGCTGCTGTATGCGAGAGTTTGGTAAACTCAAGGGGTAGGGAAAGGAAGGCTATTCTTGATCCGCTTGCTCGATTGTGGAGCATCTGGCTGGGTAGGAACGAGGCACTCTTCGCTGCTTAAAGATTCTATACGGAGAATATTTCAATACGTGCAAAGAGTCTTCTCGAGGCTTGGTGCCTGGGGTAGACCACAGTAGCTCTTCGGGGGGTTCAGCTGCATGTGTGTAGTCTTTGGGGAAGGGTTTATTGTATTTCTTCTCTTTTTATGTAAATTCCGTCCTCTCTTTCTTCTTTTTTAATAAAATGGTGGGGGTGAACATCGCCGAGTGGGTCCCCTCTTTTAAGCTTCAAAAAAAAATATTTGAGCACTAACAATATCTATGCTTGTTTTCTCAAATATTTTTCTTGAGAAAAAATATGCCTGTTTTCTAAAATATTGGCAAAGAATTAAAGTGATGTGACAAAAAACCAATTAAATTATAAAATGGGCACTAGGGGAGGAACACTTTTGCATTCCTATGGGCACTCAGGGAGGAACACCTTTTCTTTCCTATGTTATACAAGTGCGCTATCCCTGGCCCAGGTTTCCAGCTTCACCACTGTTCTAGAGTTACAAAAATCAGTTCCATGGCTGCAACTTACTTTATTAATTTATTTATTTCCTCGGATGTGCATCATCTTTGTTTTCTTTTATGTTGTGTGTGTGTGTGGTGGGGGAGGGGGGGTGGGGATGACATACCTGGAGGTACATGATCAAGTCCAGAAGCAAGACTGGAAGCAACAGTTATCGCACCAAAAACAGAATAAGCCAAGTTCCAGATGCCACTATTTCCTGAACCTGCCTGGGAATTCCTCATCCCATCAAAGCATTCAAAAAACTGATCTATGCTGCAGAGAAAATGAACATAGATATCGTCAATGCATCAAGATCTTTGCACAAAATAAACTACGGGCTAATAGAAGAACTTACAAGTCGTTATCATATTATTTATGTTACAATTCCGTCAATCATAAAGTTGAGGTTAACCGTTAATTAGTACTATTTGCAACAACACAGCCGGAATAATAGCGTCCACACTAGCATAAACCGTTAATTAGTACTATTTGCAACAACACAGCCGGAATAATAGCGTCCACACTAGCATGATTAATTTCTTCCAATTAGCATAGATTGTCATACTAGCATCAGGGACAAAACATAAACTGCGAGCTACAATAAAGGGGGGACTTGCAATATCCTACTTTTGTTACAACACAACTCATCGCATACAATGTAGTACAATAACAACAACGAAGCCTTTTTCCACAATTAAATAGGGTCGGCTACATGGATTTTTTGCCTCCATTCAGATCTATTTTGGGTCATTCTCGGGCTTAAATCCAAATAATTAAGATCACTACAAATAGGCTCATTCCAAGACTTCTTAGACCCTCCTCACCCTCTCTTATCCGGGTCAACATCTCAAATCACGCATCTTCTAACATTTGCATCAACCGACCTCATTTGCAAATAGCCACACTATCATTGCATGCAATATAGTAATACAAAAAAAGATTGTTCGCTTAAGATAACAAACTCAAAGATTCTAAGGATTAAATTACAAAAAAAAACCCATCTATGCAATTAAATTCCCAATTTAAATCTCATTTTTTAATCGTACTAAAGAGAGATCAGATTTTATTTTTTTTGGTATCAAATAAACCTTATATGTTGATGTTAAACCCTAAAAATTTAAAGTTTAGTCTTCTTATTGTTATGTTCAAAAAAAGAGTACCCTAATTGGAAATCAAGGCATTAATGAGGCCCTCTTTTGCAATTTACCCAAAACTCTAAAATGGATATGCATACAGTGTAGTTTTGACAGTTCAGATGCAAGGGCAAACCTGTCCACATAGACCGAATCAAATTCATGGGTCTTGTCAAGATCAACTGATGGAATCCAATTGTTAATTACACAAGGGCCAGGAAGCAATGCATCTGAGGAAGTTTCCTGGCATAGTGGAGAAGCCGAGCCAAAAGAAACGCATCCATCTCCCGATGTAATACGCCCCTCAGTTGCCAATGATGGTAAATCGGATTCCTCTGAAGAACCAAATTGAGACTTGTGCTTGCCATTGCCCGAATCTGAAGGTAGATGTATGGAGATTATGTCATCATTCCTGGCATCTTTAAGACAATTCCCCAAGGAAATGAACCACAAAATGGTGCTGGGATGCAAAGTTAAGCGGACGGGATCAATAGTGATTTCAGCACTTAATTTGCGAATATCTAAGCCTCCATTCTTCCAAGGAATACTCAAGTCCAATACCCCAGAAAATCCTCCAGTAGGCCCTCCAAGGATTCGGCTAGTATAGGCTGATCGCTGGGAATTCTCGGAATTAAATTCATTGAAGCTCCTCAACAGAGAACAACAATCCTGTTCATTGTTATCGAGATCATTAGTTTCAAGAAACTCAGCCAGTGCTCCTTGAAATTTAATAAAATTCGTCAACTTAGATATTCCCAAAATGCTAGAGCCACAAAAGGGATTTGCGTCTTCGGAAAGGCATGTCCCAAACTCAATTTCTGCGATGCGAATCACCAAAGCCCTGCAAAGTTCAGGTTTTCTCTCAACTGCTTCAGATCCAGGGTCAAATGCAATTATTAGATTTTTCAACCTAATGCGAAAGCTTGTGAGGAATAATTTCACAATTTTAGCAATTGTTTTCACTCCCTCGTGAACCTCGAGAGAATCAGAACCAGAGTCAAACTCTTCCTTGCTTTTTTCAGGCATCTTAGGCCTGCCTACCATTGTGTTATGATCTTCTCTATGTGCATTATCAAAGGAAGCAGGCCTTTATGAGACGCACAGGGTGCAAGCACAAGCTCAAGCTCTTCTACCTCTATTTGCCAATCCTTCATGTTCAATGGAATCCTCAACGACAGTGAGCCAATAGATCCTTCCTTTACCATAATCGGTGCATTGCCTAGCTGAAAAAAGATGCACAAGGGATAATAGTTAAAAAGTACCATGGACAATTACAAAAGATCAATAACAAATTGGATAAGACTGGGAATTCAATGCATATAAGAGGTTACCTGCCATGGAGAAACAAAAAGGTGACTTTGATTTCATCAATTTTAAGAGAATTATGAAGTAAATTAATAGTCAGGCAATTTTCTCACATATTTTAGATTTATTGTGGCAGGGTTTGGATACTGCATGTCCACCCCAGCAAAATCTACATTTCTCTAAAGAAGGTAGCTTCATTTGACACTATATGCTCTTCATCTTTCTTTTAGAATGTGAAGGGTGAACATAAAAAACCAAACAAAAGAGCTACAACAACCAGAAATCAAACAACAATCATCCATGAGCCAAAATGTTCTCATTTCTCAGTATAGAGACGTACACCCTGGAAAACCACGACATTCTAGCAAACCACGTGTGACAGTGACGACAAAAAGTCACAACATTTGACAGATTGGGACTCAAAGACATGCCTCCGTTCATCTCCCTTTCTCTCCATGGCCCTCATCCCAGAACCTCGTCCCCACTCTGTTATCTCCTGGATCAAATTCAAGGTAGTGTCGTTATTACAGAATGCCTCACTTTCTTAAGCTCATCTTCTCTGCTCCCCACTTTTTCCTAATAAAAATCTGCTTAATAATCTTCTACGCACACCCCCAACACCACCACACATTTCTCCAATGCTCTTTACGGTAATGCCCCCAATCTTCGCACACAGATGCAGCTTGAAAATGGGAATGTTCAAATGATACTACATCAGAAGAAAACCACTTCTATGTTTGTGGTGAGAAATCATCAATCTGGTTTCAAACCAAAGGTCATCTCAGTGTCTCGCACAAGTGTATTTGGAACTTCTATTGTCTTCATCTAACTACAGTATATCCTTCTCCTTCATCCGTTCGAACTTCGTCTAATGAAAAGCTTGAGAAAAGGTCAGACATCAAGTATGTAGGAATCCATGTATCTAAGGAAACATGCTGTCCTAAAATCATGTTTTTCGCCTACAAGAGTATGTGCTTTTTGTTTGAAAGGAAAAAGGGTGTCTTACTCTAACGGTGAGCTACCAAGAACTTTGTATTCACAAGTTAAATTATCGGCATTACAAAAACGAAATATCACAAAGGATTCTGACATACTCTAGAACATTTTCTGCATAACATCTCTCACAACGAAAAACCACTCCATTTCTCGCAAGCAAGATAGTCCACAGAATAGTTGCCATCCAGATCTTCTTGGACTCCATGTCATCCCGAGAAGGATTGATAGACCCAAAACCCACACACAATCTCAATCGCCATCCCATCCAAGTGCACAATCGTCAAGACATCTTTGGAAGTGCCATGCCCAAAGAACTAGTCATCAATGTCCTCCAAGCATGATTGCTCGAGAGAGCCAAACACGGGTTTGAGAAAGAATCGCTCACATGTTTAGGGCTTCGCAAGGTAACGAGCGAGACCGCGCTTGAAGATATGTTCTCGAGTCCATGATAAATTCACCAAGCATCTCGATTGGCAAAGGTGGCGCTCGAGGATCTCTCCATGTCGAGAGGCCTTTGTCGGGATTCCAATTTAGAAAAGGCTCGTCTTCTTTTGCTGCTAGGGATTGAACCTTCATCTATAGTCGTGGTTTTCAGGAAGGGAGCCATCAAAAGGTAGAGAGGGCCACCGCAAAGAGGGAGAGGGAGTGCAAGGGGGGCTGGGAGTTCGTGTCTCACCACCGGTAAGGCTTAGGGAGGCGGGTACTTTGCTTCAGATGTGGTATGTCAGGTCACAGGGTGGCATTATGCAAGGATATACGACGTTGTTTCTCATACAGTGCCTCAAACCATTGTAGGGCACCGTGCCCTAGATGGACTCATTGGCTGGAGATTACAGCAGGCAAACACCATGTTTAGAACCACTAGTTACGGTGCAGTTGCCCAAGTCAGATCCCAAAACCCCACTGGAGAAGCATGCAATGACTTCTAGGGCGATGCAGCAGGTTCAGCCGTTCGGGGGCTGGGGATGCAGCAGGTACCGGTGATAAAGACTTTAGCAAGTACCAGGGCAAAGGGTGCAGCAGATAAAGGTGTTGATGATACATCAGAAGTCGACACAATAGTCGAGATCACAGCCAAATCAAGTATGTCATCTCTCACAGATGTTGTTCGCATGCCTCCGTTCGATCCAACATCTAGCCATTACTCTAGGATATTAGTGGGAATTTTCCAATCGGACTGCTCCAATTTCGATGTAATGAAGGTGATGCCGTGAATTTTGTGGGACTTGTTCATGGGTGATTTTGTTGTTCTTGAAGGAAGTGTTTTTTTGCGTGAATGGCCTCTCGCCTAGAAATTGCGATTTGTTGCTTTCCTGGAAGTATCCTAAGCTTAGGGATCTTCTGAGGTGGAGGAGACCACGCTTCCCGGGTGGCGAGCACTCGGTTGCCCATTGCTACGTTGTGTGGGTTACGGGGTTCCCTTTACTTTCCAAAGATCTCATTTCATTGAAAAGGATCCTCGGAGACGTGGAGAGGTGGTACACATTTTCTTCGATGGTTATGCCCATGGATCAGATGTCGACGTTGTTTTACTAGAGTTCCTACAATAGGCGGCTATGGTGACAAAGTTGGAGTGTCTAATGGTGGTGGGTCAAGCCTCCTTTAGTCTACAAGCAGAAATACTACAGCCACCTCCATAGCCAGGTGCGCCTACTCCGCTAGTGATATACCTCTCAGTATAGGGTTTGAGAAGATCCCTCACAGTTGACTCAAGTTCCTACCGCAGAGATCCTCGTATTCTCTTTCAAAGTTTCAAGAAAGGAGATTTCCTGAAGATTGGTTCCAAACTTGGAAAGGTGTCTTTCGAGCTGGAGATCCACCTTCCGCATTTCTCTGCTAAAATCCCTATGTTGGAGTCCATCTTTGTGCCAGTCGAAGGGCCACTCATGTCGCTCTTGCCACCAAGCTTTGGTTGCAGGTGGTCCTCTTCTTCCAAGGCACAATGTGTTACTTTGTCATGCAAACCTTTGATCTTCCGCCCATCTCACCGGGGCGACAAAATTGTGAACATCTATCTTTGATGGATTTCATGGGGTTGGGTCGATCGCTAACGATTCCCTCGATCACCATTGGCGAGGGACCTCAACTCCGAAAGAGATGAAGGGGGGCACTCCTCACTCAAAGCCACCTCTTCTGATTAATGCTTCACTTGGAGTGAAGTTCTACATCCGCATGTAGCTCTGATTCTTACCTCATGAGTTAGCACATAGCAGACAACCTCTCCCAAGAGCTGGAAGTGGTCCCCCACCTCTAGTATGTTGTTGATAGAAGGTGTTGCCAAAGACGCAATAGTGGTTTAAGCCACAGGGCACACAACCGTCTCTCAATGAAGGTGGTCTCCTAGAATGTGAGGGGACTGAGTGACCCAGAGAAGAGGAGAGCAGTCAAGAGGCTCCTTTTAGAGTGGCATGGCGACGTCGTCTTTCTCTAGGAGACGATTTAATCATAGACAAGGCTGATTTGGTCCTCAATTGGGGTAGACAGCTCTCTGATTACATGATTGTGGCAATTAATGGTAGTGCATGAGGCATGCGCGTGGCTTGGATGGTGACCTGTTCGAGAGGGAGCTAGAGCTCTTGGGTAGCCATGCGATATTTGTGTTGATTAGAAGGTATGCGCCAATGTCTAGAAAGTCAGTTTGGGAGGCCGTATATGCAGCTGCATATGCGGAAACGAGGGTCATAGCGCAGCGCATAGTCAATAGGTGTTCATTATGCGGTAATAGCACATATGCGGCCGAGTAATTCACATATGCTAACGCATATGCACTCGCATATGTATTAGAGAACCCAAAAGAAACCAATAACATATTATGTTTCCCCGATTAGATAAACATCTCCCCAACTTCGAGTATTATCTTGCCCAAATTATAAAACCTAACCTTCAATTCCCTTGATGCATCATGTTCTACAGCTCTATCCTTTCCCTCCCCGGTCACTGCATGTGCGATCTCCAGATCCAGTCTATCCCTCGCCGGTCACAACAGGCGCGATCTCAAGCTCCAGCCAGTCTCTTTAGGCATTGTGTGCTCACTTAGGTATGGCTCTATTTTCTCTCGCACTTGTGCTAGGGTTTCCACAAAGAAGACTTCTATTGCTTGCTATTGATTCCCCCATATAATCTTTGGTGTTACTGCTTTCAATATTGCTGCTCCATTTGTTTCGATTACCTCTCGATCCGATTCCATCTCAATGATCAGAGGATAGATGACTGAGATCAGATGTGTCACGATGAGTAGATTATTGGGTGTCCAAATTAATTTCCTTCATTTTTTGCTTGAAAATTGATCTATTCAGATTGTTTCCAGAACCTATTTTGTGATCCAGTTCACATCATTTCTGCAAGTAATGATCTTAGTAATACAAAAAGCAAACATGCAGAAATGATCTTAGTAATACAAAAAGCAAACAGAATGTTTCCAGATTATGTCTAAGACTCTAAGTTCATGTGTTATCCTATCATTATATAATCATTTTGAAACTAATTGAGTTTAGTCTATTTCAGTTACTGAAAAGTAAAATAGGAAATGAAATGCAACTCTGAAGAAAATACAATCAACAGAACAAATTCTCTGCCAAAATCATTTTTCAAGCCCGCTTTTAACAATGAGTTCATACATCCTTGGTTCCCATCCGTTTCATTTCTTTCTGCAATTGTATGTTTCACTATTTCGAAATGCTTTGATTGGAATCACATCGTACTAAAAGGCTTATACTTCATATCTTGTTTACGTTATATTTCTTTGAACCTTAATTCTCTAATATTTGAATTTGTTATTTTATTTTTAATTATTTTAAATAAAATAATAGACTGTATAATCCGCATGTACTTCTGCCTATTCACTTACTCATTTCAGACCGCCTTACCAAACGAATACCGCATATTGACTTTATGAACCTTCGTATACGCAAAGTTTTCTCATGCATTTATGGTCCCACAAATCATACCTTGCATTAGAATCCCTAGTCCGAGTTCAAGGGCAGCCAAGACCTTTTACCAATCTGAGGGTTGGCTAATCAAAGGTGACTTCATTGTCACACTACTATCCATGGAGTCATGGATTGACCACACTTGCATGGTGGTAAGACCAGGGATCACCGAACTGTGTGGAAATTATTGTTGATCTCCAACTCGAGGTGTTGGATGCCTCGAACTATCATTTTACCTGACGTAGTTCACATTCAAGATCTAGATTGTATTGTTTCCTTGGGTTGATTGAACTCCATGCTCTTTTCCATCCGACCAGTACATCTGATCTCCCCCGCTCCATGTCGGATCACACCCCCATACTATGGTCTTCCAGATAGGGTGTCCTCCCGTGTACTTTCTTCATATTTAAGAAGTTGTGGCTCCTTGAGGAGGGGTTTAAGGACCATATCGTGGAGTTCTCGTCAACTTTCGATGGCGAGAGCACGGACACAATCAGACTCTTTCACAAGTTGGAGAACATGTCGAAGAACCTTTATTGCTACAAGAAAGAAATACACGAGAGTCGTGGTGCCGACGCAGCAATGAGGCACTGAACGCAGTAGATAACCTAGATCGGGTGGAGGACTCTCGTGAACTTTCTCTAATCGAGTTAGATAAGAGAGACACCAATCAATGAATATTGTAAGATGAGGAAGGAGGCAGGAGGTGGAGTGGCGTCAGATATCCAGTCATTGGTCGATCAAGGAGGGTGATGCTGATATGAAGTTCTTCCAAGTCGTGGCCAATGGAAGACATCACCTCAATTTCATTCAGACCATTAAAATCAAAGGGGAGTGGGCGAAGGGTGATCGAGATATGGACAAAGTTGCGGTGGAGTATTTATGTCGCATGACATGTCGCTCACAGAACAAGAACCGGCATTGGTTAGGAAAGGGGTGCCTTTTATCTCTTCCATTCAACAAGCACAACTCATTTTTGGAAGGCAGTGGTTCTCTCGAGAGGTGGTAGATTGGTTCTTCTGAAATCCGTCCTATCCTCCATTCCCATCTTTCTCCTATCCAACCGTAAAATGCCAAAGGGGATGCGGGCGCGGATGGAGAAATGGATGCGCTCATTTTTATGGGGGCACTGGTGCGGGCGGGACCAGGGGGATCCACTTGGTGGGGTGGGAAGATGTCTTGCTTCAGAAGATCGACGGGATCTGGGGGTGAAATCACTTGAACAAATGAACGAGGCCCTTTTGCTCAAGTGGGCTAGCAGGATTTGGGGTCCGGGGGAGGACCTTGTCTGCTCTGTGATCCGAAAGATCTAAGGCGTCAGGGGTGTCCCACCTTCGTTGTCGGCTGGCCCCAACGCCCCGACTCCTTTTTGGCGCGGCGTGGTGAAGGCCTTTGTGAGCAACATCGCTCTTTTTAGACCAACTCTTGGGAGGGGGACTCTTTCTCCTTTTGGAATGATGATTAGTCGGGAGGAGGGGCTTTGTGCTCTCGGTTCCCCCGGTTGTATGCGCTTGCTGGGGATAAGTCTTGCCCGGTTGCGGATTGCTGGGATGATGGGCTCTGGTGCCCTACATTTGCTGCCTCACTCTTTGACCAGAGGTTCGACGATTTCTTGGCCTTGCTGGAGGCCGTGCGGGAGGGTGGGGTCGCCTGGTGGGGGCCAGGATCATTGGAGTTGGAAGGAGGGGTCTTTCTCGGTCAGGGGGGCCTATGGCACCATTTCTAGGCCTCCACCGCCCGGCTCAGACATACTTATCAGAGATTGTGCTCTTATTTGGGCTCTCAGGCTTCCTGAGAGAATTGGTATTTTCCTTTGGCTGCTCAGAAGAAAGAGGCTGCTGACAAGGGATAGGTGCGTAAGACTTCTTGAGGTTCATTCTGACAGGTGCTTAATTTGTAATGCTGCGATCGAATCGGTGGAGTATCTTTTTTTCTCATGCCCCTTGGTGTCGCAGTTGTGGCAGGAGATGGGCCCGGATTGGTGTAGCAGCGATGGCTTCCAGGCTTTTTGGGACTCGGTCCACGCGAACTTGCACAGGCCAAGGAGGGAGCGGTTATACCCCATGGCTATTCTCTGGGCGGTGTGGCGGGGGAGAAATGACCTTATGTTCTAGGGTCAGCGTTTCTGAAAGGAAAATGTGGGCGTAGTAGTTAATCGCATGCTAGACGAGTGGATTATGTAAGGGCTGGGGCATATTGGATTTTTGTTAGTTAAAACTCTGTTCCTTCTTTTGCTTTAATTAATAAAACTTGGGACGGACACCACCGAGTGTTTCCCCCTCTCTTTTAGACTTCAAAAAAAAAAACAAGCACAGCTCATGCAGGACTTTCCAGATAATGAAATATGTATTGTGGTTCCGAAGTTGAATGCGGATGACTCAATGAAAAAGACGAGATGGAGAGAGAGAGAGAGGGTGAAAGCGGGAGAGTGGAAGGTGAGAAAGGACAAAAGGATAACCCACAGATAGGTGATCAGAAAGCCACATGTGAGGGAGGAGGAGACGAGATTGCACCCCCAATGAGGAAGAGAAGCTAGAAAATGTCGTAATGGAGGAGCTAGGGCCATGAAGCGCAACGAAGAGACGGACCAGATCTCCCAAGGCTAGAAGCGAGGGGAGCACGTGGTGTTTCAGGTGCGGCACTTCCAATCATATCTCAAAGGATTGCCAACTCCTTCGCAGTTATGCTTTAGATGTAGAAGCTCAAGCCATCGTCGGATTAGATTGTTGGTACGAGGATCTTTGTCGATGAAGAATCACCCCCATGTAATTAAGAGCACAGTGGCGCCGGTGGTCTCAACGGAAATTGCTAACGATGAGGAGGTAGCCAATGCGCTGAAGCGACTCTCGATGGGGGCGGATTTGGCACGATCGTTAGAGGGCATCTTGGTGGGGGAAGGGGGGCAGCAGGAACCTGAATAAGTTGAGCAAATGCTTGGGCACGGCAAGAAGTTTATGCGTCGACGTGATGGGGCTATCGGAAGGATCAATAAGTGTGAGGGGTCTCTCCTCTGATGGGGCAAAGAAGGCATGAAGGGGCTTTGGAGGGTGGGCTACCGTCGGAGTTGAAGAGCAGGATCCGGTGGAGGAGACCTTGGTATTAGATAGAGGGTTGGAGAATGCTTATTTTGTATGGAAGACGAAGGTATCGACGATGCAGGAGGGTTGAGGTGTTGAGGGAAGCATGGGCAGAGATCAATGAGATTATGGAATTGAGTTGCTCTAGTCTAAAACTGAGTAAAGGATTGGAGGTTGTAGTGGTCATACAGGGGGACCAAACCCACGTCGCCCATGTGTGTGATGATGTTGATCGAAAGGAGAAAGGTACCATTCTTTCTTGAGGTGCTGGAAAAGCCAGCTTCGAACAAAGGTCATCGAGACAACGATGACGCGACGACGACAGATCGGATGGTTGCCGGAGATTCTTGGAACCCAGGAGCGCGGCAGTTACATCAGGAGTTAAGAAACCCATGGGATACGAAAGTGAAATGGCGGATTCAGCTATCGAAAACCCTAACTTGGCCGCTAATTCATTCTTGAATGTGATTCTCTTTAGTTCCTCTAGCATTGCCTCGACTTCAAGGATTAAATTAAACCCCACATTTAAGATGCATCCATCAGACTTTCAATAAGGGATGAATTATCGGGTTCGATGCTAGACCAAATAAGATCACCACTTGTTGCTATGGTGTTACCGTATCGAAACCTCGTTCATAATACACAGGTGCTATTCCTCGCCTGACTTCTGGCCCAGGAGATTTTGGGTCAAAAGGGATCACTTTTTCATATTTGAGCGTCGTCCTGAACTCGATTAGTGACCCGACTCCTACATCGTTGGGCGGCATGAAGCAACCTTCAGGGTGACTCTTCGGGCACTCTATTAAGGCAATTCCGGAGCTGATGGCCTCGACTCTGTCTACTCACGGTGACCCTACACGGTCGGAGGCCAGACCAGTGGGGAGATTTGATGATCTTCAGACGAAGGATGGTAGTAACAAAGGTGACAAAGAAAAAAGGAACCTCAGGCCCGAGGTGGGCTTGATGAAGTCAACCCATTGCCATTCAAAGGGGAAGGGGACTATTGTGTGAAAGGGGACAAGAGGGTGGCTGCAGGAGGAGATACCTCCTCAAGAAGAGATTTATGGTAGGCAGTAGATAATTTTCTTTTCATGAAACTGTCTTCATACAGATGCGAATTAGTGGGAATCGATGCAGCTCGAGTGCAATCATGTGGTGGATGGTGTTGAAGGGTCTGGGGGGATGCAACGACAGAGGGGGCATCCTTTGATGGGTGGGAAGGCCAAACATTGAAGGCAAGGTGGCGCAAGCGAACAACTCGAAAGGTGAGGGGGAGGGGTTCAGCCAAGGCACCCATGTGGAAGCAGATGGGAGCCCCTTAGAGATTTTGTTCAAAACAACCGTTGCACTGATAGTGGGGGGGTTAATGTGGTGGGGGTTTCTCCTACGGTTTTCAAATGAAACTTCTATCTTGGAACATGCAGGGGCTAGGCTAATCGGAGAAGTGGTTGGCGATTAGCTCGTTATTAGTTGCACGGAAGGTGGACATGGCTAGCTTGCAAGAGATTGAAATTGATTCATGGGAGACAATGAGATGGAGTTATGTTGATGGACTTCACCTCAGTGAATTCAGAGCTATGTTGGCAAATGATAGTTCCCGAGGCATTGTCGTTGCTAGGAATGGTGATTTGTTCAACTTGATGGATGAAATCACTATGATTCATTCATTTTCGATTGTTCTAGACAGCAAGAGGGATCTATCTCATTTGATGGTGACCTTGGTATATGGCATTGCGGGGTCTTCATCGAATGTGGTCTTGTGGAATGAGTTGCGAGAGAATAGGAAAATATTTCCGAAGATGTCTTGGTTTGTAGGCAGTGACTTCAATGTCATGTTATTAATGGAGGATATACTAGGAGGAAGACGAGTGCAAGATCCTGGATCTAGTTTATTTACAGATGTGGTAGGGGAACTTGCTTTGGAGGTCGTAGATGTGGCGAACTGGAGGTACACGTGGATGAGCTCTTCCTTGAGGTCACGTATTGACAGCTTTCTCTTGTTTGTTGAGGCCTTGGAGTCATACAACGTGGCAACAGCAACTTCTCCCTATATCAAGATCGGATCATACGTTGTTATGTTTGGATACGTTCAGTGGAAGAGGGGTGTTGCCATACTTCAAATTTGAACCATGTTAGATGTTGGAGGAGGGTTTCCGTGACTTAGTTGTCTCTTTCTGGACTGAGTTATAGATAGAGGGGTCCGCTACTATGAGATTCTCTTTGAAGCCAGTTGCGCTACTGCAAAGATTGATGGTTTTCAATGACTCTCATGTTGCACGAGAATTAAGGAGGAATCAGGCTCGGGATGAGGTAATGAGGCTGGACTTGCTGGAGGATAACAAGGAATTGGATGAGGAGTTAGTGAGCCGAGGGGTAGTGCCGAGGATCCTTGAGGAGGAGGATAGGAAGTGGAAATTCGAGTGGAAGCAAAGGTCATTTCCGAAGTGGTTGAAGGAGGGGGTGATATTGATACCATAATCTTTCATGTGGTGGCAAATGGGAGGCTGAGGATAAATATGATACACTCAGTTGAGGTTGGGGAGGAGGTGTATCATGGGTAGGAGGTTGCAAGGGCGATTACGTGCTACTTCAAGGGCAAGAGTAGGCGCTTGTCGCATAGCGGATTTAGGTGGCTAGGCATCGGGGTGAACTCCATCTCTGCACAAGTGTTGGAGCTATGGCGGGAGGAGGTGTATCATGGGTAGGAGGTTGCAAGGGCGATTACGTGCTACTTCAAGGGCAAGAGTAGGTGCTTGTCGCATAGCGGATTTAGGTTGCTAGGCATCGGGGTGAACTCCATCTCTGCACAAGAGTTGGAGCTATGGCAAGATGTTGAGAGGTTGTTTTTGACCTAAATGCGGACGGTTGCCTTGGAATGCCTCTTAGCACAGATGAAAATCTTGTTCTGCAACTTTTTGTGCATAACCTCACACACTTATCTAGCAAAGAAGCACTCAAACTTGTCCTAGATCGATATTAGTAAGTACTTCCCCACTAATAGACTCCTGTTACTTTACTGATAGCTAGTACAATGCCTTCTCCTGATGCAATATAGTAGAAGAAACTGGTACATTCATAAAGTTAACAGCTACTAACTTCTCCTAAAATCAATCCAATTAAAGTGCACTTCAAGATCAAGCCCACTTAAATTTTACAATGAAGTTTTCCAACTCCTACAAGATAAAGGCCGGAGTTGTACCTTCAGTTCTATATAAGGAATGGGCTTCACCTGGCAGGATGGTCTCCTCTGTTACGGAGATAAAAGTAAACTGAAATGCCATGCTCGTATGACAGAAAATGAATGTTTACTTGTCGACTGACATCAACTCCTTAATTATTGTACTTATCCCACATCCATCCATGATCCACCACCATCCACGAAATTGTTCAAGCTTGTCTTAAATCAGCAACATTAAGTATTCCCCCCCTACTGGACTCCTAACCCCCTGCTGAAAGCCAGCATGCACACCGTGCAATCCCACTGACATCATCATGTAATAATCACATCATGTAAAAATCACATATTAGACTAACGTTTTCCACCAATCAAGCACTCAAATATATCTTCAGTTAGTACAATTACGCACTGCCCCTCTTGTTGACACCCCATACCCACGCATTAAATTTTAAAACGTCACCAGCTTTACAAGCAAATGATAAACACGACCAAATCCAATCGAAATTTCCATGCAAAAAAAAACTAAGCGAAAGCAGATCAACTAGCCATGTTGTTGAGGAAATCCACGTTAAGCGCGACATCGTTGAGCTGCACGGTGCCCTTGCGGAACTGCACATCGACCTGATCGAGGTCGATGTCGCCGAGTATGTAATCCGACGCCTTCTTCTTCAGAGCGAACTTGACGAGCCTCCTGATCGCCCACCGCGAGAACGTCGCCCCCGTGGTTTGGAAGAAATCCCCGATCATCGCGATCGAGAGCAGGATTGATCCAAGTCCGGAGAGAATCGGGGATTAGGGTTTGGTAGAGACGTCGAGGTGGCGGTTGCGTGGGAAGGCCTCTCGTCCCCGCTCTCGACCGGAGGGGAGGGGAGGAGGGGGGGAATAAGAAAGGGAAGGCGAATTGCCGTAGATGTTTTGGATGGTGGTCCTTTTCTTATTTAAATGATTGGTTTTACTTTTACTTTATTTTTATTTTTTGTTTGTGTTGGGCGACGATTTCGGGCGTTGTTATGCAATTGGGCAATTTGGGTCCCTGTGTTGCTTGAGGGTTCAATTTGATGGCTATAGATGTGATAGAGATGTGTTCCTCCCCATGGATAAGATAGATAAAGGGGTAGGATGTGTTATTTGATTAGGTCTCATCTTTGGCTTATTTGATTAAAGATGGGAGACTTTTCTCCTTACAACTGTGTGATTCTGGTTTTGGAATCTCCAATATTGTTGACAGATAACTTTTATTGAGCTACTACATTACTCCCCAACTGTAGAGGCTTCACCTCAAGAGTGTCTTAACAAATTTGCTAGTGTGACAGTTTGCTATGTAAATTTTATTTTGTGAATGGACAATTGTGAGTGAGATGCTTTATCTATAGAAATTTCATTGCAGTATATTTTTAAATGTTTGATGTTATTATTGTATAGAGTTACTGTTGAGTAACCAAATGCGGTAAAGGGAATGATATGACGAAGAGCATAAGACCTCCCTTGGAGGCAAAGGAAAATTGTCAGAGAAAATGCCTCCCAAGTCGAGATATCACAAACGTCGCCCTTGTCTATCTATATAGGTTAATCATGGTCTTCAAATAATTAGAATGCATCTCGCAAATTTCCCTTCTTCCCCTATCTTTCAACCTTAGAAGAAACTCCCCTCCTTCCATTTCCTCCTCCGCCACTTCCTTTCGTGTCGACTACTCATTCTTCTTGTATGGTCTCTCCCACTCCATTCCCATCCTAAGCCACCACGCGGATAGATGCATGTGTCCCTCTCATCCTCTTACATGTGCACTTATGTTGGTCGCATGAACATATGCACATATGCAAGCACTTACATTGAGCATGGTCATGTGTGTGCAGACATATTTATAAGATTAGAAGGTGAGGCTTACCTATCCACTTGTTGAGAGCATTGGTTGTTAAACTTCAACATCACAAGCGACATGAGAGGTGGTGATTGGGGATATAGAGGGTCTTCAAGTAATAATTAATAGAAACACAGAGATAGATCCAACATCAAGCCATGAAAGACATGGAATGGAAAGTTTTTCCAGCTTCCATGTTAAATGGCTATACATTGTGCGACAACAACCCATATTATCGAGGACGGATGAATATGTAAAGACACGTATAGTTCTCCCTGTGTACAGGTTTAATTCTTGGTCACAAGAAATCAAGAACTCTTATTCGATCTCTGAAAAGCTAACATGAACTCTAGTATCACTGATCAATTTCCACGTCAGGTATTAGCATTATTCGCATTCTTTCATGTGTAGATTTGTCCCACATGTCTATATGCATTGAACATATTTATCTTAAGGGATGGGCATGAGATCTTCGAGATCATGGGAAATTAGTTGTCATTCCTTCTTGATAATGTGGAACTGTACTAGTAATTGAGTGAAGTTTGTTAATTGGAAATATGAGCATTCAGAATGTTGGGTTGCTACATAGCTCTGTGAATAAGTTGGCCTAAGCCACTAATTCATACAACAAGTCTAGAGCCATCTTAAACTTCTAACCTTAATAGTGAAAAGCATCAAGCTCTTTACTAAAGTTTCATTTGCATATTGGGATACTTCTAAGGAGTCACATTGATGTTGTTATGTTATCTGAGAGCTAAGTATTCCATTTTCGCATAAGTGTTGGCCTCATTGCTAATAGTAGTATGATGAACGCGGATTTTGCCTCTTTAATAGTCGAGAGCTGTAGTATAGGAGGCGAAAAACGATTCAACAAAAACCACAATCTTTGAATTTTGTGGAAAATTTTTCTTGGCAAGTCTATAAAGGTCGAACACAGGGAACTGTGATTTTCAGTTGTATGGTTTTAAATTAAAATAAAAAAATTATTAATTGCTCGATTAATTTTTGTGTTGGAAAAATATAATACAATGCAATGCAGATGCAGATGCAGATGCAAATTAAACAGAGAAAATGAAGGTCAGGACATGTGATTATAGAATTGGGATATTTACACCCATAACCCTGAGTAATTCTGCAATAACAATCATAACCCTGCATAATCGCGAATTACACCCAAGACCTCAGATAGTTACTCCGTCTCACATTCATAACCCTCCGTTAGTTTTTTCTTTAACCCAGCCATTTCATTGAGTTAATCTAACCCTTATCCTATCCAACGATTGGTAAAAGTTAAGGATTATTTGCGGGTCTGTGGGAGGAAAAAAAAGGGAGGCTCGTTTTGCAGGTCGGTGGGAGGGAAAAAAATAGGCAGGCTCGTGTTGCAGGTCGGTGGAGGATTGCTGGCCAGGGGCCTCGTCGGCAGCGGGGGGGTTGCTTCGGAAGTGGGAAAGCTCGGCGCTGAGGGGCAGGGGATGAGGTCGGCGCAGGGAGGTCGCGTGGGGTGGCTTGGGGGGGCTTCATGCAGAGGTAAGCTCGCGTCGGGGCCACAGGAGAGAAGCTCGACGCAGGGGGTGGAGGGTTGGCTTGGAGGAGTAGGGGGATCAGGGGCAGGGGGGGCTCCAACAGGAAAGAAGCTTGCGGGGGGAGGGGGGCTTCGGCGTCGGGGGAGCCTCGAGCAAGGAGGAAGCTCGCGGCGGGAGGTGGCGGGGGGAGCCTCGACAAGGGAGGAAGCTCGCGACGGGGGGGGGGGGGGGGGGGTTCGAGGAGTTGGGGATCGATCAGCGGGCGGCGCGGTGGGGTGGGGCCTTCGAGCAGGGAGAAAGCTCGCGGGCGGAGGGACCTTCCAGCATGGGGGTGCTTCGAGAAGCAGGGGATCGGTGGGTGGGTGGGTGGCGCTCGGTGGGGAGGGGGGAGTTCGGCAAGCGGGCGGCCGGAGGGGGGGGGGAGTTGCGGGAGAGGATCGGTGCTAGCTGCAGTGGAAGATCGACAGGAGGAAGGGGGATCGGCGGCGGTCAGCTTGGAGCTTGAGCAGGGAAGGATCGGTGGACCACGGGTAGAGGAGGGGGTATGAAAAGAGGATGGTATATTTTGTAAATAAGAATGTGTTTTATGGATATTTTTGTCTTTTCTAACAGAAACCGTCAATTTTAACGGGGAACCCAAACGGAATATAACTCGGGGTCATGTCATGTAAGAGTTAAGCATTACTCGGAGTTTCTCATGTAATTCACAATTATGCAGGGTTATGAATGTTATTGCGAAATTACTCAGGGTTATGGGTGTAATTATCCCTATAGAATATAATCCTCGATGAAAATAATCAGTTGGTCCCAAAAAATAATCACAGGTCAATAAGGAATGATTTCAAGAAAGATAATCAAAATAATCCTAAGTTGCATGCTAAGAGATCAAGAATCAAACCCTGTGATTAACTACAATCAATATCAAAGTATTTCCTTGAAAAATAGATCTTCAGATTCCATCCAAAAAAATAATCATCAAATATCATGGAGGTAACTAATCAAGCCTCCTCTATGAAGCCCCAACAATTAGATAATGTTTTTCTCAAAAAATGAACACAATATTATGTCACATAAAGCATGCATTGATAGTTAGACCACTAGAATAATAATAATCACTAAAGCACCATTGATCTCACAAATATATGAAATGATAGAGCACGAAATAAGCTTCAAAATAACATATTATGCACTAAAATTAGAGTTCATATGCAAAAGATATGATAAATTAAAGATCCAAGGGTTTGACATGCAATAAAAGTAAAGTTATTTCCTCAAAAAGTTCCCTAAAGGGATTTAACTGTAATTTCTTTAAGTCGGAGGGGTGCTACTGTAATTTTCACCCGCACGGGGGATATATCTGCAATCAACTAAAGTCGCGAGGGCCTTGGTGCAAACTTCCCAAAGCCTCACATGCCTCGCACGTGCAGGGAGACTGGGAGGCTCTACAAGATAAATGGAATGAAAGAGGGCACGGGCGCAATTTGCCCCCCCCACGCATGTGCGTTGCACGTACGTCTGGAGGCTCGAAAGCTCCGGGGCGCAGGATCGGGTGGTGGTTACGGTTCAGGACCCCGAGCCTATATGTAGTAGTAGGATGGCGCTTCGGTCGACCCGAGCCTACAGGCATGGGGTGAGGCTCGAGGACTGATACATTGTCGCTCACGAGTCATTGGACCAAGGGTTTAACCTTTCATCCTACATTAGCTGTAAGACGAGACGAGCGACGGTGAAGCGGAGGAGCGTGGAGGCCGTGGCAGAGGAATTGGATGGCTGATCTCAATCGATGACGATCCGGTGGTGAGTAGCGAGGCAAGAGGAGATCGACCTCAGGAGACACACGCCTGAGGTGGAGCTTGGCGGAGGCGGTTGTGAGGGCTAGACGCAGAGCTGCTGGCGAAGCGGAGGAGCAGTCGTGGTTCAGAGTTGCATGGCGAATGCGATCATCGACGAAGGTGCTCAAGGGAGGTTGGGGCGACCGAGTGTTGAGGGGCAGACAGAGGTGATGGCGATGAAGGCGTGCAATGATGGGCGAAGTTCTAGGTGATTAAGTCGATGACATAGATGAAGGCGAAAAAGGGAAATTGAGACAGAAAAGAGCGAGTGTTCTTCGCCTAGAAGGTGGCCTGGAGTCGAAATACCTTGGCCGATCTTCGCCTCAAGAGCTACGACAATGGATAGCTCGAGGCTTGGTTGCAGCAGTAGAATGACATCGGCTACAAGGGGGGAAACCCTCGGATTGAGGTTGGAAGGCTCGAGTTGCTGTCACCAGCCGAGCAGGAAGATGGCAGATGAAGAAGACGAGGGATGCAACGACGAGCTTTATAGGGAAGCACGAGTGGGCATTACACGAGAGGGGAGAGGGTGAACAGTCGAGGAGGAGGAGCGTTGGCACGGACCGGAGTCGTAACGGTCGGTGGTGGGTGGCCGTTTTGGGTTAAGGGAAGAAACGGAGGAAGCAGGTCACGTACTTGGTACGTGACCAGGGGTGGGCGACAGGAGAGAGAGAAGCAGGGGTGCCACGTGGCATGCCTAGGGGCTGCCACGTGTCACCTCAAAAAATTTCAAAATTTAAAAGGAAAGAAAATTATAAAATAAATAGAAGGAACCTCGGAGCGAAAAATTTCCTTCACAAAATTTCGTCTCGACGAGATACACAACTTTCCTTAAGGACCAGGGAGAAAAGAGGTCAATTGTACAAAGTGGTTTTTTGGTGGTCTCCAAGTGTATAGAAAATCGACTTCTTGGAGTTTTGTTATTTTTTTGTGATTTTAATAGATGATAAAAAATCTAGGAAAATACAATAAAATACAAGACACGTAACGCGCCTCAATTTTGAAAGCAGACATCTGTCCGTCCATGAAAAAGTCCCCTCATGTCCCCGACCCCCACCCATAGACTGGCTAGTAGCTACACATTAATCTAATTTTTTTATTTTTTTATAAATAAGAAAACAGGGAATAAAATAGAAGTATGAAATAGATTTTTGTACAGACTCTCAGAGGACACTCGGGCATTGTTAGTTTCTTTGATTTCAATCATGATCTAGATTTGGATTTTTATGTCATTTGATAAAACTTTCATTAAAGAACTCAAATAAAGAAAAAATAAAATTAAAAGGGTTTAATTAAGTACATAAAAACCCAACTTTCGCTCAGAGGACACTCGGGCATTGTTAGTTTCTTTGATTTCAATCATGATCTAGATTTGGATTTTTATGTCATTTGATAAAACTTTCATTAAAGAACTCAAATAAAGAAAAAATAAAATTAAAAGGGTTTAATTAAGTACATAAAAACTCAAGTCAAAAATCGCGAAAAGCTAAAGTGCGCAAAAGAGGCCCAAAACCCAACTTTCACATATGAGCTCTGAATTTTATAAAATTGATCTTGTTTTGAAGGTATTTGAAAATGGAGTACTTCAAAGTGAGGAGACCAAAATCGAACAATGTATGAGGGAGATATGTGCATTTTAGACTGTCAGATGTGAAATTAAACTTTGGGATTATTTGGCACTTATTTGAGTTAGTATTTTTTGTATTTTTCTTTTTTTGCTAGTAATATCTACACAATGGAGGAGGTTTTAGGTCAATTGGATTTAGGATAAATTAATTAAAAATATGAGAAGTTAGCAGCTTTTTAGGCCAATTTACACATTATGCAATTATGCATGATGAAATGCAATTGTTATTTATCCACGTATGAATGCTAATGATGCTCTATTATTACTAAATGCGTATGGATTTCGGAGAACAGAGCCTAATTGACCAATTTTAACATGATGAGTCTGAGATTCATCATAGTAGCAGTAGTAACAATACGTTGAACATTTCCCATGATCTTGAAGGGTGGTCTCTAGACCTTGTTTAGGCAAGTACTTAGTGCATATTGCAACTATAAACCTCACGATTAATGATACTTACTGTCTAGTATGCAGTTTTGTGTGGTTCCTTGACCTCGGTAGAGATCCACGATCCTCACCTCCAAAAACCATGCACATTATCACGGGTGGAAAATGGCACCGCGTGATTTCTTTGACATATATTTTGGTGACGGTGATACTTAGTATCCCGGACTAGTCTCGTAACTCTGTATTGCATGCCCTCTACCATTATATATCAATCTCGAGTCTTGGACCTCTATCTTCATGTCTTAAAACTAGATCTTATAGTCTGTTTATAAGATCTAGAGTGGTCTTTCTGGGGACTAGTCCTCTTAGAGTTAAATAACATATGATTTGATCACATCAAAAGTATCTTATTGAGATGGACCCAATGCGCATGTATTAATGTGGATTTGAGTTTGATAGCATAAGTTATGATCATCGGTAGATAACCAAATACAGAATCCATCTAGTTCAACTTAAATGGATATATAACATGTGTTGGTTACCCTAATGTTCATTTGGAAGTCAACACTATTGTTAAAGAGTATTTTTGGACACTCTGTCGGCAATCGATAAATCGATCATGGAGTAGGAGAACTATTCGGAGAAGGGCAATATGAAGTTTTCCCACTAATTCGAAATACCATGACTGACATCTTAATCATGTCCATATAGACCCTTTGATTTCCAATCAAAACCTACTAGGATCAAGATGTTTCATGTGTAGTTTGCAACCTAAACAAATATTCCAAACCAAAATTCTATATTCATCAATCCATTACTATATATTAAGCACGGGTCTTGTCCCCTGCCTATTAATTTTTGTCACATTAATTTCGATTTTGCCCTTGCCAGTTTTTACCCTACTATCCTGTCATTCCATTTTTACCCTTCTGTTGCCAACATAACTCCTGAAATGCCATTCTAAAAAAACTCCCCTCCCAGCAAAGGCGATGCCTCATCTCCTCCCGATCACGTCTCGCCTCCTCTCCAGATTGTGATCGACGTAGGCGTCCCCATCTCTCCGACCCCACGTCGCCATTACCTCCATCTCTCCCCCCGCACCCATCAATCCTCTCCCCTTTGACTACCCCATCGATTCTGTTAACTCACCTTGAAGGTGGTCTCCTTCACGGCCACCCCTCCCCCCTCTGTCAACGATACCTCCGGTGTCAGACGATGCCCAAAACTTACAACGCCCCCACCGGTGATCGCTTGATGCGGTGAGATCAACAGTGGTGGTGGAGGATGAGCTTCGTATGCTCGCTCGGCTGCACTCCAACGAAGCAACACATGGAGCAAAGGTTAAATAACATCAAAGATCCTGCAGATGCGTATCTCCATATCAGCAAACATACCACCTCTAGCAAATAAACAACCGTCCTGACGCTTGCCCGGTAAGACGCACCCTCAGTCGCAAATATCGATTTCCTCGAGGTGGGTAGTGGGACCTTCACCTTCCTTGCGATCGCCAAGCGCTTCTATACAAAAATCCACAAGTTCTTGCTAAATTGATATCAACATTTAATTGTTCGTGCATAGAAGGCTAGAGGTAAACACCTCTGTTGTTGGAGTAATTTCCTGTCGGACCTCGTATAAATTGAGCGCATTTGGTTTGAAATTTGTTGATTAATTTGCTTCACCTTTTGATGTTTTCAAAGAGGCTCACTTGGTGAATATATCATCCAATTAGTACAGACAGCGGCTTGACATGACCAAGTTTTTATAGGGAAGATGTTCCAGGAGACGATGGACTGATCTTCCTCCGGAAAGAACACACTTTCTACATAGAAAGCTAAGATCGAATGTCGACGAACACCGTTGATCTAGAAATGTGAATGCGTAGGTTGCTGAACATTGTGATCACATGATGCACAAATGTATTGGCCAAAATATGGAAAAGATTTAGCACAATTACCTATTCCGGATGAAGGGCATAAGAGTCTCTATTTCTGATGAAATTTGAATGACATATTAGAGGGATATAGTTATGAAAATCCATGGAAGTTATACAAAAATCCGCAAGTTTTTTGCTAAATTGTTATCAAAATGTAATTCTTCTTACATAGAAGGCTAGAGGTAAGCACCTCTGTTGTTGGAGTAATTTTCTGTCAGACCTCAAATAAATTGAGTGCATTTGGTTTGAAATTTGTTGATTAATTTGCTTCACCTTTTAATGTTTACAAAGAGGCTCACTTGGTGAATATATCATCCAATTAGTACAGACAATAGCTTGACATGACCAAGTTTTTATAGAGAAGGTGTTCTAGGAGACGATGGACCAATCTTCTTCTGGAAAGAACACACTTTCTACATAGAAAGCTAAGATCGAATGTCGACGAGCACCGTTGATCTAGAAATGTGAACGCGCAAGTTGCTGAACATTGTGATCACATGATGCATAAATGTATTGGCCAAAATATGGGAAAGATTTAGCACAATTACCTATTCTGGATAGAGGGCATAAGAGTTTCTGTTTCTGACAAAATTTGAATGACATGTTAGAGGGATATAGTTATGAAAATTCATGGAAGCTATACAAAAATCCGCAAGCTTCTTGATAAATGGATATCAAAATGTAATTCTTCTTGCATAGAAGGCTAGAGGTAAGCATCTTTGTTGTTGGAGTAATTTCCTGTCAGACCTCAACTAAATTGAGCACATTTGGTTTGAAATTTGTTGATTAACTTGCTTCACCTTTTGATGTTTTCAACGAGGCTCACTTGCTGAATATGTCATCCAATTAGTACAGACAATAGCTTGACATGACCAAGTTTTTACAGGGAGATGTTCCAGGAGACGATGGACCGATCTTCCTCTAGAAAGAACACACTTTCTACATAGAAAGCTAAGATCGAATGTCGATGAACACCGTTTATCTAGAAATGTGAACGCACAAGTTGCTAAACATTGTGATCACATGATGCATAAATGTATTGGCCAAAAAATGGGAAAGATTTAGCACAAAATCATATAAGGATAGCTCCTGAATTACACAAAGTTTCTGTCAAATACTTTGTTGGCAAATAACTAAGAACAACGAGTCATGTTTTTTATATGGAAAAAATGGGGTTGCCGCCAGGGAGAGCTATACCCGCACATGAATTTCTCAACCCATTAATATTAATTAGTCCAAAAATTTAGAAATAGCAGCAGCAAATAGTGACTTCATGCAGAAAAATACTAAATTGATTTGAATTTTGTCTATAAGGCAAGAAAAATATCTAATTACTAAACATATTGGATTATTTTATGTTACTACAACTCTAATGAATTTTGACTTCTTAGAAGATAACATATAAATCGGCACTGCACTAATTCACATGTCTTAAAATTTCAGGTGAAGTTTATGTTCATAGAACATATTTGTATCATAAACACTTACATCACTTTGGAAAACTGAAGTTTTCTACGCTATTAACTGTAAACTAACAGTAAGAATTCAATCATATTGATGATCTATATGATCTACGCTTGATTGTATTGCGAACACGTCATTTATATCGGATATGATATTTTACAAAAACAAACACATCTAAAATTTCACCGCAATCCTTGATTTCAAGTAGAAGTTTTAGGTTACTTTGAGAGAGATACTGCAAATCACATATTAATT
Organism: Ottelia alismoides; assembly: GCA_037367405.1. NCBI lineage: Eukaryota > Viridiplantae > Streptophyta > Magnoliopsida > Alismatales > Hydrocharitaceae > Ottelia > Ottelia alismoides. The sequence continues at coordinate 91,908 of JAZKJV010004178.1, read as the reverse complement.
GGATCAAGAAATGTAAATAAACTCCAGAGAAAAGATCAGAGATTGAATTAAGCATAACCAACAAAGCAAATCATTGAGATTAAGCAAAAAAAACAAAGGGATCATCACACCTTAGAATTACTTATTTCTCATTCCACGATTATTTTAGATAATAGAAGAGCTTTACATTGGGAGAATAGAAGTGAGATAAGTAATGTTCTTATCCATAACATGTGAATGTAATGTTTTTTGGTGCTCGCCTCTACGACTTCACATCTGCTTATAGTATGATTAATGTAAGTAGAAATCTAAAAATAGATGTTTACATGTGAAAATATTTTCAAATTCATCGAATCAAAATTGTGGATACAAATCAAGAAATTTGCAACTGTTTCCCCTGCATGAAGGTTTCACTTAATTGATATGTACAATAGTTGAATAAAACATCAACTTCTTTTCCTTGATATTGTTAAATAATAAAAAACATCAAAGAGGGAGGTATATGTTAGATAGAATTTTTGTGGGTACTTGATTTCAAGATCAGAAGATCTAAGAAAGATTGTGCAGATATATGATATAATATATCACTTCAAGTGATGTTAACATTCCAATGAACTTTGTTATAAAACCTATTTTAATTATAAATTTGGAAAAAGTTTCGTGTGAGCATGATCAATGAGAATAAAAAAATTGAGAAAATGACATTTTTTTCCAATTCTTTTTAATCTAAATTTCAATTCTCCTTTACATGCCTTATCGGTTATTGCTAATAAATTGGTGTATCAGTAGGACATTTATTTGAACTTCGATAGGATTGTCGTGGTTTATCATTTATGGGTTTTGTAAGTTATAACATGGGCTTTGTATGGATGTTTAGATATAATATATCTCAGTATGAACTGTATTTTGAGACATTTATGCAGGAGATGTTACGGGTTTAAACATCCTCTCCCGTGCAGCGCACGGGTTCGACCTAGTAAAAATAAAAAGACAGTCCATGCACATGAGACATGCAAAAGATATCGAAAGGATGGTGAAGTAGTAAAGTACATAGAATCTATGTACAACTACATGTAACTGCCAAAAATAAAAGGAAACTAACTACAAACTACAAAAGAAAACTAGATTTGCATTTGCATTGGTGAATATGCATCCGTGCATTATACAAGAATCTATGCATGCTTTACTCCAATATGTGGGACATAAGGTAAGGAGTTAATGGCAATATTTTTAATAATAAAAATACAAGTAAGGAGAACTGTTCAAGAGGGATAATCTTATTCCAATAACTAATTTGAGAAATAGATGTCACAATATAATCTCATTTAAATTAAAGTTCAACCATTAATCATTTAGATAGCGGTATCGAAATTCATTTACAATTGATATCACATGGAAATAACATAATAAGAAGATACGTTGATGGAAAATTAAGAAAATGTGATAACAATTTATGTCCAATAGCAAACAACAAGAATCACGATATCATGAGCAATGTTTTGCACTATTAAGCAAAAATATAATTAAAAGTTGCATAATTTATCCTACACACGCATCCAGTGAAAATAAATGTTCGATGTTGGGCTTGTTGTGAGTAGGAATGACTTCATGACCATGGTCGCAAGGTCAAGTGTATATATAATTAATAGTTACATGTGAAGGAATGGTTGCACAAGAAATTCCATGGATGGAAACCCTATATATCCTCACTTAGCTACTTGATTGTATTTTGTATCATCTTTGTGTTAATAACCCACTATATTATAACATACTCAAAAGTCCACATATAAGCCATCCCTCATTCTATCTAGAGCCTCACAGGTTCATGATGCTTTCATGTTGAATATTTTTTATTTTTTAAAATGCATTCATTACCACTACTCACATTGGGTAGTTCCCGAGCAGATCCTCTGCTGTGAGCAGGGATCTGCTGTAACCCGGGGGTGCCCGAGCCGCTCGATAGAGATCGAGCGGTTCGCACGAAATCAGAGGTTTTGTGGACCCTTACCGTGCGAACCTCTCGATCTCGATCTCGATCGAGGGGCTCGGGCACCCTCCTGGGTTACAGCAGATCCCTACTGCACAGTAGAGGATCCGCACCCTGGGTAGTTGTCACTTTTAGGCATGTAGATCCCAATTCCCGCATTTTTACACATAGCTAGTGATGTGGTTGGGAGGAAGTGGTAGCTTCCTTCTCCTCTTAAACTTCCTCTAAACCGGGAGGAAGTGGTTAGGGCTCTCTCCTTTAGCGAGGATACCTTGCATTTTAGATTGTACATCTTCATTACATGTAATGGTAGTTTCATGAACTTTTTGTCCTACAAGACCTCAGCCACAACCTTCTCCTTCACAACTTGTGGCTTCTTACTAGGGATGCAACCGCATGCGGATATATCAGTATCTGTCCGCTACCGTATCTGTTTTTAAGCGGATACAGATACACATTTTCATATTTTAGTGGATGCGGATACGGATACGGATACTGGTCTTAATTTTTTTGCGGACACGGATTCGGATACGGATACCATTATAATTTTTTTTCCGGATACGGATACGGATACTGATGTATATATTTTAAGCGGATACGAATACGTATATCCGTATTATCCATATTTTCAGTAATATTTCAGCTTCACAAATGATTTGCATGCCTCAATGTAGCTCTGACACGAAATTATATCTCATCATGAAATGTAAAAAAAATTAATAAACTTTTATAATTTATCATAATGTCGTTTCACGAAATATACCATATCACCTTTATCTTATTAGTTGGTTACAATATTACAATATTACCTATATTTTGGAAACACTTCAAAATGAAGGTAGACAGAGGTACGTCATCATACAATTTTATTATATGCTCTTAAAATTATTTCATTCAACATTTTAATTTATTTTTGTATTTATTATGTAACATTTTATGTTTATTGAGTTTAAGATTAGTCATCCATCAATTACAAGTTCGTAAAGACATCATTTCTAACTAAAAGTATGATGAGGTACTTAATATTTATAGGATAAGCCGTATCCGTCTCTTAAATATCCGTATCCGAATCATATGATTATCTGACTCCGAATCCGTATCCGTATTTAAGGATACGGTATTCAATTTTCGATATCCGTATGATATCCATATCCGTATCCATATTTTGAAACAGATAAGGATATGGTAATACCTATATCCGTATCCGTATCCGTCCGTTTGCATCCCTACTTCTTATCCATATTTTGACGACCGAAAAAGGCATGAAAAGAAAAGGATGTAGATATTGTTCGTAGATGTTATACTACTTTGTTGGGAAGGATTGATCCTTCCCACATATGATGCCAAAATGAGATGGAAGTGGTCATATTACAAGGATAAGCATCGTCACCATGGAGAAGGAGGCCCGAGAGCAGGGAACCAACTCATGAAATAATGAACAATCCTGAATATGAAGGCATTCAACCAATTTTTGATGATGGATAGCATACATATGGGTGTTAAGCGAATTGAATACCTTCTATTTCAATAAGCTTTAGATTTATTTCATTTTAAAAGTGTCAAATCCAAAACTCGAATAGAATTTTAAACTAATTTGCTAATTTAAATTCAGATTCAATATTTGGTTCATTTTATTTTGAAGTTGACATGTTATTTGATATTTTAAAGTTTATATAAATTATTTTATATAATAATATATTAATTTAAAAGATTATATTTTATAACTATATTTTTAAATTTTTACTATGACATGTAAAAAACAATGGCCAACGATAATATCTGTCAAATAATATATAACACATAACAATATTTAATTTTCTAGTTATTATTTGTCCTTTACAATATATATTCACTCTTTTTTCTACAATGAAAGAAAACATGTTGTAATATTATTGACAAAAAGGTCAAGCACATTATGATTACCACTGCATGTTGAAATAAGACAAGACCGAGCTCCAACAGAATATCAATACAAATTAATCTTACTACTTGAAACGACAGTAACAACAATAACAACAAATAACTTAGTAACATGAAACCACTTCATGCATCGTGATGATCATTAACATCTCAAAATTAAAGCCACAAATCAACTACTTATAGTGATTAATGCTGTCGTGATAATGACACTCATCATTGCATATTGTCATGCAATGGTAACCGACAACACAAGAAGGCAGGAAATATTAACACATATAGGTCATGAACTATGACATACATCAAGAAGGAATCCAACATAATATGTGGATATCGTTCATGTGCAAGGAAAGGATGCACCACTATCTACACTAGATCGATGGATCTTTGATAAAGAATGAAAAGAAGAAGGAAAATGATGAGCTCAGAATGTGGGAACAATGAAATAACTGTAAGGTGTGGAAACGAGATAATAGTCTTAAACATATGTTCTTTCCTATTAGATTTTATGTTTAATATTTTCTACTTTATTTTTTACTATTAAATATTTCATTTTTAACAAATAGGATTACTTATACACACACACACGCATATGCATGTATGTATGCGTGCATACATATATACAATAGGTATATACATATGTATAGATGTGTGTACCTAAATAACTACCAAATCGAATCAAATTATTTTTAAATAAATTCAAGTTAATTCAGTTTCGAGATCTCTGATTCAGAAGTCAAATTCCTCTTCGACTCATTTTATTCCGAATCGATTTTTTTAAATTTTTATAAAATGAATCCTAATCAAATTTGAATGATTCAATTAACACCCCTACCATGTAGATTTTGTGAGAGCCTACATATACAATAATTTCATACCTCTTGAGAATCTCCCCCTTGCTCTCAATAGACCTTAATCTCCTTTTGCTCTCTCTCTCTCTCATGATCCTATTCTTATGGATAGGGGGATTTCAATACATGAGTTACAACCCCTCTCTCCTCATGCCTCTCATCGATTGTGCATGTAAGCTCGTGGGCGATGTGGTCGTGAGTGATAGGGTAACTATGATGTTGTTCTACTAATACGATCCCAACACCTACATTTCTCAGGTGTTGTGGAGGACAAAGGGTCGTGATTAGCGGGGACTAGTGTCTGGTTTTAGGGTTCTCTTGATGGGTTGATTAGGGTCGCCTCTTGCCCTGAATCATTCAACTGAGGCTTCTGAGCATGTTGCACTCCCAAGAGTCCTTTCTGATCGGTCTCGAGTCCATTATCGATGTTGGATGCCATAGATTTGTTAGGAGCTTTCAACCCTCCATTTGGATTTTAAGGCTGGCTACGACCCTCAATGTTTTTAGCCTCCTCACATCCTAGATCATTGAGAGTAGGGGCATCTCACTTCTTCAAATCTATCACATAAAACATGTGAGTACCTTGTTTGTGCATAGAAACAAAATTCATCAATCCTAAATTTTCTATGTACAAAAAAACCACATCTAGACACGTTTAAATAATCGATTTTAGAAGATCAACTTCAAATGATAAAGCTAATTGTTTAATTTCGTACTTGGGTAATAACTACGTTAATACACTAAAAGTGCTGCTAATGACATTTCTACCTTGTCATAATATGAATCCAATCTGGTCAACCTTTTTTTTCATATTATTACAACAAATTACGTCAAAAAGTCTTCAAACACCCCGTTGACATCAAATTAGTTACGTGCTTGAATAACGTCCCCATATAATGACTAAATAGGAATCAAATCTGCAAGATAAAAGCATTCAAAGTATTATTAATATATGACAAATGTGTCACGATCCTCAAAGCATAAAAATAGATAAGACTTAACAACGACATGCAACACACAATCAATAACAAAAATAACATAATTCTTAAATTAGTATGGTTGCACATCTAAATAGTATCTATGGTACGAAACAGCAAGGCTAGTAATGGCAATCTTAAGAATGGTATAACAGGGCCAGAAATAAAATAGAATGGTTTCTCGGAAATAGATGAAGCATGAATATAATTGCAAGGCTACGATGATGATCAATGTCTAGGACAGCAAAGTTCACTCTATATTATAAACCATGGAAAGCTACGATAACGTCATTCAACATTCCCAACAGTCTCTTGAAAATAACCAATTAGCCAGCTGAATGATCGCTCTAGAGTTTCTAAATGGATAGAGTGTGAGCTTGTCAAGCAAGGAAGTCGCGAGGATGCAATCACAGAGACATCATCTAACTGAGCTCATGTGAATATAATCTCAAGAGTAGTGCGCTCAACCTAATGCATCTTTGTCACTCTCTTGCTCTTGATATTGGTCCTTAAAACTATAGAACTGCAAAATGTATTTCTTTGTTCGAGTTTGCCTATTGTTCTTTCTCTTTGGTGTACACTTCTTCTTCAGATATTTTTAAGGTCGGGAAGTTAGTCCAAGGCTTTTATTAATGGAAGCTTCAAGGTAACTCTTTCATAATTGCTTATATTTCATTGGTGTCAATGGCTATCTTATTGGGATATTTTATAGCTTTGGAAGGAAGAAAGACTTTAGCACACTCTTTCAAGGGGAAGTCAAAGGATATACATACTCGACTTGGGGTAAAGTAGAGGTTGTAGGGTTATAGAAGGGGAGGTAGAAGTGGCTCTAGTTGTACAAGACTAGCATGCTGTTGCGGCTTCCACATCTTCTGGTTCTGCTTCACTGCCTTTACTTGGACTCTCTACTCGACCTGTTGTGAAGGAATCGAGCCAGGCATGTAGCTCACTCTTCTATCCCTGAAGGATCTCGAACTAACTATGGATGAGATGAACAATGTCTTCTATAGCAAACACCAATGTATGACATATGGTCTGCTTTAAGAAACCGATGAGAACATAATGGAGTTGTACTCAACTCTTCATGACTCGAGACCGGCTCCTCTGCTTTACAGCAGAGTATGTTGTGCAGCCAGAGCCGTTCGATCAAGATCAAGCGGTTCACATGAAATCCAGGTTTTGTTGACCCTTTTCATAGTTATCACATCAGAGATTGTCCATGTTCAGTTCAGTTCCCATTCAATCCCAATTGATTAAGGATGCAACACCATCTAAGATATGCAATCATCGAATTTGTAGGGTTGACATATTAGACAATGTGTCTATTGTCAAATGCTTTTTCGTCTCATTCTAGCATTCCAAAAGAAATCATCTCCCTCCATTAATCTCTTAACTTGTAGACTTCTCACCAGCCATTAACAAAAATATCTCCTTTGTCCAAGTAATTCTTACGCAAAATACTCGATTTTACTGGGTTAACATGCTTAAATCTAAAATATCCGCAATGAACCGAAAGCTTGACCTACTCCAATTGACCTTAAATTATAATACCCACCTTATTTTCTATTTTAAACTCAAACAAATCCTGCTGTGTTAAGTTCATTTACTCTCACATATCGGATGGTACCTCTATCGAGATCTGTTCGTTTGGGGAATAACCCCAAAAATAAGTGTACTATTCTCCTCCCCTCCCCTCTACCCTTATTCATATTCTTATTTTATCATACCTACCTTTATTTCACCTTATTCGTATCCTTCCAGTCGAACATGAATAATGTCTTATTCTACCTTATTCCTTACTCTTATGCTTATTCCCGAACCGAACACATTAGTGGGAATCATTCCCCTTTTCACCATCCCAACACCTCATCTGCACACTGAAGCAAAAAAAAGACTTCAAAGTCCAGTGTTCCAGTCATGAGCAACGGCTTACAAATACATGGCAATTGGAAGAACAAAGTCTAAACACCCGACAATCGAATCTGGAGATGCTGGGGAAGCAACTGGTATGATCCAATAACCTGCAACATGATTACATTAAAATCATACTGATCTGTTTTGTTACCGGATCACCGAGCCAAATTCAATTGAGCCGTACCATGAAACAATATCAGAATTAGGTAAAAATTGAAATGTGTTCAAACAGAAAGCCAATCACAATACACACACTTGACAAAAACCAAAAATTTCTCCACATTTAGTAGAGTTGATACATATAGATCCATCACCTTATAACATATGTGCCCAAAGTTGGATTTAAATAGGCCATGTGTTTCTTTCAGCACACAGGTTTTTTTAAACTTGAACATTGCATGTTTCATACGCATTCAACCTCGCCGCCTAACAGCTGCAAAAGCCTACTTGCTCCCTCAGCAGCATGAGTAGTGTGCTAGCAAACCTAGAACTTGACAGTCCCTGAAGCAGACAAGTGTGAGTCTGCATCTGTCGACCCTCCCCGATGGTGTCTGCAATAAGAAAAAAAATGAAGCATGTTTCTTACTCTGGGTCAGAACCCAACACAATTGAAAGCTTGACGCAATAAAACGTGATGCATGATAGTCCTAAGGATGCTGGTTAGCGCCACGACCTTAAATCTCAACGAGAACGCTGTGAATTGTCTTGAGCTGATTCAACTCCTCAGCAGTAGCGATTCCGGGATTAACATAGCAAAGCTGTAAAGGGAATATAGTGTCATTAAATCAACTACACATTAAATGAAAATGTAGAATAAATGACAAATATATATATATAGGAGGTTTCAACCTGGTATTGAGACTTTCTGAGCGTATGCACTCCTCTTTTCAACATCCTCTGCCAACCAGAGTTCTCCTTCAAAGCTCTCTCCAATGCAGCAGTTCTCTGAAGCAAAAACCACAACATCTGTGACCAAATTCTAACGGTGAGAACCCCTCTAATGGTCTGGTGGTAGAAGCAGTGGCTCCCACTTTAAAGGATCAGGGTTCGAATCCTCCTACTATTAAAAAAATTCTAACACAGTGACCAGTGGGACTTTGGTGTAGAACATCATAAATACTTGCTGACCGATAATATTGAATCCCGAAGCTCATATTTCTATTTTCTGGGTGTAGAACATCATAGAATTTGAAGATGGATCCCATTTTGTTTGTATGTCAATCCTTTCCTCTGTTTCAGCTTGTTCAAGTGATGTTTGCCCAGTAAGCATTACAACAGGAGAGAGAGATTCAGTTGATGCCTTCCATGAATCGACAGAAAGTGCTAGATGCATTTGAATTTTATATGAATCTATTTTCTATCAATCAAAATACCAAAGATTTGAATTGTCATGCCATTTTGACCTCCCTTCTCTTCTGTTTCAAGGTATAGTCGTGAACATGATGATGGGTCGTGGTCGTGAGCAAGGAAGTCTCTACAGATTGGTCAAGTCTCCTCATGCTGATAGATCTTCCATTCCCACTGCTCTTCGTACCTATGGAACCTTTGATTCAATCATCTTCCTTTACAGAAGATGTGTAAAGTCCTTCCTCATATTTCAACTCAGTCCAATTTCCAGCACGAAGATTGCGAGATTCGAAGCATCATCATAATAGTTTTCCCAGTTGTTAGATGTGTAGCAGTAATTCTTTATTTGACTTGTATTTTGATATTTAGGGTCCCAGTCGTGTTCCTGGTCACCATGTACGCATGTTCTATCTTGTCATTATTGATGATTTCTAGACTTTCTTGGATCTTTCTGATGAAGAATAAGTCTAAGGTTGGTTCTATAATGCACACTTTTATAACTGAAACAAAGAATCTCTTTTATGTTATTGTTAAGTATGTTTGCTCTAACAATACTTAGGAATTTTGTGCTGGTCAATTATCTCTGTTCTTCAAGTCTCTTGGATGCCTACACTTCCCAACAAAATAGTATTGCCGAGTGGAAACACATTCATCTCTCAGATGTTACCATGACTATCCATATACAGAGTTATGCTCCTCACTCTGGGGAGATGTTGTCCTCACCGCATGCCACTTCATCAATTACATGTCATCTTCCGTGTTAGGACAAAAAGTTCCTTATTCGATTGTGTTTCCTGAAAAAGACATCTTCTCTAACACCCGCATCTTTGGTTGCGTGACCTTTGTCCATTACCTGACTCATGGCAAACTCTCCCCAGTTCTGTCAAATGCACATTTGTTGGCTATTCTCGAACCACAAAAGTGTACCGATGCTTTTATCATGTAAGACGAAAGTACTATGTCAGCGATGATATCGCATTCTTTAAGTTGATTATGTATTTTTCTCTCACATGTGACAGGGTGACACCTTCTGAGTATGATGAGGAGGCTTAAATTCCACATCCTTCTTCGCCTCCAGCTCCTACCACACCTCCCATGGTTCAAACTTTGCCTTGTGTGTACATTAACAGACCAACTACTAGACACCTTGCCAATGTGCCTTCCCCATAATCCAAAATGCCCTAGGTAAATCATGAACACTCGGTTTCCACTTATGATATTGTTGATGTTTTTGCACAATAGAAGACTGTACAGGATGAGAGTGCAGCTCCTCATGAGATTGTCATTCAAGAAGTGGATTGCTCAGAAGATCTTGACCTTCCAATTGCACTTTGGAAGAGGAGACGTACATGTGCTACATGCATTCTCACATTCATGAGGCTATGCAAGACAATTAATGGCACCTTGCTATCGAGGAAGAAATAGTTGCACTGCAGTCACAAGGCACATTGAGCTTGGTTATTGCCCCAACGGAGGCTTCCATGGTTGGCCAAAAGTGAGTTTTTACAGTGAAGCAGAGAGCACACGACCATATTGACCGTTATAAGGTCAGGCTTACAACACGTGGATTCACTAAGACATATAAGGTGGACTGTCTAAATACTCTCTCATGGCATGTCATTCCACTCTACATATTCTCATTTTTTTGCTATGGTATGAGATCGATCACTCTCCCAACCCGATGTCAAAAATGAGTTTTATGGCAACATGCATGAGGAAACTATAAGCAACAATCACATGGGTTCGCTGCTGAGAGGGAGTGTCAGATTATAAGTATACTTCATAAGGCTATTTATGGCCTTAAGTAAAGTTCCTGAGCATGATTTCAAAAGCTATCAGATCTGATAGAGTAGCATGGCTTCAAGAGAACAAATCTGTGATACAAATCTGTCTATGGATGATATTGAAACCATGAGTTCCTCTCCACAGAAGAACTAGAGGATAGCATAGTCGAGTTCCCAGATATCCTTGAGGATGGTATTTTCGCTGAGTTTCCTTATGAACACATCCATGGACACATGTCCTTGGCAAAGCAAGAGGAAATTATTGCAGACTTTTGTGAACAAGATTCTATGATAGAAGAATTCAGTGCAGCATTGAATGCAAAGCCCACAATGTTAATGGTAGACACCGTACATTTGAAAGACCTGACACCTTCTCCCTGCACAGTAGTTGAAGTCACCATCGAGTTGAATGATACCCCGTCTGAGCTCAATCCACTTCCAACAAATATGAAGTACTCCTTCCTTGTGTGTATGCATAACATGTTCCTTGTTATTATCAATTCACAGCTGATCGAGGAATAAGATCTTGTCTGCTCGAGGTTTTAGAGAGAAATCACGAGGCCATGGGCTGCAAAATTTCAGATCTCCATGGAATCAACCCTCAATATGCTCGCATCACATCTACCTTGAGGAAGACAACAAGTCGTCCTGAGAATTCCAGCGATTTGCTAGTCGAAGTGCCACTATTCCAACTACATATCCACAACTTCCTTTGCAACCTCTTGTGGACTAACTTCTTTACTCGCATGTGTCCATCATGCGAGAACCTTACAAATTTTAGACTACATCCGGGCAGCGATGCATCGGAACTAGCTTATTTACTCGCATGTGTTCCTCATACAAGAACTCTTGCCAATTTTGAACTACATCCGAGCAACGATGTAGCAATCCTTGCCAACTTTTCATTGCATTCGACGTCGCTAGTAGGGAACGCCTCAAAGAAATCCAAATGTTTGCTTAATTCCATGTTGAAAAGATCCAAACTATTTTGATACAAATTCCTAAATAGTGTTATTAAAAATTTGTCTCTTGTGCTGGTTGTCGACTACCTAACGCACAGCCCTCCTCAATTTACCCAAGCTTAAGACCGACCATGTCTGAGTTGTGTTGACTACAATGCAAAGAACGGAAAATATTTATGAATAGGCCACTTTGGTACCCATGATAGGAATAAGAATTCAACAAATACAAACAATGGGGTAAAATTCTCATGCAGCAAATGCTTGGCAAATATTTTCACAACCTGGTTTAAAATTTTAGTTCCTACGATTCTTCTAGTATACACGACATATCACCGCATCTATCATTAAAATTACCAGTTAAAATAACACGGCTGTGCACCTAAAGAATGCAGAAACCTTAGTAACATCTGCTTAAATCCATGGAAATACTGAAAACTTGCCTGTGCAGGGTCTAGAACCAACAATACATACTGGTTAGGCATATCATGAACATCCTTCAACCTTTGGATGCCAACTATGGTCCTGGAGTGTCCATCATGTTGAAAATACAGCGGCCTGCCTATTTAAGCCTTTAATAAAAAATCCAACAAGAATTGCTTTGCAGAAATTAAATACTCTATACAAGAATGGCATCTGGGTAGATGGCACCATTGGAGAGCAAGAGCACATTAACTCACGTTTTCTCAGTAAGGAGCACATTCTGGGAAGTAGATCCACAAGAAACTCCTTCCATAAAGTAACTCCATACCCAATTGGCAAGTATATGAGGGCCACTTAACTTATCAGAGCATCGACTGGTTTCTTGGACTTTGTTATTGTCGGAGGACAAACTAGATGGACCATGGATTTCTGCCGATCCATTTTCTGCCACCGGACAGGCTCGTTTATTACCAATTAAAAACTTGTCCATCGGTCCACAGACCTGCTTTGGTTTCATTTCGGCAATCGTGTTTCCCTCAGTCAATGTATTTGAAGATTTATTGGATTTCCCATCAAAATCAACTACCTTTGCCCGGACACCAAATGAACGAAGGAGTGCTGCACATTCAGTTGTCCCTATCCATTTCCGAGAACCATAGATTTTTTGGTCAAACGAGTTGGACCCAGGAACGTCAAATCCCCTTTCCCAGGCAATTTCAAGCCATCTTTGAAGAGATGGAATATCTGGAATAAATCCGGAACCACCAAACACGACCTCCCTTACTTCCTGCCTCTGAGCTAGTAGGTGAGAGCTTAACATCTGAATATTGCGCCAACCACAACCCCATCCCGTGTCCTCCGAACCACTCTGGTAATGATCAATATATCCTGTAATGATACTTGTGATTTTATTTTCCTTTTCTAAACACCTTTGCAGCAAGCTCATGATGCCATCTTCGACCTTGTAAAAGACCCCTCTTTTTTGACATTTAGCCAAGGAGGTATTTATGTTCTGATTTGATTTCTCCAAACAATTGCTTCGATTATCATGGGACCTGGAGAAAATGCAGTCCGATGACAAATCCTCATATGGAAACAGAATATCTGCATTTTCATCCTGTTGAAAGACCAAATTATAATAGGTAAGATACAAGCAAATGCCAATTATGTAAAAAAATATATTGGCCTCTACATGGTATTAACTACAAAGAAAAACCACCAGTAATGAATTATCCTGACAAATGGTCAAATTATAATAGTTAAGATACAAGTAAATGTCAACTATGTAAAAGATGATATTGGCCTCTACATGGTACTAATAACAAACAATTCGAGAGAGAAAAACTAAAGGTGAGGACGGAAGGAAATGAGACGAGAAGGAAATTAGAGGATAGGTGAGGAGAAACAACAAAAATAGAAAAGATAATTAATCGAATGCAACTCAAATAGTCACTTCTTTTTCCTATCCAAAATCATGTCTTTTATTTTAAAGTTTTAAAGGCATCTTAAGGCCGTTTTAAAAAAATAAAGGAAAATGGTGCATGTCGTAAATACTAGCACCTAAGAACTTTTATAATCACAAGTCAAGCATTGAAGTACAAAGACCATGAATCATTTAAGATCCTATCATGCCCAAGCACGTTCTCAACACAAAATCTCTCTCGTCGAAAAATCATCACATTCCTTGCCAGTTACATCTCCCAAAGATAAGGCATGAATCCTCTCACCACCATGGCCCATACCTGAGAAACCAATCGAGTTCTAGAAATAGAAAGCATGATAATATGCCACCCGTTGATACAACTCATCTCCCAGCATGTCCTTAAAGTACTACACAACAAAAACAACAACAATTCTTCTCCCACTTTAAGCAAGGTCATCTACATGGATTCTTTCCTTTTATTCGGATCTATTTTGGATCATTCTTGAATTTAGATCCAAGAAATCAAATTCCTTCAAATAATCTCCTTCCAACACTTCTTGGACCTTCCTCGCCCTCTCTTACCCGGATAAACATCCCAAATTTTACATCTTCTAACTGGCGCATCAGCAAACCTCCTTTGCTAATGGCCAACCACCTTAACTATCTCTCTCTCATCTTATTGTCAATAAGAGCAACATCGATTTTCCATATGATCGCATCGTTCTGAATCTGATCTTTTTGTGTATGACCACACATCCTCCCCAGCAATTTCATTCCCTCTATTGACATTCTCTGCACATGTCTATAGTTTGCATGGCAAAAATCAGAACCATAGAACATACCAGGTCTTACGGCCCTCAAATTACTACAACAAAAAAATAGATAATCAACATCCTTAGGGCCCTTAATACACCGCTAGCAGTTCCATCCACCCATATAAAATCCTAGCTCTCTGAGCACCAAACATCACCATATTCTACCTAAAAAGCCAGAGGAAAATCTTGACACATGAGGCAGTCATGTTTGTCCAAGAAGTTCAACGGTCCCTCCCACCACATGGGGTCCCCAAATAGAGGAAAGAAAATTTGTCGTCTCTAAATATTCCCTAAATCTCTTATCATAGATATTACAACGAACTGGAGGGGGGAAACCCAGCATGCTCAAACATCACTAACACAGATTTCTTGATCTGCAACCAATGCAAGTGATCAAGGAAATCTATCCCAAAGGACCCTACCTCTGGACCAGTCATCCTCCTGAAAACCAAAGCCAATACTATCACCAAAATGGGTGGAAGGAAGTAGAGATCTACTGAACAATGTGAATCCCTTTCAAAAATTAGATGGTGAGAGCACCATACGAAGGAGCAAGGAGCACTGACATGCTAGTTCTACTACAAGAATTACCTCCTAGCAATCTAGAAAGTATATTTGAACCACCACTACAAATGTGAGCAGCCCATTTGGCAAGCAACGCCTTGTTCATCTCCTTCCAACTCAACACTCTCAGTTAACTCAAGAGAGTCAAGGATGGGACGAGAGAGGGAGAAATGTGTAGCATCTAGAGTTTAAGCCGAATTGTAACATCCGGAAATTCGCGTAAACCCGAACTCGTCCGATTTTGGGTCTAATGAACCCAAAAACGTTGTCGGTCAATACTAAACAACCTAAAACGACCAATTGATCATGAATCAAAAGTCGTTCGGGCAAAATCGACCAAAAAATTGGTTGCTTCGTAATGCGTGCCGCGAAAAAAACCGTGACGTAAATTCGGAAACCACAAAACGAATCGAGACCGTCACTACATCCGATTCGACGAAAGAAAACCAACGGAATCGACCGTTCGTCAATCGGAGGTCGTTTGATATTTTAACATCGCAAAATTTAATCTTAAACAAAAACCGTATCCGAAAATTTCGGGTATTCAAAACTCGATCGGAAATATACCAATATTATACTCAAATTGATCGTCGTTTAGAGACGATCAAAACAAGATATTGTGATGCAAACGCGAATCGGCGACGACGAATAAATATTTTGGTGGATTTTGATGGGAGAAATAGAAGGGTTGAGGAGAGAACACGCCGGAATGCGCGGGGTTGAGGAGAAGACCGCGGAGATCGCGTGGAGGGAGAGAGAGAGAAGGAGAGGGGATAAAATGAGATCAACTCAAATTTTACTTCATAATGGACTGACTAGAACAATGGACTACCCTCTCTTTATATAGGAGAGAGGGTTTACAAAAATAGTAAACAAATCAAATTAACAACTAATTTAATCCTAATTGACCTCTAACTACCTTAATTGGACCCTAAATTATTTAATTGACCCAAATTACATTTAAACTCTACGAAATAAACGTTGAGATCACAGACGATCTCAATTATTTAATTAGACCAATATGACCGCTAAAAACGTAAATAAAATTGATAATTATTTAATTAAATAAATGTGACCCCATAATTTGGGGTCACGCTGCATCAACTCTCCACCGCTTTGAAAATTCGGCTCCCGACGAATTGCGTGATGTAGGTGGATAGTTGGAGAAATCATCCTTGAATTGGGGCTTCAATTTCCCCAATGCGATCACTTTCCGCGTTACGTTTGTAGTTTTTTCCAATTGGGGGGCGTCCCTGCAAATTTCATACCCCTTCAATTTTCCTCACATTTCTAAGGCTTTGGACCTTTCTGCAAATATGGATTTTGGGGAATTTTTCTTTGCAATTTTTCCCACTTGAATTCCAATCCCCCTTTTCCAGGGATTTGGGTCCCCTCAATCTCGGATGGCCTGTTAGGGCACGGGTCTTCTTGTTGTACGCGGGAGGGCGGCAGGGCTTCCCCGATAAGTTGGCGGTGGCGAGCTCTCGCTGGGGCAGGCGGGGGCGGTGGTCTCGCGGGCGGGGCCGGTGGGGTTTGGCGGGGAGATGGGGTTCGACAGGTCCTTGGCGCGGGGGTGCGGCGAAAAGGAGCCGCGGGCGGCGCTGTGGTGGAGTGGCGGCGCCGCGGTGAACGAGGGAAGCTGAGCGTGGCGGCGGGGGCGCCGCAGGGAGGCGGGGATTGCAGAGCTTGCGTGGGGGAGGGCTTGGGCGCTGGGCGAGGTGGCGTGAGGGGAAGGTGAGGAGCACGGGGAGGGGCTGAGCGGTGGGGAGAGGCGGTAGCAGGGGTGGGGGGGGGGGGTGAGGCGCAACCGGGAAGGGGGTTTGCTGGGTTGCGCGCGAGTGGTGGTGTGCAGGAGGGGAAACCGGAGGCCGGTGTGCGGGAGGGGAAACCGCGGGGGTGGTGGCGGCGCGGTGAACTTGGGGAGGAGGGGGATCGGGAGGGGAGGCGCGGCGATTGAAGGGTGCGGCTGACGGCCGCGCGGGCCGGGAAGGGCAGGGGAAGTACCTGGGCGGCCTGGGGAGCCGCTGGAGGGGCGAGGACTGCCATGGGGGCGGCCGTTGATGACGGGGACTGATCTGAAATATTCTGAACAGCAAGCGTTTCGCCCCTTTCTTCGATTTTTTCTTCCAAAACGATCTGGACAACGGCTTGATCGGCTTCCACGGCGAGTTCTTCGTTGTTAAAACTCGCGGTGGCGGCTTCGGCGGTTGGTGGCTTCGATTGGGCGTCGCGGTAGGCCTCAAAGTCGGCCGTGAGGTCCCGAAACATTGAAGACATGGCTCGAAAGTTGTTGTACAAATCACATAACATGCGCTTCGTTTCCTTGTCGTAGGCTTCATTGGCTTGCCGTCTTCGTTCAGATGAATGATGGTGTCGGTGCGGACGCCGGGGCGGATCGTTAGATCGTGAGGACGATCTAAATGCCATGCTCTGATACCAATTGATGCAAACGCGAATCGGCGACGGCGAATAAATATTTTGGTGGATTTTGATGGGAGAAATAGAAGGATTGAGGAGAGAACACGCCGGAATGCGCGGGGTTGAGGAGAAGACCGCGGAGATCGCGTGGAGGGAGAGAGAGAGAAGGAGAGGGGATAAAATGAGATCAACTCAAATTTTACTTCATAATGGACTGACTAGAACAATGGACTACCCTCTCTTTATATAGGAGAGAGGGTTTACAAAAATAGTAAACAAATCAAATTAACAACTAATTTAATCCTAATTGACCTCTAACTACCTTAATTGGACCCTAAATTATTTAATTGACCCAAATTACATTTAAACTCTACGAAATAAACGTTGAGATCACAGACGATCTCAATTATTTAATTAGACCAATATGACCGCTAAAAACGTAAATAAAATTGATAATTATTTAATTAAATAAATGTGGCCCCATAATTTGGGGTCACGCTGCATCATATTGCGCGTCGAAATCAGAGGCTCGATGCGCACATACGGGCATTTATAAACATCTCAAATAAATGAATAAAAAAGAAAGAAAGAGAATAATAATTTCTGCTACAGTAACAGACCGTGTCCTTCTGCAGATTTAAATATATCTATATATACATATACAAAATAGAAATATATATTAAAAGACTAATGACATCATAGAGGATGTGGTCATGGATGAGGTCGTGGCTGATGTTATAAATATGTAAATATATATATATGGGAAGCTTCTTGGAAGTTTCCCTCTTCCAATTGCCTCCTCTCCCTATATAAGAGATTCCAACGAAGCCATCCCTTCTTTTCTACCCATTTCTCTCTCAAACCCAGCCGTTGGGAGCTTAAAGTTCTCCCCCTTGCCTTGCTGGAATTATTGTCCAGCACCTCAATATTGTTGTTGCAATCTTCCAAGCCATGCCACTGCAGCTACGGCTTCTCCAGCAACTAATTTACAGCCGAAGCTACAGCCCAAAGCCCTGAGAGCCTTCAAACAGTCATTGGAGTTGCTGCATGTCAAAATTTATCTCTAAATTTTGGAGATACCTTTAGGTACCTCCTTCTCTATC
The DNA here is from genome assembly GCA_037367405.1 of Ottelia alismoides. NCBI lineage: Eukaryota > Viridiplantae > Streptophyta > Magnoliopsida > Alismatales > Hydrocharitaceae > Ottelia > Ottelia alismoides. The sequence goes on along the minus strand of JAZKJV010004178.1, from coordinate 73,447 downwards.
CTTTTCCCTATCTTCTTTCCTGTCCTCTCTCTATTCTATGTCCCCATCGAAGAGCCTTCTCCCTCTGTTTTTGCTGCAAAACAGTTGCTGAACAGTAGCTCCTGGAGCTATTGTTTCCACTGGAATTGTAGGAACTGCTGCATGCTTCATCTTTTCTCTGCTGGAAATCCAACTACTGCTGCAACTAAAGTCTGGAGACTCTCTTTTTCCACTTTGAAGCTTCTCCAAATCCCAGAAACACTTGGATCAGCCACTGCATGCTTTGGATCCCCATTTTGGAGGTCTAAAATTAGAGGTACCTCCTTCTCCATCTCCTTGCTGCCATGCATGCTTATTACATTTGATTTTTTTTCACCTCCTCACCATTCACCTTGCTGCCATGCATGAGTTCCACACCCCTCTTCTACTATCATTTTATGGAATCCAAGTAATTACAAGATTAAATGTACAATCCCCACTTCTCTTGCTGTCATGCATGATGATTTACACATCTTGATGCATTTTCTTGTGTAATATATGATGGGAATTAGGGGGGGATAATTGTAAGAAGTGGGATCTCTAATAAGCAAAATGTGTCCATACATGTGTAATTCAATACATTTCCCTTGCTACTCCTGGAATCATTTTTTTATATAATATCAAGATCAAATTCTTAATTAATGGAGATCTCCAAGTACAAGCCAACTCTCTTATGTGCTGTTATACGTATAAATATTAGTGTTTTACATGCAAATAAAAAATGCACTCCCTGTGATGCAAACGAGAAAATCGGCGACGGCGAATGAAATAATAATATATTTTTGGTGGCTTTTTGGTAGAAGAAGAGAAGGGTTGAGAAGAGAAAGTGGAGGGTTGAGAGGAAGAAAAAGCTCGTCGGAACGAGGGGTTTGGAGAAGAGAACCGTGAAGACCACGTGGAGGGAGAAGAGAGAAGGAGAGGGGATAAAATGAGATAAACTCAAATTTTCTTCATACTTGACTGACTAAAACTGACGGACTACCCTCTCTTTATATAGGAGAGAGGGTTTACAAAAATAGTAAACAAATCAAATTAACAACTAATTTAATCCTAATTGACCTCTAATTATTCTAATTAGACTCTAATTAATTAATGGACTCAAAATAGCAATTAAAGTCTACGAAATAAACGTTGAGATCATAGGCGATCTCAATTATTTAATTAGACCAATATGACCGCTAAAAACGTAAATAAAATTGATAATTATTTAATTAAATAAATGTGGCCCCATAATTTGGGGTCACGCTGCATCAACTCTCCACCGCTTTAAAAAATTCGGCTCCTGACGAATTGCGTGATGTAGGTGGCTAGTTGGAGAAATCATCCTTGAATTGAGCTTCAATTTCCTCCCATGGGATCATCTTCAACATTACGTTTATAGTTTTTTTCAATTGGAGGGTACCACTGCAATTTTCGTACCCCTTCAATTAAAGGAGACCCATAGTATGTTTTAACCTTACAAGGTCCTTGTTGATATAACATTTTTGGCCCGGGGGTCTTCATGCAATGTTTCCAGAATAATCTCCAATTCCACCCCTCAAGGGTTTCGACTTCCTTCGACCTCGGGCTTCTGGTTAGGGATCGAGACCACCTTTCCCGCCCAGGGTGGCGGCGGCAACCCTTGGCGAGCCATGGCAGGAGGTGCTCGCATGGAGATCGAGGCGGGCCTGCGTGGTGGTCGGTGGTGACATCAGCCAGGGAAAAGGTGGGGCGCGAGCAGGGATGCGTCGCGGGATGGGCGCCTGTACAGTGGCGGCGAGGTCGGAAGAAGGGAGGGGTGGTGCGGGGGAGGTAGGGGGCGGCGGGGCGAGTGGTTCCGGGAGGGAACGGCTCCGCTGGGTGGAGGGATAGAGGATGGCGAGGTGGGGCGATGGGTGTGGGCCTGGGAAGGCGATGGCGGTGGGGAAGGAGGGGCGTCGGGCTGACAAGGGCCGCCGGGCGGCGCTGGTGGGGAAGGGGAGTAGGGATGAGGGGTTGGTGCGCGTGGGGCGGGCTGGCGAAAGGGGGGGGGGGCGGCGAGTGGTTGGCGGAGGTGGTGGGTTCGGCGAGGGTGGCGATGCGAGGGGACATGGGGGCTGGTTGGGGCATCGGGAGGGGTTCAGGGGTAGGGGCTGCAGTTGTCGTTGGGGACGTTATCACGATGGGGGCTGACCTGAAACATCCTGGGAGGGCCGGGGTGGTGCCGGGATGGTTGGAGGGGGCAGGTTCGCTTCCGGCGACGTACTTGGTGCGGGGACGTGCTGGACAGCGGCATCTACGGCACAGATTTCGAGGTTTTCGTCTTCCTCGTCCGCGGGATTCTCATCGAATATGGGTCCTTGGTCCTCCTTTTCTTCTTGCACAATAGTTGTATCAAATAGATCTTCCTTTGGAATGAAATATACCTTCGTTTTCGGCTTCGAAATCGACTTGAACGGCGAGGCATAGATCTGATTTCGGTCGTTGGCGGCGGAATAGTCGTCGATTTGTGCGCCCAACCATGCGTGCACCTTAATGCATGCTATAAGTCGTTGATGGAACTTTTTTGAGCGACGCGAACCACGGGATGGGCGGCGGAGACCGAACTTCGCGCACCAATAGTCGATCGGATCGTCGAATCGTAGGTACGATTCGAAATCCATGCCTCTGATACCAATTGATGCAAACGAGAAAATCGGCGACGGCGAATGAAATAATAATATATTTTTGGTGGCTTTTTGTAGAAGAAGAGAAGGGTTGAGAAGAGAAAGTGGAGGGTTGAGAGGAAGAAAAAGCTCGTCGGAACGAGGGGTTTGGAGAAGAGAACCGTGAAGACCACGTGGAGGGAGAAGAGAGAAGGAGAGGGGATAAAATGAGGTAAACTCAAATTTTCTTCATACTTGACTGACTAAAACTGACGGACTACCCTCTCTTTATATAGGAGAGAGGGTTTACAAAAATAGTTAACAAATCAAATTAACAACTAATTTAATCCTAATTGACCTCTAATTATTCTAATTAGACTCTAATTAATTAATGGACTCAAATTGCAATTAAAGTCTACGAAATAAACGTTGAGATCACAGGCGATCTCAATTATTTAATTAGACCAATATGACCGCTAAAAACGTAAATAAAATTGATAATTATTTAATTAAATAAATGTGGCCCCATAATTTGGGGTCACGCTGCATCACCCTGGGTAGACCATATTTAGAAATGTTACAGGAGAAATCCAGTATGCAAATAGTGGAAATCTAGTCTGAATACTTATATGATATAAGGATTTCAGCTTTTATTTATGCATTCTATATAGTCTCAAATAATTCATTCAGAAAGGTAATACCAGTTTCTATGAACCTATAATAGGAATGAGGGTGGAGCTTAAAATATTGCCTTGTGTTTACACGTACCCCTGTGATGAAAGGGATTACAGAGATGTCAAGATTTTTTTTTTACATATATTACATTATCTGTCTAACATCATAATTTCAACAGATCCTTGTCAAAATATGCTCTTCCTTTGAGATATTCTATAGAATATCATTTAGGCTGTTCAAGAATATTTTTTAAAAGTGGTTTTGAGAGTATAGAACTCAAGAAATGACCCTGTAAACTATTAACTATTCATCATGTTCTGCGGCAGTATCAATCTCCATATGTAGTTTTGGGACACTTTATGCCTATAGGACTTGGGCTGACGGAATAAATGGGTTCTACCATTTATAATACAAAAAGGAAATAATGAAATAAAATATTACAGAAGATGTTTGGGGTAGATTTACAATTTGATAAGTTACAAGGTTAACAGGAAAAGCCCAGCCATTGGAGGTGGTAAAAAATATAATACTAATTTATAAAAGGCAATCTAAGTAAAATAAAAGCAACTTAAGATCACAGATTCCGAAGAGTCAAGAGATTGAGTACTAGCTTTATGCACTCTCATAATCTTTTTGCTATTAGATTTTTCCAATATGCATACGAGCATAATACTTTGAGATTTCAGTAGGAAATTGAGGCTTTCCATGCATGGAAGGCAAAGTGAATCAGCTTCCTTAGTCTTCCTATGAATCATCATCATCGAACTAATAAGTGAAGAGCATAAACCTTCAAACATCAAAACTCGTCATCTCCAGCAATCCAAAACAAACCAATCTATAGGAGTGCAAAATGAATCCGATTTTCGATAGTTATGTATCCACCCCAAATCATTTTACAATCTTATTGTGGTCTTGGCATCATGACTTGAACGTAAACTAGATGTATACATCGTAAATCATTTGATCGATATACATATATATATGTACATTAGCCGGTTAAATGAGTGTTCACACAAGATATATGGTTTGATGAACATCAGCAATGATAATTATTTGTGCCGGTCATGGTGACCTTTACACATGACCGTGCGAGGGCGCGGTGACCCTCAACTGGGCGGAGGAAAGGAAGCCAATTTGGGCAGCGGCCGCCAAGTGCGCGGGTCTAGGATCCAGTCCTCCTTCGGTTTTAACGTGAGCTCACAGTGTTTTTACACCTCGTTGGGATCCCGACTTTAGACCATTCCGCTGACCCTGTTTTAGGATACCCAGGCGGGGGATCCTTGGTTTTCAGTTTTACGTGCGAGCTCGGTTGCCCGTTACCGTCGGGCTGTTTTCTAGAGCGACTTTTCGGGAAGTCCCTCTCACCCGTCTCAGTGGCGTAGTTTGGGAGTGTAGACCTATCCCTCTATTGGACCGTCCTTCCAATTAGAGGGCGAGACGGAAGAGCCTTTTGTTGGCTTCTTCACCGCTTGAGTTTTTCTTTCGCCAACAGACTTGGCGATTCTACATCCAGATCATCCATATCTATATCTATATCATTTAGAGATACATTTGAGACTGTTGCACCAAGGTTTGAAGGGATTGATTCTACATCCAGATCATCCATCTCTATATCCATACCATCTAGAGTTACATCTGAGACTGTTGCACCTAAGGTTTTAAGGGATTATAATTAAAATTGAGTAACTGGAAAAGATACTAATCTGATTCAAAATCCCTTTGAGTTAGTGGACGTGTTGGGAACTTAGTTAGGATGCATTACACAACACCGCATGCCTACGGAGGCCCCCAACCCTAAGACATTCCCCAAGTCTTAGAGTCATAGCGTGAGGTTTCACAAGAACCAAGACCACAGACTATCCACTAACTTAAGGGAGTAACTACTAGACTTCAGAATTTAATAAACCATTATATCTTCTCATCTTATTTTTCCCATCATCAAAATCCAAAAATATGATCTCTGAGTAATATGAGAATAAAATATCATACTTATGATCAATTAGTCACCATAGAAATATACTCATGTGGGAAATATTGGGATAATGGCTGATCATAAGAGGTGCTTGCTAGAAATTTGGAAACCTTTTACAATTGCAAGTAGAAATAAATTTTAAATTTGAGTTGCTCATGCCTCTCTACTTGTTTTCTTTTGTAAATAATAAATGCCTGTTATTTTTATAAGTTTTTGGGAGGTACCAGCAACCGCTGACGCCTTTTCTTCCTTGCACGCTTGGCAGGCAAACAGCCTGCAGTTCAGTAGCTATACATGGATCCAGAAGATAATTTTATACCCAACGGTATGGTTTATTTTATACTAGTTTTTGTTCAATTTATAATGTATTATGTTTCTTTCTCTTCAGTCAGATTTTGGGATATACTGTATGTACTGTCAGACTTTGTACATGTAAAATATATGGAAGTTAATGAAATAAGATTTTGGTGACCATTGTTCTATTAACTTGTGGTTATAAATGTTGATATGAATGTCAGATGAAATCATTTCATTCGCGAAAAATTTTCCCCGTACTCTCAGTTACCTAATGCGATATTAATGAATGTTGTAACGCGAAATGTGCGATTAACGGGTACCCGGATCCTAGGGGGTTCACAGAATAGGGGGGCCCAACGACATTGAAGGGTACTTAGACTTCCTGGGCAGCGTCGATTGGCCTTGGCAGCACTGATAGAATGTTAGAAGGGCTAGGTGATGGTAGTGGGGCAGACTGGCAGTGGCGATGATGCAAGGTCCGAGTTGTAGGGGCTTGGAGCCTTGCCATTGGTGGTGGCAGTTCTGGGAGGTCACCGGTAGGGGCAATAGTGCCATTGGTGAGTCTGTATAGCACTAGTGTGGATATGTTGTGTCTTAGGAAGCAGGTAGGGCCATCAAGTAGGGGCGGAGCCCTACAAAGTATATAGGGTGTGGGGGATGGCAGAGGAGGATAGGAAGAGCAAGAGAGAAATGGGTGTTGGGAGAGTTGGGTCTAACAAGAAGTTGCTCGAGGGGAGGGGATGGTAGTTGTTGAGAGTTGACAACTACCTCATCAACGGGTGTAACGTCATAGATGGTGTTTTCGTTACAGCGAAGGACATCTAGCAAAATTGTATGAAAATGAGGTGGTGTGCTTTAGGTATGGACGAGAGGGGTATCAGAGAGTGGGTTGTTCATTCAATAATATCTAGATAAAGAATTGTGTCAGAAGACAATGCTGAAACTGAAAGGAGATAAGGGAAGAGTGTAGACTGAGCAAGGGGTCGGTTGAGGATGTTGGAGTGGCAATGGAGGGACCATGATTGGACTTAATAGGAGAAGTTGTGAGGCTTGGATCGGGTGATCTTTGTGTACGAGGTATGAAGACCTCAAGGAGCTCTTGAGGGAAACTATGGTAGGTTGACCAAGTAGGATCATTTAGTGGAGATCAAAGTCTCATTATAGGGATGTGAAGGACAAGAACACTTAGTGATGGTCAAGGGCCTACCGATTAGGTGTCAAAAGTTTGATGCGACGAAAGAGTTGTGGTAAGCCTGAGGAGGCGGTGGCGGTTGTATGAGATGGTTTGAGGCAAGGTTCAGAAAGTCGGTATGCGGTATTCGTTCGGTCAGGCGGTCTAAAGCGAGTAAGCGGGCAGGCGGAAGTATATGCGGAAGTATATGCGAACTATGCGGTTTCTATTATTTAAATTAAAAATAATTAACAATATAATAATAAATTCAAATACTAGATAATTTATATTTAAAATAAATAAAATGTAAGTATTTTAATGTGAAGATTTTCAACCTAAAGTGGATCATAAGATTCATAACAAAAAATCTATGAATGACAGCTGAAAAAAGGTTCATAACAGCTCAAAAGAGGTTCATAGTTCATACAAAAATAATCAAACTCCTAATCTAAATCGTCAAAAACAACAGGAGAAATTTCATCATCGTTGTCAGTGTCTGAATCCGTGATAAATTCTTCTTCCACCGCCATACTCGGTAATGCATCCATGTTCCTTTGGCTCCTCCTATGCTGCACCAATTCACCTGCTCCACTTGCCTCGGCCACCAAGTCCAAGTTAGTCCTGAGCCTTGAAACACCTCTTCTTCATCTTCCTCTTGTCTGATCCACTCACTTACATATGTCCTTTCCTTAGAAACAAATGGGTCTCTTCCCTTCTGAGAATGTTGCTCCCTCAATTTTGAGTTGAATTTCACAAAAATAAAGTCATTCAGTCTATTGGTTTCAAGTTTATTCCTCTTCTTGGTGTGAATGCAACGCAATCACTCAATGTTAATTAATTAAACAAACATTAGTCTCAATCAATAATTGTAAATCCTAAATATGGTAGCCTACCGCTGCAAAAGAGTTCCAATTCCTCTCACATCCAGAAGAAGAGGATGTGAGCTTCAATATCTTCATTGCCATCGCCTTCATGTATGGCGTCTCACCACCAAATAGGGACCACCAATTAGCTTGAAGGAAAATTAGAGTCAACTTCTTATTCATTTCATGTACTTGAAATATGTATAAAACATATATTAAAAATGTGGCTACTACCTGGATCGAACACGTCTTCTTTGACGGATCTCAACTTGATAGCAAGGGATTTTCCAAATGCACCTTCTCCATTTTTGTAAAGAACCATTTCTTTTGTTGTGACGACATCTTGAACGTCCAAATCAGGGTAAAATATCTCCAAGCAATACAAAAATCCATTTATAACAAAGCTATCTTCAGAAATAGCTTGATCATCATCCCTATAGAAATAAAAGGGGTTGAGATAATAAACTGCAAGGTGAAGCGAGCTATCTAACCTTCCTCTCGACTTTGAACCAATGGCATCAATGTACGACTTATATGAATGCTCCACGTCTTTAAAAAGAGTCTTTATCTCCTTCTTTGCATCTTCAAGCCCTCCATACACAAAACTCAATGATAGCCTCCGATCACCATCAACAACACGCAAGAGACGAACGAGCGGGGAAAAGATTTTCAAGGCTAAGGAAACTTGGCTCCAAAATGTTGTATTAAGGGCAATTGATCCAGCAGTTTCACCTTTCTTTGTCCTGGACCACTTGCACTCTCTCCATTCATCAGAAGAAAACATCAATCTCAACTTCTCTTTTTTTTCAAAGACACTTTGTAACGTGAGAAAACAAGTGGCAAATCTTGTTTGCCCTAATCTGACTATCCCACCCATTTGGGTAAAGTGTCGCATCAAGCTGAGCGTCTTTGCATGGCTGTAGATGAAAATAGTCAGTGTTCTGGCCTTTGCTATGCAATTTTTGACCTTGGCCTCCTTGCCAATTTCTTCAAGCATGAGATCTATACAGTGAGCAACACAAGATGTCCAAAATATGTTTGGATATTTGGTCTTGAGGAGCCTCCTGGCAGCCATATTAGCAGAGGCATTGTCAGTCACAATTTGCATAACATTGACTGCTCCAACCTCCTTGATGCAATCGTCCACCAACGAGGATATATATTCAGCAGTATGTGCATCGGCTAAAGCATCAACGAACTTCAAAAAACATGTGCCCAAGCTGCAGTTAACGTACAGGTTCATTATGCTTCTTCCCCTCATGTCGGTCCATGCATCTCTCATAATGGAACATCCACTTTTCTTCCATGCATCCATGTGCCCTTTCAAAAATTCTTTTGTTTCTTCCACTTCATCCTTCAACAAAGTCTCTGGAATTTCATAATAAGATGGAGGCTTGTAACCGCTTCCGTATTGGCCAATTGCTTCGCACATGCGTATGAAGGAGTTCTCGGTCGCCACGTTAAAAGGGATATCGCATTCATAGAAGAATCTGGCTACATATTTGTTGACACGCACACGTTCCTCATTGGCTAGTGTTTCCTTGATAACGGATTGACGCATTGTATTTGTGCCAATTGTGCCAATTTCATCTTCCGATGATCGTGGTCTTTTCCCAGGACATGTTCCTTCACATGGTGTTGTGGAAGAGCCAATTGCTCTAATAACCACCTCCTCTCTCATTTCTTTCAAAGTGATAGCTTTCTCGGTCTTCTTCTTCACGATTCCCTCAACGTAATCACATTTCTCCTTCTGCACTTCAGAATCCGCCTTAGGACATGATTTGCAATTTCCTTTGATGTGACCAAGGTGTTGTTTCATTCGGTTAATTCCACCTTTCAAGACCTTGCCGCACAAGCGACAAATCACGGAATTCGGATCCGTCTTCTCCATAAGATACGCATATTTCCATCCCGGATCGGTAGATCCGAATGGAGTAAATAACACATGTTCCGCAACATCAACATGAGTTGGTTCTGAATCTATGATAACCTAAATTCATGGTAAAATAGTTAATAAAATAAAATTGCACTTATAATATAAGAAACATAAAGACATAATTGTTCAATGACGAAATCATGATGGAAACCGTATTTTAAAAAAAAAAGTTGATTTGGATATCCATAAGGGAATCTCGAACTTGTACTCGCATGTCTGATAAGTTTCAAACCCAAATTAGTTTATAAATAAATTGGATGATTTTTGGATCATTAAATAGAGTTGGTTCAAGTTGGCTACTAGATAAATGCACCAATATTTACATCCCTATCGACTAGCATATTTTGTGCTTATATTGCAACCCACCTACTGGAAAACGGGTCAAATTCCTCGCCAACTAAAGAACCCAACTGCAAGAAGAAGCTAAACAACCCAACTGCAAGAAGAAGCTAAACAACACAATCATGAGCACATTCTAATATCCCCCAAGATCAAAGAGCAGCATTGACCTCTCACTTCTAGATTAAAGAGCAGCCTGCAGTTCAGGCTCGTGGAGAGAAAGCGGCAGATCACGAGCAGAGTTCGGGGCCTCGGGCGTCGCGCGGAGAGAGCGGCTGAGGGACAGCAGCTTGGCCTGCGTCGCCGGTGAGAGGACGGAGGAGCAGGATCGAAAGTGAGGGAGGGCGGAGGAGCAGAGGAGAATCGCCCTTCGCTAGGGCTAGACTCGTTTCTCGCGATGGCGGAAGAGAAAGAGGAGGCGTGTCGGGTTCTGGAAGGGTTCTCGCGATGAAGAGAAAGGGGAGGCGCGAGGGGTTACGGGCATTTAGGTTTTAGAAAAAGTAATCCAGAAAAAGGGGGGAGTATATCACAAAATCGGACGCATATGCGGCCACATATGCGGCATACTCGGGACGCATATGCGTTGTGAGCGCCTTATGCATGAATACCCCTTATTCGGGACGTTGGCTTGCCCGAGTACACATATGTGGCCGCCTAGGCCGAATTTCTGATCCTTGGTTTGAGGTCGAGAGAATTGTTTGATGTGGTAGTTAAGGTAAAGGGTCGAGAGTCGACCCTCCCTCCTTAATTGATCTTTTGGGTGGGATGGGCGGCTTTCCACCTAGGGTTGTCAGTGGTCCTGTCAGATGCTAAGGAGGAGATTGTACCGATAGCTCATGAGTAGTTGAAGTGGTCGACGTTTAAGGATGTGCATGTGGCTGCTAAGTTGGTGGGCAACTCAGAGCCAGAAGTTCATATGGAGGTAGCTTCTTAAATGGTGTTAGATCATTGTTATGACCGGAGCTATGACTGAGCCCGTTGTCTTAACTATGGTGGACACTTCTTCGGTGGTGCCACAGGAGTTAAAGATTCGAAAGATGTTCATATTGCATGAATGGTCGTCTCCAAATGGGTTGTAGTGGGCATCGGTGAAGTTGGTGGGTCGAGCAGGTCAGATAGTTATCAGTCTAGCACCGCAAATATTGGAGACTACCTCATTTCTAGAAGGTGCTTCGAATAGGAAGATCCAGAAGGAGGGAGTTGATTTCGGGTTGGGCAGAGGGGTGTTGCGTAGGGGTCAAAGGTCATGAGCATCGAGAGAAAGTTGGGATGAGGTAGCAGAAGAGGGGAGGGTTTTGCGACATTTCCAATGTCAGAAGAGACATGAGGAGGAAACTTGGTGGTATGCGAAGGAACTTAAAGACCGTCCAAGGTGGCACTGAGTTTGCAGGTAAATGGTTTCTAACAAAGGTAGCGAACCGCTTTGGGGGCACCCACTTTTATTGGTAAATAAATATCATTTTGTGGAAAGTTCGGGGTTTAGGGCAGCCAGACAAGAGGAGGGTAGTAGGTGTGCGCTTGAGGACTAGAGGGTGGATGCGGCAATATAACAAGAGACAAAGTTGGTAAGTTGGGACAAGATTGTGTGGAGATCGATTCTCGAACCGAACTTGTATGAGTACTTGGTGATTCCTTCTACGGGCAACTCACGAGGTTTTATAATTAGTAAGAATGGTAATGTGCTAGAGTTGGTCGACTCGAGTCCTTTATGTCCTATATTGGCGCTTTGATGGGATGCAGTTCCAAATCCATGTTGAGTACGGCATGTCAGGGTCCCTTGCTTTTGCAGACATGAAGGATGAGCTGGGGCCAGTGACGTAGTTTCCAGATCCAAACTAGATTATTGGGGGTGACTTCAATGCTACTTTATTTGTTGGTGACCGTCCATGTGACAGCGGAGGTCTTCATCCTGGTTCACTATTATTTGTAAATTTTATTAGGGACATGGCATTATAGGTTCTTAATATTCTCAACAGGTAAGCATAGCGAAATTCTTGATCGTGTTCTCGCATGGATAGGTTTCTTGCTTATGTGGAGTTGAAGGGTTTTCCACTTACGAGTAACTTTGTTGCCTCCATCCACACTCAAACCACACGCCCATATGTTGAGAGTCGAAGAAAGAGTATCGTCCGAGTAGCATGTTCCAAATTTAACATTCATGATTCATGAAGAAGAGCTTCCACGAGCATGTAGTACTCTATTGGTACGGTTAAGCAGTGAGTGGTTTGACTTATAGAGAGATGGATGAGAAGATTACGGCTTTGCACATCATGATGATTGAGTTCAAGACGGAGATTCAAGCGAGTAAGGGGCCTCGGGGGGAGGAGATGCATGCTAAGGTTGTTCAACTGGACCAATTGGAGGAATCTCATAATATGTTGGAGGAAGGTGTGTGAAAGGTGAGCAGCACTGCATCAAATTTCATCAGAATTTGATCGAATTTCAATCAAAATTTGATTTGGATAAGTGACCAAAATCGACATGAAAACCCGACATTTAAAGCTTTTAGAGCTACCGATATAAGGGTTGATCACCGAAATGTCAAAATATCTGCGAGTTCTCAGTCGAATTTCGATTGAAATGTCGTTTAACAGATCATCGATATGTTGCCTGAAACCAACATTTATAGCTTTGATGAGCAGCATTGTATTCTTTTAGAGGAGGATAAAGAGGTTCAGGGGCGACAACAGTCGATGCAAAAGTGTCTGAAGGAGCGGGATGCCAATATTCAATACATTCATTATGTGGCAAATAGAAGGAGAAGCAACCTTGTGCATTTCATTGAGGTGGATAACGTGACTACTGAGAGTGATAGAGACATCGACGTTGCGGTGAGACAACACTTTCGTGAGATTAGTAGTCATGTGACCGACAGCAAGGCCTTAAATGTCGGTTTCGGTCACCATTTCAGTATCGACCAAAACAGAATTTCGATGGAATTTCGACCGAAGTTTCGGTCATTTCGGTCATTTTTTGCACTACGACCCCCATATTTCGGTCATTTCGGTCATTTTGGTCGAATTTCGATTTCGACTGGATATCGATATTCCACAGAAATTCGATCGAATTTCGCTGAAATTGGAGGCCATGACCGACAGTGGTGCCAAAAAGGGGGTTGGAGAGTACCATGGTTGATTGAGCTTCAGGGTAAGAAGCATATGAGGCCACTTGGCAGAGATCCACATAGCAGTTTTTGATATGAATGATGATAGTTCATTGAGTCTAGCTGGATCTCAGGTTTTCCTCTTTAGAGAGTTCAGGGAAATGGTTTGGCAGGAGGTTCTTATGGTTATTGAGGAGTTTTGCAAAGGGAATCATGGATTTGATTTTTGCTCATTCAATCCCTAATGTTTCTTCTGCAAAAGAAGGGATATGGGGTACAAGGTGGAAAACATGCAACTTATTACTATCTTAAACACTATCTACCTTATTGTGGTGAAGGTGTTGGATAGTAGACTCCAGGAGGTTCTAATATCTATTATTGCCCCATGCAAACATCTTTCATTACAGGCAAACACATAATGGATGAAATTACGATGGGCATAGGAGGCAAACGAACAACATCCAAGGTTTGTTCCCCCATTAAACAAAGACTCTCCTCGGCACTAGCCATAAACAAATGCCTCTAGAAGACCATCAGCTTCTTTTTTAGTAAAGGAGGCAATCCTCTCGATCAGATGGTCTACAAGACCATCCGTTTTCTTGTTCATCTACCTAAACAAGCAGCTAAAGGCACCTCCTATTGCAACCGAATGCTCCAAACAAAATCTTTCGCTCCTTCCTCCGTAGCTGACTGAAGGTGGATGAAGGAGAAGGGTTTTGTGGAAGGTGGATTTCTCCAAAGCATGTGATTCTGTTGAGCGGAGATTCCTGTGGCCATCCATGGATCATGGAGGTTTTCTTGAGGGGGAGTGTTGGAGTTATTGTGTTTTCTATTTTATTTGAATCCTTTAACCCTTCAAGGTCATATATGTATTTTCCTCTTTTTTGCTCTTTAGGGCTTCTCTCTATATAAGAGACCCTAGACTCATGGAAAAAATACAACAATTCATTCTCTTCTCTACGGCACGGTTTTAAATCTCGATTTCGAATTTGAGATGGTGAAAAACGAAACAATTTAGAAATCTCGTCAATTTCAGCCAAAATCGGCATAGATTTGCGAAGGAAGGGTATATATCAAGATTTCGATTTCAATTTCGGTAGGGTGTCGAAACTCCTTTATGGAAAATCAATGTATTTCTGTATCTAAGCATAAAAGCAGAAAATGGTTATGCTATAAAAAAAAGGAAATCATCGTAAATCTGAAAAAAGATTAGGCCACCTTTGGGGAAATGCACCCGGTGCAGTAGCTAAAAGGGTGGTTTTAGAAGCATGTATACAAGCTCGTAATGAAGGGCGTGATCTAGCTAGCGAAGGTAATAAAATTATCCGTGAAGCTTGCAAATGGAGCCCTGAACTTGCCGCTGCTTGTGAAGTGTGGAAAGAAATCAAATTTGAAAACCCTACTCTATAGTCACCCTGCAGTAATCTCTAAAGTCATAACTACAATGTCTATCATATCACAACTCGGCATAAAAGCCAGTTGAATCCAACATCAAGTGATGGTAATTGGCAAAAACCTTTGGCATAGTTAGAGAGATAAAATGAGACAAATCAATAAGACACGAGTCCTCAATCCATTACATGACGTCCTTCTTGGGCAAAAGGAAAATCAAGGAATAATTCACCTCTCAAGCCTCCTATCCTCCATCTGGAACTTCTCTACCACCGCCACCACATTATTCTTCACCACCACCAAAAACTCCCAAAAGAAGAGAATCGAAAAAGCGTCCGAAGTAGGGAAGCCATACGCATTTAGAGCAAAAAAACGCCTCACAACCCTACAACTACAAGGAAGGAAGCACTAACCCAACAACATGCTCATGGGAAAGCATGCAAACATCTCTCCCCATCTATATCGCACCGCAAGAATGAATCCATCTAATATCAATACCAAAATAACCAACTACTGCATCACCAATCGCTAGTTCTCCATGCATTTGCTCATCCCCTATGACGAGGGAGTCGCCTCCGCATGGAAAAAAGCAAGTATTCGATTCTCCCTCTTCAACCAAGTCTGTCAAGATTGGTGCCAATTAAGATTGCTCCGATGACTCTAGTGAATCAAGAAAGTGATTAAGATGGGAACACAACAAAGAGTTTCACGAGGTGTATTGGGAGTTAGTTGCATCCATCACCTCTAAGAACATATCAATAATAATATTAGCCACCTCTCTAGGTCGATCATAAGTAAACAATGCCATATTCAAATCATACCCATAATCCACAATAGGCCTGACACATGAATGAGCATCAACAACAACTCTTTCCACAACTCATTGCTCATGAAGGGCCCCAATGGGTCGAGTAAATAGCATAGGTAAGCCATCCACCTTCCACCCCAAAATCATAGATGGTGAAAGTGTGTCATTACGACATCCTCTACCACCAAGAGTCCCTATTTTCAATTGAACAAAAGCCCTCCAAATGCCCCCAGGAAAGCAACCTCTCTAAAATCCTTGAGTTTGGACAAAAAATCAATCACTAGAGAGATAACCCATGCTTCAATCTTCGTCTACTATGAACAAACCATGCATGCCTACCATGTAACCAATAGTGATGCCGCCATCCTATTTCTGATCGACATGTACCCCTAACATTCCAAGTATACTTCATTGAGCAACCACGAGGATGTAGGAATGCAAACGGACGAACGAATACGGATACGGATATATGTATTATTGTATCCTTATATGTTTTTGAATACGAATACGGATGCGAATACGAATATTGACGGATATTAAAAGTATCTTACCATATCCTTAAAAAACGAATACAGATGTAAAATGGATACTGATCGCATATGAGTAATGTTAGAAATACTCTATAAAATCGACTTAAATATATAAAAATTGAATGGAAAATACATCATATAAGTTTACTAAATATGTTGGTATCATAAAACTTATATAAATATGGTAAAAGAATGTACAAAATTATGTTATATAGGGTTAAAATAAATCTATGACTATATTTATATATGAAAATGGATATACAGATACGGATAAGGATGTTTGTGGATATCAAAATGATATCCATATCCATTTTAAAACGAATACGGATACGGATATCAAAATCTGTATATAACGGATACGGTGACGGATCGAATACGGATATATCTGTAACCGTTTGCATCCCTACGAGGATGCCCTCTCCACACAATGAGCCGCCTCTGTAATTATTCCACCATGAGGCAAAAAATGGGACTTAAATAACAATTAACCTAAGAACCCCTTAAATTAACTTCCAATAGCATCTTAAATTGCTTTCAAACTCCTAATGGACTTAACAAGCCACTAAAAGAGAATTAAAAAAGATCAAGTAACATTATAAAAGACAATTTTGAATGAATTTGAATCTGGTTTATATCAACTCCAATATCAATCCGAGAAATTTCGAAAATACTTCTTTGAATTGGTCATTAAAGGCGGAGTTTGTGGGAACCTCTCTCCTCTAATTAACTAAGCTCAATTTTTTCCCCAGATGCAAAGAATATATTGCTTCTTTCTCCCACCATGAACCAGTACATATCAAGTACATATCAAGCTGTTTTACCTCGTAAGGTATAGGTTTTTCTTATTTACTCTTTTTTGAAATAATCCTTCTCATTATTAAACTTTGATTTCTCTTAAGTGGGTCAACATGCCTCAAAAGGAAATGGGATACCTGATGGGAGATGTATGCCCAACATGCCAAGAACAAGCCTCCACATTGGTAATGAATCCATTATGGTAAGTTGGTAACTAAATGATAGACAGTTTTGAACCTGAGTTTGACATCACATGACTGGCGATTACATTTGAGGCAGAGTCTCTAACATGAAGGGTAATGCTAGTGGCCACATGTGTGGTGGGAGTGATGGCCTCTCAAGGCCTGAGAGGCCTTAATGCCATGGTGATGCAGCCTTGGGACAGGGTGAAACTCGGTTGAAGGCAAGGTGGCAATGGGTTGCCTCTAAAAAGCTCGAGCAACTTATAGCTTGAGCTGGGGCGGACACCTTAGCGTGTTTCCACTTCTTTGGATTAAAAAAACTTATAGCTTGAGTGTGGAAAATGTTTGGGAAACTCAAGCAACAACAATATACAACCACAGATAATCGAAGATTTTCTGCCCACGTTAGAAATGCCGACAATAGATGTCCCTATGTCAACTGCGGTAATTGGGGATCACGCTCCCAAGTGATGGATGATGCATAAATGATCCAAAGAGGCGTGCAACTAGTGATTGTTGTGGAACTTTAGAGGCAATGGTTAGTGTTATCGGATATGCAGCGACGCCAATTTGATTTTTTTTATTTTTTTACTATTCTTACTGGTGATCCTCGTCATTGATTGTGAATTGGACAAATAAAAGCAATCAGTTTCTGCATAGTGTCATTGATGTGGCTGGTTGCTCATAAAAACAGCTGGCATCTACAAGCAATATCTTCGGAGGGACCTAATTTGTAGAAACCATTGCAGCCATATGAGCAGGCGGTTGTGAACCCCCGAGGATCCGGGTGCCCGTTTACGACCCATTCGCATTACAACATTCATTAATATCGCATTAAGTACGTGAAAGTCCGGAAAAAATTTTCGCGCTGAAGCTGCATATGACATTCACATTCATAACCACAAAGCTAATAGAGACGAATGCCACCAAAATTTTATTTCATTAACTTCCATTTATTTTACAACATGTACAGTTACTGACAGTACATACAGTATTCCCAAAAATCTGAGTGAAGAAAAAAGAAACATATTATATTATCAACCGAACCAAAAACCGAGACAAAATAAACATACCGTCTGATATACACACGGTCACCTGAAATCATCAACCCGCTACTGTGCTAAAGGCTCCTTGCCTACCATGCGTGCAAGGAAAAAAGGCGTCAGCGGGCGCTGGTACTTCCCATAAGTTTATATATATATATATATATATGAAATATCAACTGGCATTTAAAATGTTCAAAAGTAAACAAGTAGAAAGGTAGAACAAATACAATTTACATCTACTTGCTCAAGTAAAAAGGTATTCAAGTTGTTTGTAAGCTCATGATGGCCATTAACCCAATATTTCCCATATATGACATATTTATATTGTAGTTGAATATTCATGCATGTATCAGTGTAAGTATATATCATCATTTTCTTCAAAGATCATGTTTGTGAGTGATGATGGAAAAGTTGGAGATTGGAAATGTTTCTTGATTTATTTAGATTCTTAAGTTTAGCGGATAGTCTGTGATCTTGGTTAGTGTGTAACCTCACACTATGACTCTAAGACTTGGAGAAAGTCTTAGGGTTGGGGTGCCTCCGTAGGCATGCAGTGTAATATAATGCATCCTAACTAAGTTCCCAACACGTCCACTAGCTTAATGAGATTTCGAATCAGATTATAGTCTTTTCCGTTTATTCAACTTTAATTGTAATACCTTAAAACCTCAAGTGCAGATGTCTCAGATGTAACTCTAGATGATGTAGATATAGAAATGGATGATCTGGATGTAGAATCGCCAAGTCTGCTGGCGAAAGTAAAACTCAAGCGGTAAAGTAGCCAACAAAAAGGCTCTTCCGTCTCGCTCTCTAATTGGAATCGCGGTCAAATAGAGGGATAGGTCTACTCCAAAATTACGCCACTGAGACGGGTGAGAGAGACTTCCCGGAAAAGTCGCTCTAGAAAACGGCTCGACTAGTACGGGCGAACGAGCTCGTACGTAAAACTGAAAAATCGAGGATCCCCCGCCTGGGTATCCTAAAACAAAGGGTCAGCGGAATCGGTCTAAAGTCAGGATCCCAACGAGGCGTAAAAACACCGCGAGCTCACGTAAAAATCGAAAATGGACTGGGATCCTAGACCCGCGCACTTGGCGGTCGCTGCCCAAACTGGGCTTCCTTTCCTCCGTCCAGTTGAGGGTCACCGCGCCCTCGCACAGTTATGTATGAAAGTCACATAACCGGCATGATCAACTATCATTATTGCTTAGCTAACACTTTCTTTATTTTCCAACTTCTCTCATTCTCTGAATTGATTATCTTTACAAATCTTAGGTCTTTCGTTTGACAGTTATGTCAAAACGATTTCTAGTACGGTCAGGTATAAAGATAACTATACCCGGCATCATCAATCATCATTGATTCATCATTACTTACTTGCTTACTCACTTCTTTCTTAATGTCTTATGTGATTATCCTTACAGATACAGATTTTGTCATAACTTATCAATAATAATCCCTTATTAGTAATTGATTATTTTATAAACATTATTAGTCATAGTAATCACAGATTATCAAGGATTGATTCACTCATTTATTATTTAAACAGGTGCTCCTCGTAGATATGGAAAACTTAATTAACGATATTCTTGAATAATGATTTCATATGGGTGAGCTTATTTATTGGCTGCTAAGAGAATAATGCCAATAATCTGATATTTGATATTTAATTATTTTTTTAAACAACTGGACACAGCAGAATCCTTCAACTTGTGACTTATAAAATTTAACCTCATTACTAACTTAATCTAAAGTGTGTAAAACACTCACTTCTTAAGAGTTAATTCATTTGACAGGGATTTGGCCTACACCATACCAGAAAACTCGTGAGTTTTATTAACCTATTGATCCAAGAGCAATGATCAAGAGTTCGTCAAAGCATTCACCTGACATTGCTAACATATAAACGTATCCAACTTCTTCTTCCCCCCCATTAACAATTATAGTCTAAGTGCCCAATTCGATTATTAGATTAGTGATACCTCATGGATCTGTTTTTTAAAGTACCAAAATGCATAAGGAAAATAAGAAAATTCAATGCCAAGTAGTCTATAAGAAATTGTATTGATATAAACATAATCCAAGGAGATGCTTAAATTCAGATTTGGTAGGAAAACATCCAAAAGTGATGTCCAGAATGTGGGCAAAACAAATAGATCAACAGATAAGGATGTATGGCATAACATATATCACAATAAACTTGGCCTTAACCATCACACTAGATCAGGCTACACATCGTGCATGGCAAGTTTTCAACAGAATCAGGTTTTATTAGCAACTTATATTAATTTCATTCAATTGCAGTCCTTTTTTTTAAGGGTAGCAAGAAATTTTTACATGAACAGTACGCTATGGTCTTTATCATGATCTTTTAACAAAAACCTTAAAAATTTTATCGAGTCACTGAGGTTGATGGGAAAATGTAAATCCACATAATACTTCATAATACACCCCTGACCATTCAACTATTATATAACATGCAAGGCCTTAAAAGTCGGATTTTGGTTTCGTTTCGGTGAGGGACCGAAACAAAATTTCGGCCAAATTTCGGTCGAAATTCGACCGAAATTTCGGTCATTTCGGTGGTTTTTTTGAACTAGACCCCCCCAAATTTTGACCGATATAGCCATTTCGGCCGAATTTCGGTCACCTACCGAAACCGAAATTCGGCCGAATTTCGACGAAATTTAAGGCCATGATAACATGATACAACATATTACTACTCCTATTGATTGAGATAATGATAACTTAATGAAGTTTGCAGATTACGGTTTATATAAAACAAATCTCAAATGATGAAACAATTACTTATATGGCAGCAAGGGAATGATTTAGAATGCACATGCATGGCATCAAACAAAGAGGAAAATGGACATGTATGGCAGCAAAATGGAGGTATAGGGAGGTACCTTAGATTTCTTAAATGAAGAAGATGGAGACAATCGTCGTTGCCTTGTCGGAATGCCGTCACTCACGCCGGAGCATGCGAAAGAGGGAGGAGCGGCTTGGAGAAAGGGGGATGGAGATGTGAGTTGGGTTCTTCGTTTGGAGAAGGAGAAGGATACGAGGAATAAAATGGGAGATTGGGGATATTAATAAGGAGAGGAGGTCCTTTGGGTGTTGCCATGTAGAATTTCAAATTGCCAAATGTGACAGCCACGTAAATGCCAAATCTGAAGCCGTATAATGCAGTATGTGTTGTACAAAAATGGGAAATAATAATTATTTTATATATACATATACATTTTGATACATCAATTTTGCCCGTATACGCGCATCGGGCTTCGGATTTTGACGCGAATTATTTCGAATTGATCGTCTCTGAACAACGATCAATATGAGTATAATATTGATATACTTTTGATCGGATTTTGAAAACCCGAAATTTTCAGAGACGGTTTTTGTTTTAAGATTAAATTTTATGATTTAAAAATATCAAACGACCTCCGATTGATGGACGGTCGATTCCGTGGGTCTTGTTTCGTCAAATCGGATCTAATGATGATCTCGGTTTGTTTTGCAGTTTCCGAGTTTACATCGTGGCTTTTTCGCGGCACACATTACGATGCGATCGATTTTTGATCGATTTCGCCCGAACGACTTTTGATTCACTTGGTCGATTTAGGTTATCTAATGTTGTCAGATGACTTTATTGGGTTAATCGGACCCAAATCGGGTCGAGTTCGGGTTTGTATAATTTTCGGATGTTACAGCGGTCATGGATTGCATATTGGATCAAGGGAATGCTTCCATGTTGGATACTACTTATGGGTTGTCGATAATTAAATATGAAAACTGGAGGTGTTTTGGCAAAGATGGAAGGGGAACATTTGGAGAAATCGCACTGACAGTTGTGGTGATGGGTGCAAGTCAAGGGATTGTATTAGGACTTGGTAAAAAAATTATCGTGAAGGCCTATTGCAGTAGTAGTAAGGGAAAGAGGTAAAAAGTTCTCAAAATAGAAAATTAGTGTCACATCCAGTCCACTTCGTGGCAGAAAACACGTGAATTTTTTTTATTGTACAGATAATCACAAAACACAAATACACCATTACTGATCAAATAATGAAGATAAATACTTTGCTTACAACATGCAAAAAGACTTCCTGCTAGTTGATAATTAATTAATCAATTATTTAAAAAATTAATCCATGCGAGCATTCGCTTGGCATGTATATGATGATGCTAATTTTGAGTTCCCATCCCGTAAATGGGACACCATGAATAAAGTGGAAGATTTTTTATGAAATGAACTAATACAAGCTACATGTCCCAACATTTGCAAGATTCTCAGAAAACTGATAGCTTTCTATCAGTAGAACTGAATGGCTGCAGTCAAATTGCAGATAAGGTGACTGTTATAGGGCAACTTACATACATAAAACAATCATTTTTATCTAAAGTTACAGCAATTGGTAGAGCAAAATGAAATCTATAGAGAAGAATGACGTTGCATCAATTAGTTGCATGACACGAGATCTGGATATGAAGTGAGTTTCATCAACTTGTCAATAAAGAAGACAAATTGAGCAAATTAAAAATATAAAAATAGTTGGAAAAATGCTTGTAGCCGAGAATGACCAAAATAGATCTGATAGAGGCAAAGAATCCATGTAGCCAACCCACTTAATGTGAGAGAAGGCTTTGTTGTTGGAGGCAAATTCCTAAGTAGTACATAAGGATTACAAAAATCCCATGGTACTACATAATCTTTTTTTACTTGAGTATTATAGGGGTATCGCATATATGGCATGCTATATAAAGGGAAGTTTTTTTACTTGAGTACTACAGGGGTATCACATACACATAATGTAATATAGATGTCGCATATTGTCTATACAATATATACATATATCTAGGGTTGGGTATTGGGTTGGGTCGGTCCGACCCGGCCCAAAGCCCCGAGCCGTATAACCCGACCAAAAGCGAAAACCAAACCCAAAATTTAGTAAGCGGGCCATGGGCCCCAAAATGAGCCCGTATTGATTATCGAGCCGCATTCAAGCCAGAGAAGGCCCTAACCATATCCCGATAGCCCGACCTATATGATATAACTATATCCGGTATATTCATATTCGTTCCAAATACTACGTTCTAACTTTCATATCCTTGATTTGATCATAGAATAAATGCTTGGACCCATTAACAACCATATCCATTGGTGTGGATTGAGGACATTACATTAATATGCAATATTATTACATTAATTTGCAAGAATGGAATATGTGTCCTAAAGTGTTACAGCATGTACAACTGTAAGTAACCAGTCTGTATTAGGTCATATTGACCGAATCTACAATAGAATATATAATGGTGAATTGAATAGTGGTTTAAGTCACCATATTTCTTACTACATTTATATTTCCAACATACAACTAATGTTAGAATTGCGAATTAGTTAGCCTACTTAAAGCCTTAAACATGCACACATGCATAAGAAACAAACAGGCAAATACAAGAAGAATGGAACACATGATATTGGTATACATATGTGTTCAATTGGGACAGCTCGATCCGAACCCGACCCATTTTGTTTGGATTGGGGTTGGGCTTGGGCCTGGAATTTTGAAAAAATGGACCTAGGCCCGACCCATTAGCCCATATAACTTAAATGGGCTTGGGTCGGGTCAACTCAAACCTGACTCGACCTGATATCCAACCCTATATATATCGCATGTTGGATATGTGATACCTGCATTAATCCCTAGAAACTTAAAACCTTCACATCCTTGCATTTCAGCACTTTCGCCCGTCGAACCCTTCCAGCAAAGACTCCCAGCGTGACCCTTCATGCGACCCCCACGTCGACTACCACCATCTCTCCGTGAGATGACTCCTCCGCCCCCACGTCATGTACCGCATGACAGTAGGTGAACTCTGTGTACCACCTCCTCTGTCATGCTCTCATTTGCTTATCGAATGTCTAAGTACAATACATGTTCTCTTAGGGTGTTATGTTTTGGATATAACCTAAATATTTTTTTCCAATTTTGTGTTCTTCTAATGTTGGGTATAAATCAAGTGTACCCCATGCGTTATATTGCAATGGAGTCGATTTGTTGCATATTTCATTTGAAGGGTTCTATTAGCGATTCATCGACGGCCAATTCCCGCAGTGTTGGATTAATGTAGACCATAACCTATGATGAGTTGTTGAATCTAGTTCACCAGAAGTTCAACTTGGACAAGAACAACCATCAAATTAAACTCTCACATCACATTCTACGTGGGGCGGGCGAAGTGCCTACGTTGACGTCTATCGTGGATGACAATGATGTGCAATGAGTTTTTGTGTATGCCCGGATTAATGGGAAATCAACACCTATTGACATTATTATTGAGAATCGGTCGGGTTCGTATGTGGTGTCGAATGTTGTTGATGCGGATGCTCGCCTCCCTTCAAGTCCTTCCGTTGTTGGGAGCATCATTGACCCCATATCGCAACCAACTAAATGTCACGAATGGCTCATGAGTGATGCGCTCTTGAGAGAGGTTAATTATACCTTGGACGATGTCATCCCTAGGTTAACGGATGATGAGTTAGACGAGGACAGTAATCGTGAGGTTGAAGATAATGTCGTGAATGAGCAGATGAGAGCTGATGAACCCATTCCCCAAGCAATTATTCCCCATTTACCATTTCTTGGGTTCAGAGGATCTGAAACCTGTTCAACATATGAGAATGAAATTCGAAAGAATTCCGGGCTTGACGGTGTTGAACTTTGAAAGGGCAGAACCTTCAAGTGTAAAGATAATTTGATTTATGATGTGAAGAAACATCATATCATTGCACAGTACGACTTCATGGTTAAAGAACCTACCACCTTGATATGGTCTATTTTTTTGCACCAATCAATCAAAAGGATGCCTTTGTTATATATGTGGTCATTAAAGAAAATTCGATGGTATACGGATGATCTCTAAGATCGTTGGCCCACACACTTGCATAAACCAAACTATTAATCAAGATCATCCTCAATTGGATTGCAATTCCATGGCTAGACCACTGCTATCCCTGGTGAAGGATGACCTCACTATTCAGATGTCGAGTTGTAGAGCTCACATTCATGAGGACATATCAATGGAGAAGGAAGCGATAGTGTAGAGTGCCAATTTTTTTGGAACCCTAAAGCATGATGTGATGCTATTTCTATTTATAGAAACTTTTGTAACTTCAAGAACATAATGAAGTTATAATGTCGTTTGAATGCTTGGAATCTATTTTACATGTTTTTCGATTTCTATTTCATATTGGATGGGCCTTCAACAAAAATGAACACGGTGAAATGCATGACAACAAGGTTGTGTTGAGATGGATGTTGTTTGATTCTTGTAATGCGTGCAAGAATTCATGTTCATTATGTGTAGTGTGAATGGTTCTGAGATGGATGTTGTTTGATTATTGTAATTCACGGCAGAATACATGTTCATTGTGTAGTGTGAATGTTGCTGAAGTAGATGTTGTCCGTTTCTTGCAATGCATGACATAATACATTTTCATTTCCAGGAAGTTTCTTGTATATCACATAAACGGGATAGGACATCTATATTCATGTCCATGGTGTTTCTTGTATATCGCATACACAATATGTGACATCTATATTATTAACTTCCAGGATGTTTCTTGTAAATCGCACACACGATAGGTGACATCTATAGTATTCGTTTCCAGGACGTTTCATGTATATCGCATACACAGCATGCGACATTTATTCATTTCCAGGAAGTTTGTTGTATATTGCATAGACAGTATGTGACATCTAATATCGATTATCGCATTATGTATATGCAATACCCCTATAGTACTCAAGTAAAAAAAGATTCTGTAGTACCAAGGGATTTTTGTAATCCCGAGGTACTGCTTAGGAATTTGCCTCTTTGTTGTTGTGGTTGAATAAATGCTTGTGAAGGAGCCAGAAATCTGCAATTCTGGTTAAAAATTAGTGCCAATATCATGCTAATAACTCCTGTACATGCCAAACATCTCATATAATAATACCATAACAGGGATAAATAACTAAATAAAATTTAATAAAATTGCAATTCCAGCATGTTTTACACATCAAAGAATGAGAGTTTGTGTAAAAATTGCTTGAATTAACATTCACTGTAACAAATCAAAGTTAACTTCTATTTGAATATTACCGTGGATGCTGGGCTCTCAGGTGCTAAGGCAATTTGTCGTGCCAGTTCCATGTCGTTAAACAGATCATCCTCCAAGAAATGATTATTTGCATGCCTAGGTCAGAAGGAAAAATCATAATTGAATACCATTTGAGACAACAGAACTGTACAGAAAAAAGACTAGCAAATGCATACTGCTCGAGCTCAGAAAAGGGGAGGATTATATGACAAAAAGGACATGACGAATCCATCCTATGTCTAATTTCCTGCACCACAGCATATAGAAATACATTACAATAAAAGTCGAACAAAATGATTGCATATCTAAAAGTACCAGTTTCTTAATTGAACACTTGCAAGTTAACAAGGTTAATATTGTTCCTTTATTTTGAACAACAAATACATATTAAAAAAACATTGTTCCTTTGTCTTAAACATATACAATTAAAAATGTTCCTTTATTTTGAACAACAAATATATGTAAACATCAATAAAGGTTATCTAACAACATACATTTCCCAGCACCATCACGAAGGCATATTCTCGGACCTATTGCTGAATGGCTACTTACATATTCTTAATGATTTCAATGCACACTTTCACTTCGTAATCCAACTCATAGAAATCTTTGACAACATTCTACTGGTTGAAACACAACTGCATGTGTACAAACAACCAACATATTCGCGTATGTTTCTTCATCTTGTTTTCATCCTAAAAGCGTTAAACTTATAAGGAATGCTATTTTAATCTACTCATCATGCAGCTTATAAGTTTCAATCATACAATCTAGTTATCTCTAACCAACAAAGCAATGATAAAAAGTACAAATATGACGAGACCAGTTCAAGACAACCTTCTATTATTATATACTTCAAAATCAACCAGACAAAGTCACTAACATTTAGATGTTGGTTAGAGAGGACAAGGGAGAAAGAGAGCAAGAAAGAGAGACAGCGAAGGACCAAGGTGGGGACGAGAATTAAGACACATTGTTCTATGATTCTTGGGTGGAAGGTGTGTGGCAGCACACCTTCCATTTGAACTCGTCAAAACAATGCTTCTTGAATTTTATTGAACTCCCAGAAACCATCAACCCATTGGAGGACCATGTCGAAGGCCGAGATCATTGGGCATGGAAAGATGGTGACTTCAGGGTTCGATGGGCATACAAAGCTATGGATAGACAGCTGGGCCCACTACCTTGTGATTTGATTTGAGACTGGATGTTTACTTGGGAGATGTACATACAAACACATATCAAAATCTTCATATGGCTACTGTGATGTGGAAGAATCATGACAAAGGGCAGATGGGTTAAGCTCATCTCAAGCAATGACAGCAGTTGTTCTCTATGCGAATGGGAGGTGGATACGATTGATCAACTCTTTTTCGTAAGTGAGAAGGCAAAGATGCATGAATGGAGCTGGGCATCTATGCATGAACTCTAGTAACCCCACCAGTTGTTAGGAATTGATTTTCAAATCTCGCTTCCATCCAAATAGAGAGATGCTACTACAAGTTACAGTGATATGAGCATTATGGGCACGCAATGGAGTTATTTTTCAAATAGAACTCTTATATGTAGAAAATGTAATCAATTCAGCTAAGAATCTACTTGAGGCCTGGTTCAAGTAATGCTTCTTAACATCTCTTAATTAATCCACTTGGGACGGACAACTTTGTGTGTTTCCCCTATTTTTGCCTGAAAAAAAAATAAAAGGAGGAGAAAAAGGAGGGGATGATTGGATGCTCCAATGTAGAGAGCTTTTGGAGATGCTTGAATGACATATGGGCCGATCTTAAAAAGATAGAGTTTGGGGCAGGTAACTAGTATAATTGTCTACAATCCACCCTCATCCATCATATTTGTGTTGTATGTCAAACATGAACTGAAGAAGCTAGCTACCCAATTCGCCAAAAACTCCATATGGTGACTAGATATATCATATCCACGACTATCCAATGCAGGCATCTAAACTGAATGCTATCATACCTACGTACCCT
Source organism: Ottelia alismoides (assembly GCA_037367405.1). NCBI lineage: Eukaryota > Viridiplantae > Streptophyta > Magnoliopsida > Alismatales > Hydrocharitaceae > Ottelia > Ottelia alismoides. The sequence continues at coordinate 45,586 of JAZKJV010004178.1, read as the reverse complement.
TCTTCAACTATGACCAAATATCATAATACAAAAAGGTGATGGGAAGAATGGGTTTTGCATGTCGCGATTGTCATCAACATCGGTAGCCAACTGGAAGGACATTGTATATCAGCAAGGATCCCAACTGATTGCAAGATTTAAATGATTATGTGAGATTTATAAATTTCTGGATAATAACTTTCTCAACTCTGTCCTTTTCTATTATCATCTCTCAACTTAATGATAAACAAAAGTAAAGTCGAACATTTTTTCCTCAAAAAAAAAACATTCAACTCAAAAAAAATATTATTGATTAGAATCAACCATAAAGCACGACTTATTGCATAAGATCACCAAATCAAGTTTTAAGTGCAGAGGTGGATCTGGGTTAAACTTTTTATCTTCTGACCCAACAATATAGCCTGCTCTTAACTATTATTACTTTTAGGTTACTACAGCCTAACCTAAAATTTCATATCGGGTCATAGATCTTTCCAGTGGTTGGTAAGTTACTTCCCTTCGAAAATGTCACCTTTAAAACTAAGGCAGGGATTTGTATGGTGAGGATGAAATACTTGAAGCCAATTGCCAGCAAATTTAAATATCACGGCATCTTTGTGACTTCTGCTAACTTGTCGATTGCACCGAAGTAAAAACCGTGTGACATTCCCAGTTTATTACAGGAACTTATCATAGATTGGACAATCGGAACCAATCACCTCGATTCATAATTCAGCAAGGTTTGCTTGGCGTACGTGATCGCGAAAATACATCAGGGGCCTTCTAAACCATCGTTTTTCCCCCAAAATTCAACGCCTTGATATGATGATCAGAATAACCTCTACGCCACGTTCGTTCGCATCGCAAAGCAAACATCTTCGGATAGATCGAAATTTTCCAAACATCGAATGATTCTTCTTGAGTGGCATACCAATCGACTTTAACACTACACCAGATTTGTTTCGTGCATTAATTCGAGCCGAAATCATATTAAACTCGTCAAATCCGCAGCAATAACATCGCACAAGTGAAAACAGGATCAAGCATCGAAGAAAAAAGCGGAGATTAGTCTGGATTCGACCTTCGAAGCTTCTCAATGGAACACCTGAAGCTGCAGATGCGGCGCCAGGATGGAAGTGCGGATTGGGGAACAAGTTGGTTGCGTGCGGGTTAGGGTTGCAAACGGAGAGGGAATGGCGGGAACAGTGAGGGCAAAGCGCGAGTTCGGATGGCAATTAAGGAACGAAGACAGGGACAAATGCTCCCCTTTATATTTCTTGGGGCACATTTAGTCACAAAAGAATTTAGGCATTTAAAAATGATTATTATATAAAATTAAGTTTTTTTTGTAATTGAAATAATACAAGAGGATTATCGGAAGAAATGTCTACAGTAAAATAATAACATTACATGGAAATTGACGGGAGATGGGTAACAAGTTGCGCTGTCAATTCCTTTTGGATGGCAAATCCAATCCTTCGAAATACACATTCATAGACCTAAGAACCATAATATTGTTGTGCATGATTTTTTAGATCCTCCTGAAGAGCTCCACTGCTTCACTTATCAAGAACTCAGATGTATCAAACCCAAAGGTGATGAATACACGTTGATTGTCAATACAGGCCTTCCCAAGCTTAGCCACTTTTAGCTTATGTAGCTTTTTTTGCAGTGCATCCCGCGACAAAATCAATTTTTATCGGACCCACCAATGGAGAAATTCCAATCAAATCAACACGTGCATGTTTTCCTCCAACCTATCTAAATATTCAAACATCTGTCGGTCTAGGTGTCGATCTCCCCTCAGTGGATCGGTCAAAAATTTCATCGATGCTTCTTTTGGATAACCCACAGTATGTCTCTTTCCAGGATTAAGCAAAAGATATGTCAACCGATCACATTGTTACCATATCAATCGTATATTTTCTGAAATTATATAACGGTATTCCTAAATATGTGTTCATTTCACAAATAAAATGACCATCGGTAAAATTTATTTTACTTCATTAATATCTCACAAATGAGATTTTTCTTTCGATTTTGTAATGTCCCGGATCCACGTGACCAGCGGAAGCATGATAAAATGACATGCCATGTCGGATCCGAGGGTTACTCGTGTATATCAAATCCACAATTAGAAGATGATAAAAAATGAAGCCAGCAAAAAGGGAAACACTTAATATATTCCAACACATAGGAAATCAATTACTGAGTATCTTGACATAATCAGAAACAAATGTCACATTCCTCAATAACAAAAGAGAGATAATCGGAAAAGAACATCTTATAACATTTCTTGGGTACACCTGAGAATAAGATAACAAAATGGAAACTAGCACCACCAAGATGAGAAGTCAAATCTTTCGTCAGCCAATCAACAGCTTCAATGCTCTACTCCTCCGAGGAACATGCGATAGGGCAAACCATAAGAACGACAAGAATGCTCGTAAGCAAAAGTAGCTTGGTATGTAAATATGAATCAACAATAGTAATAACAATAAATAGCCATTCCCTTGATACAATTAAGGAGGATGCATAACAATGTAATTCAGTAACTTATTTTCCTTACGTATCGGTCTGTCAAATGTACATACTCAGACATATAGTAACATATATCTCTCTGGTCAGAGGATCTGTGCTTATATCGTGACAGCATACGATATAGGACTTGGTTATCTCGATCTCGTTAAGTCGACTCTTTAACCTAACTTATATGACACCTCCGAGTCTCTATTCCTATGTAGAGGACTTGCATCAAGAGGTCGATCAGATATCATCTAAAAGAAAAAGGATTGCCATCTCCTACTAAGTCTGGATATCGTCTCTTACTAATCATTTGATGGTGTTTAATGGGTCCTCAATCTAACTCTTTATATATTCAACCAAGCACCAGCCTCTATGATTCGACATTGAATCAATAGTTGTGTGATCATTAAGATGGTCATGGTACATAACCCTAATTGTACTAAGGGACATATTATGTAAATTAATTATTCTTCATTTCAGATTAGAGAATGATACTTGCAATAGCATTTATTGCATAATGAGTCACTGTGGACTCGCATGTCCAACATATGAGATAAAACATTGTAAAATATAAGAAAAAATGCTTAAATTGAGGTTGGTTCTTGTACTCAGGAAAGACCAACGCCATTAATTTCAAGTTACATATGCTCACGTGCACATACATCCATTCATACATGCGTACATACATACATAACGTATACACGCGTGTGTGCTCACACTTAGAGAGAGGGAGGAATTTAGAGGAAATTTCCAAGAAGCCTGATTGAGCCCATTAGGAACTTGGTGAACACTACATATCAACCATCAGATATCAATCCAATGATATCAATTAAAACAATTTTGATATAATTGATAATTTTTGAAATCCACCTCTTAACCTTTTTTTATCTTTTTATCTCAGATCAAAATTTTATTTATTATTTTTTTATAAAAAAAGAAAGTGAGTTACATGGCTAGGCATTATCTTTATTTTAAAAGTGAAACAACATGCTATGACAATGGCATCGAACAAATATGGTTTCTTCAACAATGAAAGGCAATGACAGTGGTTGTGGCAATGTCAAGCAACATTGGTGGCGACTATAATAAACTACCAATACAATAAAATTGAGCTATAGTAACGGTTTTAGAAAAATCCGCCACTAAATTAGTCGTTGTTAAATATAATGACGATATTATTCGTTCCGAGATGAGTTTTCGTACTCAAAATTAGCAACAGATATCATATATGTCGTTATATCATTAGCAACGATCCATATAACGACGCTATCCGTTGCTATTTTTCAAAATATCAACTAATCGTCGTTATTTTTTTAGTTCAAAATTTAGTGACGATTAATTAAAATTTTGAAAAATAGCAACGAATAATCGTCGCTATGTAGACTGTTGCTAATGAAATGAAGACAGATATGATATTCGTTGCTAATTTTGAGTACGAAAACTCATCTCGCAACGAATAATATCGTCATTGTATATTTAACAACGGTTAATTTAGTAATGGATTTTTTCAAAACTGTCACTATACAACAGGGGCCTTACCATCTTCAAGATAAGAGGGGGAAGGGATTTCAACTCCCTTCTCCCAACCACACACAAACATCAACTAGCTTTTTTACAAACTCTAGTTCGACCACATTTAAATCATTTTTTTCACAAACCTCATATTATATATATATTTTTATAAAATTACGGAGTAGAATAAAGCAAAAGTTATTAGAAGTATATATATATATGTATATGTATAATATTGATATTATATATATATATATATCAAAGCTTTTGGCTCTCACAATTTTGATGAGCGTATAATATATTTTACGATTTGTTGTATGCGAGGTTTAAAAAATCAATCTAGAGGGATTAAAACACAAGAAACCCATACTTGTGGAAGCGCGTGAGACAGAACCTTTGATCCCTAACCAAGATGGAAAACAACCAAATAGCTATCACGAGCAAACGAACAATCAAATAAACCACAAAACAACAAGCACAAAGATACACCATGATCTTAATATGAAAACCCCCACAATGAAAGGGAGAAAAACATGAGCCTTCCTTGACCCAAACATACAGTTGATGATAAGTTCGCTCTCCTCAAAATGCTACACAAGTAATCCTTCTTGTTTGTGTGTCAAAAAGGGAACACCACTAAACAACATGACAAATCCACATCCTTCTTGTAAATAAAGCTTCGCCACTGCGTCTTCTCCATTCTCCTCACGAGCCAAGTGTTGGGACACGAACCACCTTATACGGATACAGAAGCACAATCATCCATCACTATAGAAGCACGTGAAAAAAAGAACAACCAGATATAAAAGTGGTCGGTCACATCTCACAACCACCAGAGAAGAAAGATCCTTATAAATTAGAATGATTACAACTCTCTTTGTTCCCTCGCTCTCTCATCTCTCTCTCTCTCTGTCTCTTCTCTCTCTCTCTCTCCCCTTTCTCAAGGGATTACACTATTCTTGTGGTGGTGTGGAGGTAATGCCCCCATCCCCTTATATATAGCCCATTAAAACTCTATAGCCTTGTTCTTATTAGGATTGTAAATAGAATACAACTCAAATACTCTTCGGATTAGGCGTTCCATCCCATTATGAACCTTTATCCTAATATGACCCTAATCCTAACACCAAGCACCCCAAGATGAGGAGGGAACCATCAGGGTGCATTTGGTACCCGGGTTAGCGTCGGTTAAACTGGTAGAGGATAACCTGTTTTTATGTTTTGGTGTTTGGATAGAGGGTTAAACTGGGTTAGAAGTGGGTTTATGATGATATGATTGTATTGGGGTTTGAAAAAGTGAGTAATTATTGTGATGAGATTGTATTGAAGTTTGGAAAAGTGAGTAGAATTGGAATACTTTATAATTTTTATATGATATGATGGTATAATATATTATTTTTTGATGGAATTGATGATGGATATTTGATTTATTTATTTTTTTAAAAAAATAAATAAAGTGGGACCTACATAGGAGGGGGGAGTGGGTTAAGGGAGGTAAATTTCCCACCCTTGCTGAACGGGGCCTCAGAGATTTCACCAGACCCACACACAAACAATTTGAGTGAAGCTAGGGCACACCAAGTTGCCGCCCTAGCTTTCTCTGCCATGTTTGTTCTTTTAAATGGGTGGGTTCTACGTTCTAGACAACATAACAAAATAAAAGAGTAACTCCCATGATAAGTAAGGTCCTCCATAATGCTGAAAATTCATTTTCTACACTTGCAAGTTGCTACCTGCTACGACACGAACGCCGTAGTAGGTCACAAACTGCACCTCTTGTGACAAAAATGCTATTTCCTTTAAAAATATTCTTTTTTAAAGAATTTTCATTTTTTTCGATTAAAAAAAGATTCCATTGAACCGACCTTAAAAATCACAAGCCCAAATTTATATCGATCTACGCAAATGCCGATTGATTGGTTCGAGCTAGCGATTCGTTCTTGTCAAAGTATAACCAAAACTTGATCAGTTCAACATCTAATCCGATTTTTTGAACATTGATTCGCCGCAAAACCAAGTTCTCTTTCACAGTTCTTTATTCATCATAAATAAAGAATAAAATTGGCAAATTCTGTCCAATCAATAACGTAATTTGAAGCATGGTAAAAAGATAAAATTCACCAATCCCGTGGACAGTGGTACCCGAAGTAGGGTGGAGCATGGGATGGGCTCGGGTCGGGCCAGCCTAGCCCATCCCAGGCCCATTTACAATATCGGGCTCACGGGTCGGGCCCGGGCCCGCTAATTTATCAAGGGATGGGCCCAAGCCCGAACCCAGCCCGACTTATGATGGGTCGGATTTGGGTCGGGTTGGCTCATGAATCTCGCAGAATTTAATGTTAGATGGTTTCAAACCCACGATTGTGATTGCATAAGACGTTTAATTCCAATTGGGACATCATCCTGTACATCTATCATTGTAGGATCATTTGCAACATCTTCAATTTGTTCATCCGACATCTATTAATTAAAAAACATAAAAATACGTGATGGATTCACATTCACACTCTAATTCACATTCTAATTCACATTTTATTTCTTAGACTGAGTAATAAATTTACATTCACATTCTAATTCACATTCTATTTCTTAGAATTAATAAAAAAATTTCAAGAGAGGGCGCTGTATACCTCCTCTGCATGCGTGACGAAAGACGACGAGTTGCGCTGGAGCCTGGGGCTAGGAGCCTGGGAGGTGGCGTCGGTCGCTGGCCCGTTGGGGGTGGAGAGGGGAGGGAGGTGCGACCGAGTGGAGGCAGTCGACTGAAGCCGCACGCGGGCACCGACGGTGGGCGGCAGCCAATGACTGGGGCCGGAGGGGTGGAGCCACCGAGAGGGGATGTGGAGAAGGGAGGGAGAGGAGGCTGGAGGGTGGATGCCGCTCGCGGGGAGGTGGAGCCGTAGGTTGGAGCGGATCGCGGGGAGGTGGAGCCGTAGGTTGGAGTGGCTCGCGGGGAGGTGGAGCCGTAGGGTGGACGGCCGAGAGGGGAGGTGGAGTCAGTAGGGTGGAGCGACCGAGAGGGGAGGTGGAGTCGTGGAGAGGTGAGGGAGAGGTGGCTACAGTCATGAGGGGTCGAGGAGTCGGGGACTCGGGTGGGATGGGAGGGTAGCATCTACTAGGGCTAGGCGAGAGGGCCACATAGGGGGAAATGGAATTAAGGCTAGGGGGGTCCCGGTGGGTATTAGTGGGCGGGCCGCGGGCCTGCGGGCGGACGGGCTGCGGGCCTGCGGGGGGACGGGCCCGTTGGGCCTGGATGTGGGCATGAGTCGGGCCAGCCCGTGGGCCGATGGGCTGGGCACATGCAAGCCCGAGCCCGACCCGACTTTATAAATGGGCCAAAAAATCAGCCCAGGCCCGCCCATTTAGGCAGTGGGCTTGGGTCGGGCCGATGCGGGCCGGACAACGGGCTGGGTCGGGCCGGCCCGGGCCCATGCTCCTCCCTAACCCGAAGTTATGGAAATTCCACTCATAGATACATATGGGACTGGCCTGTTTGCTATCCGAATCCACATGGTAGCATGGGCGGAACTAGTATATATTATGGGGGGGGGGGGGGGGGGGGGGCTATGGTCCCCCCATGATTGTTATACGTTACTTATGTAATGTATTAAGTTTTTAATACGACCCCTCCTTAATTGTATTATAATTAATTCTGTCAGAGAAATGTTGTAGAATCATTAAATGGTCAAGTGGTGGAGTGGCAAAGCTATTATTTTGGAGACCAGGGTTTAAATTCTACATTTTTCAAGATTGAAAGAAGTTCAATTTAAAAATATTAATTGTATTTAAAAATATCGTTCAAAAATACATAGATTTTTCTATTTTTGAGTATACATAATAGTCGTATACTCGACCCCTCCTTGATGAATTTCCTGATTCCGCCCTTGCACGACAGGGAACCGATTGTCTGCTGCAATGTCTGCTCAGTAGACTCTGCAGTAGGTCCGTGGACCGTTCGATCATGATCGAGCGATTCACACAAATTCATCTGATACGGGTCCACAAAAAAGATGAATTCGTGTGAACCGCTCGATCACGATCGAGTGGTCCATAGGGCTACTGCAGAGTGCTGCAGCACACACCGCAGCAGACGATCCATTTCCCTACACGGCACTCCCTCTCCCTTCCCATCAGCAAAATTTAGCAACTCGAATGGGACCCCAGACTCCCCCATAGCACCATGTGGCTTATGTACCAAACAGCCATCTCCACAACCCTAATCCCTGCAAAGTTCGGCAAGTGGCACATCACCTATTTCACATTCCTCCCCAGATCGGTAAAAAACTCTTACCAGATATCGAGCAATCCGAAGGAAAGTGGTACCTGCTCTGCTTGTGTTCTCTTGTTCTTTCTTGCAGGAGGGACGTACTCCGGTGGGGGGTGTTCGGTACAAGGATGGGGTGTCATTGATGGGCATGACGGGGACAGGTGAGCCTCGTCTTCCCTACGGAGGAAGGCAACGAAGAAGCTGGCCGGTTTCCACCGGAGCCCAACAACTGCTTTTAGGGATGCAAACGGATACAGATATATTCGTATCTTATCCGTCACCGTATCTGTTTTATATAAATTTTAAAATCCGTATTCACATTCGTTTTAAAATGAATACATTTGGTATCCGTAAACATCCGTATCGATATCCATATATCCGTTTTCGTATATAAATATAGTCATAGATTTATTTTTAAACATATATAGCATAATTCTCTACCTCCTTTCACCATATTTATATAATTTTTATGATACAAACACATTTAGTAAATTTATATCATGTGTTTTCCATCCAATTCTTATATATTTAAGTCGATTCTGTAGAGTATTTATAATATTACTCATATACGATCAATACCCGTTTTACATCCGTATCCATTTTTTAAGGATACGGTAAGATAGTTTTAATATCCGTCAATATCCGTATCCGCGTTCATATTCGTATTAAAAAATGGATAAAGATATGGTAAAACCTATATTCGTATCTGTATCCCACCGTTTGCATCCTTAGTGGAGTTGCTTGAAGGCGGGAGGCACTGCTCTTCATAGATCGCATACGTTGGCACTGTCACATTAATGTGGTTGCTTTGCTGCAGGGTGAAGGGAATCACACGTAGGACGCTGGTAAATTATGGCTGCATGCAGGTAGAGGGAAGAGGGTCATCTGCTTAGAGAGGATTGCAACACAAGTGTTGTAATTTTCTTTAATTTTTTTGTGACCTAGATTTCAAAATCCAACTTTATAGATTGAATTTTAGATTCATACTCTACATATCCTTCAAATTTCGCTTAAATCCGAGATTATTTATTATTTTATCTTAATGGTCAAACATTCGGTCAATATCTAAGCAACTTAAACTCCATTTAAAAAATATCTGAAACTTCAACTATTAATATAAAATAGTAAATAATCACGGATTTAAATGAAATTTGGAGGGTATATAGAACATCAATCGTAGATTCAATCTATAAGGTTGAATTTTGAAATCTAAATTACAAAAAAAAATTTAAGAGGATCATAACACCTTTGCTGCAATCCTCTCTATAGCAGAGGATCCTCTTCTCCAGGTAGAGAGGATCGTCTACTGCAGAAGGGAGTGCAGTAGAGTCTGTTGTAGGCGTGGGAACCGCTCGATCTTGATCGAGCGGTTCGCACGATTTTGCACCTTTTGTGGGTCTATACCGTGCAAAATCGTATGAATCGCTCGATCAAGATCGAACGGCTCCCATGCCTACAATAGTGACAACACCACTGCATAGGATCCGTGTCCGCATGCAGGAGTCAGTCATGCAATTAGATGGCGGAGATGCAAAGAGGTTTTAATTTTGTTGCTTTCAAGGTTAACCTACAGGCAAGCACTAAATTATAAGGTCGGTTCGGTCACATAGGAACCGGCTCCAAACCGATCAGTTCAACTTGCTTTATGAAACAATAAAAAATTAAAAATAAAATTGAAAAAAAAGTGAAATCGACCCGGTTTGATGAAACCTAAAATTGAGTAAAAAAGGTGAAATTTCTATATCCTCGCGATGCCTCTCCCTTACTTTCAAGACTCCAATTCATTGAAATAGCAAAAAAAAAGTGAAACGCAGAAAATCATGAAGAATAATACATCCTCGAATCCACAATCAGAATTACATGATCTGCAACGAGTAAATTTAATACAGGAGCTGTTATAGGATCCGAGCCACCTAAATCTGATCCAAGGGTTGGGATTCTCAAGGATATTGTTTGGATTAATGAAGATAGATAGTTATACAAGACCCAACTTTTGTTTTATTATAGAGGTACGTCAATCCACATAGATAATTAGGACGGTTGTGGAATCTGTACCGTTAATCGAATTGTTAGAATCCTTAATTTAATCTCTAAAATATAGGTCAAACCTCAAATGATGGCGTTGGAGACATGATCAAAATTGGTGTTGCAATAAGAAATCCGTGTATGCCAAAAACCTATTAATTTATTTTAGGGTTAATACCAAAAAATAGCCCCATATTGCATCAAAGTCCCATTTACGATCCTCACCTTTGAAATATGACAAAGAATGACCCGATCTCTGATCTTACTCTTTTAATCATATGCATGCTTCCATAAGCTTCGGAAATCTTTCTACTTAGTCGCTAATCCTCGAAATTCATAATATAGTACTATTTTTATGTTTAAAAATGAGTACTTTAATTGAGAATCAATGCATAGATAGAATCATATTTTTTTAATTTACCCTTCATAATTGGGTAAAATGGGGCCGCTCCCAAGGGGATCCAACTTGGTCTCCCATCTCATTTTTCCTATTTTTTATTTTTTTTCGAAAATACTTCTATGAATTATTATCATTATATTTATATATTATGTCATTCAAATTTCATGCGAAACAGAGACTCATGTGGCCTCCATCTAGATTGGATCGATTTCAACAATTCTGCGATCGTTAAAAATAATTGTCTAGATGGAGATCGTGATGGTGCGTTTGGTTGGCGGGTTAAGGCGGGTTAAACTGGTAGAGGGTAACCCGTTTTTGTGTTTTGGTGTTTGGATAGAGGGTTAAACTTGGGTGGGTTAGAAGTGGGGTGGGTTAGAAGTGGGTTTGGGGTGATATGATTGTATTGGAGTTTGAAAAAGTGAGTAGTTATTGTAATGCGATTGTATTGAAGTTGGAAAAAGGGAGTAGAAGTGGAATAGTTTATAATTTTTATATGATATGATGGTATAATATATTATTTTTTGATAGGATTGATGATGTAAAATTGATTGATTTATTTTTTTTAAAAAGGAATAAAGTGAGTCACAGAGAGAGAGAGAGAGAGAGATGTGGGTTAAGGGGGGTAAACTCCCCTAACCCGCAGGTAACCCGCGAACCAAACACTACCTGAAAGTCTTTGTTTCTCACGAAACTTGAATGATATAATATACATATACAATGATATTTTTTCACAGATTCATTTTAAAAAAATAAAAATAGGAAAAAATAGAACAAGAAAGCCAAGTTAGCTAGCCATGAAACAACCCCATTTTCCTTCGTAATTTTTATAAGGGTAAATTATAATTTGGGTTCCCATCTATTGGTCCGATCCTATAATGGGTCCCGATCTTTAAATTGTAACGATTCGTATCCCAGGACCATTTAGGAAATGGAAATTTTGAGGTTCACGACGAGTATGCCCTTGTTTAAAAGTTGAACCCCAACCCTCATTCCCTTCCCAACAAGGGCATATTTGTCATGAAACTCAAAATTTTCATTTTCTAAGTAACCCTGAGATCTGAATCATTACAATTTAAAGATCGAGACCCATTATAGGATCGGACCCATGGATGAGAACCCAAATTATAATTTACTCTTTTTATAAATATTTTATAAGAGATATATTTTCAATACCTAAAGCCCCAATAAAACCCCCCGAGGGCCACAAGCCATATTCCTCTCTCTCCTCCATCCAAAGACCACACAGTGACACCATGACCATCCAAGAACACGAGCTTCTCAACCCGCCTCCCATCTCCCGCACCAACTCCTCCCTCCCTCCCGAGACCAACCCATGGAGCCCCTACTCCAGCGCCGGCGACTTCACCGCCCACATGGCGGCGGTGCTCGCCGCACTCCTTTTCTCCCTCCTACTCCTCATCGCCACGAGCTTCCTCGTCCGCTCCCTCCGCCGCCGCTTCCGTCACCAACGCGACATCGATAAACTTTTGATCCAGATGGAGTTACTCGAGACGGTTGTTTTCCCGTCAGATGCATTGGCAGAGAAGGCGGAATGCGCGATATGCCTGACGGAGTTTGCCGACGGAGATGTGGTGCACGTGATTTCGTCTTGCAACCACGGGTTCCACGTGAAGTGCGTGGAGAAGTGGCTGTCGAGGAAGCTGACGTGCCCGACGTGCCGGTGCAGCTGCAGGGTGGACCAGGTGACGGTGGAGGTCGGGGAGGAGGAGAAGAGAGGGTTAACTGAGCAAAACTTGAAGTGTGGATCCTCTTCTGTCACATCCGACATGAATTGAGAAAAAGATCTTGATCCAAAAGAAAAAGAAATGCAAAAACAGGTTATGTATGATGGTAATGCTGCTTTTTTATTTTTTTTTCGAAGTGTTTAGCTAATCTATTATCCTATGCAGATGTTCCCAAGATATCCAAGCTTGGAGTTGGCAAAGTCGTTTCTTGAAACTTTTTTTAAAAAATATATGAAGTCCGAGGAAAAAGACAGCTGGTTTATCAGTTACCCGTTCTATTTTGACATAAATTTATATGTTTTGTGAACAGGTAGAAGTGTGATCATATTTATTAATAGATTTTTATTTGAACGATCAAAATAAAAAATAAAAAATTAATTTATTATAAAACGTACTCAGTGTGTCTACCACACAAAAGATCATGATTCAAATCTCACTCTTGAAGGGGTTGCATTAGGCAGTTGACGGCTACCATAAAAAATAGTTGAATCTTTCAACATGAATTTGAGCAAGAATCCATGTATCAGACCTTATTTATAATGGGAGAAGGCTTAATACATTTTTTAGAACGTACATATCACTATACTTTGATAATACAATTCCTATCACTTTTATGTCCTTGTTTCAATAGGATTTAGACTTACGCTTGTTCCAACATCAAGAAAAAATCTTCATCGTATATGAATTTTAAAGCATTTTATTTCTAAGTATAGCTATGATTTTTCCCAATTTAGCAATTCAAGTATTTTTATGGCTGAAAAGGTATCCAAAATACTGAATCCATTTATGTGCTATGCATGAACAGAGGGAAAGTGGGGCGGGTACCCCAAGTGTTCCTTCTTTGTAAATTCTCCTTATGTGAGATGCAAATTAAGCAATGGTCCTTCCAATTCTTTCATTATTAGATGGTAGTCTTTTTTCAGGTTTCATTCTTCTTTAAGGTTGCAACATGCAACTGTTGTCTACATAATGCTATTATTAAAAGTTGAAATCATTATTGTCTTGCAAACTTGCGTCAACGACATGCACATAAACTGATAAACCAATTATTTTCGTGAATCGACTATTTTCATCATCGCGAGAACCCCTCAACAAACTTTCGAATCGAGATCTCCTGACTATGGGGTTCCTTCATCCGCGCAACACTAGATGGTAATTTTAAAAATATGCTAGAATTTCTTAAATTTGTTCGATGCAAAATTTGACTTGTGAAATTGTGGTATATGATGGTATTTAATTTGATTTATGTTGAATTGATCATGATAAGTCTGATATCGAAATTATGGTGTCTTACCTATACATACCTTTATTACAATTTAGGATATTTTGCAGTTGCATCATCATATATGATATTATATATGGAACATATTTTATGTGATATGCAATGATTTCAATAACAAAATACATATATTGACATTAATAATAAAATAAGTATATAATAGTAATATTGTATGCATGTACTTGAAGCATATATATGCACGTATTGATAATTTTGTTATTATTGTCGACTAATCATTATATATGCTTCTCTTCAATTCTATCCATTGTTTACTAATTAATATAACTCAATAGCAATAGCTTTTTAATTATATATATGCATTTGATTGACCGAACATCTACCCCACCTATTAGAAATGTCTGACTCTCCACATTGCTATAGGAATACAAATGGTTACGGATATATCTGTATTCGATCCGTTATAGTATCTGTTTTAATAGATTTTTGACATCCGTATTCATATTTGTTTTAAAATGTATACATATATGGATATCATTTTGATATCAGCAAACATCCGTATCCATATCCGTATATCCGTTTTCATAAATAAATATAGTCACATATTGATTTTAACCATATATAGAATAATTCTATACATTCTTTTACCATATTTGTATAATTTTTATTATACAAACTCATTCAATAAATTTATAACATGTATTTTCCATCCAATTCGTATATATTCAAGTCGATTCTATATAGTATTTCTAACATTACTCGTATGCTCAGTATCCGTTTTACATCTGTATATGTTTTTTTAAGAATATGATAATATAGTTTTATTATCCGTCAGTATATGTATCTGCACCCATATATGTATTAAAAATGGATAATGATACAATAACACATATATCTAGAACTGGCTATTGAGTCATGACCCGTTGATCTAGGCTCGGACTCGATTTGATAAGGGCTCATGAGCTTGGCTCATTAGGCTATCGACCTGAGCCCGAACCAGATATTTGGGTTTGATAGCTTAACGAGCCGAGCCCGAGCCGAGCCTCGCTCGGTTCGATAATTCAATAAGGAGCTCGATAAGCAATATATACATATAATATTTATATATTGATATATAATACAAAATCTAGTCATTTGCAATTTTTCCTTCACTAACTTTGCCATTCTCACGAGTCAGTAGTCATGGCCAATTCTCAAAATCTCATTCCCGCCCATGCATTTGTTAAAAAAATAGTAATTTTTTCATTTTTTATAAGATTGTTATAATATATCTTGTAATTAAGCTTTTATATATAACTTGGATACTGGTCTATTAATAAGGAACATAGTCTTCGTAGAGCAGGTCGTAGGTTTGAACTTGTTTGTGCACTTTTTCCACCAAAAAGCATCATTTTGCTTAACTAGCCCGACTTGAGCTTGAGCCCAGACCTGACTCGAGCTTTATCAAGCCCAAACCAGCTCGATAAGGGGCTCAAGCTTATCGAGCCCGAGCCAGAGCTAGAAGACTGATTCAACTCGTTAACTCGATAGCCAGCTTTACCTATATTCGTATCTGTATCCATCCGTTTGCATCCATACTTCCAAGGGTACTCGATTTAGACCGGTATCTCGTATATTTCAACATGTGATGGGCACCTCTATCTAAAGAAGAGTGATTACATGTCAGTAACTTTCCATTGTCATACAATTTCATCACAAATTTAATTTATTATACTATCATGAGTATTCTTGATCGAGCAATTCACACGGTAAAAGGTCAAAAATACTTGGATTTTGTGTGAACCGCTCGATCTTGATCGAGCGGTTCACGACACCTCCCATGTTATAACCGGCCTCTACAATACTACAAAGGAGGGAGCGGATCCTCTGCTGTGCAGCAGGGATCTACTGTAATCCGAGAGGGAGTTCGAGCCGCTCGATCGAGATCGAGCGATTCGCACGATAAGGGCCCACAAAACCCCTGATTTCGTGCGAGCCGCTCGCCTCTCGGGTTACAGCAGATCCTTGCTGCACAACAGAGGATCCGCTCGGCATTCTCCATTTGGGCTTGTGGGGTTTTGTCTCTTTAATTACCACTGTCAAAAGACTGAGAATCAATCTTCATCCCCTCCAACTCCAACTATGGGTTGCATGGGATTCAAGAAGAGACAACTACCGAAAATAAAAATGTTCGAAAAACAACGTGCAAACAACGTTGAGACATGTCAAGTCAGTGGGGGAATACTTGGTAAAAAAAACTTCCTTGTTCCCGAGAAAAATACGAGGAAAATCAAAAAAATTCATTATGGTTCCCAGGTCTATAGATGTTGTGTTCCGAAGAATTGGATTTGTCATCCAAAAGGGATTGACGGCGCAGCTGTTGCCCGTCTCCCAATAGTTTCGTTGTAATATGTTCTGATTCAAGATAAAAAAAACTTACCGGGAAAACATGCAGAAGAGGGAGCTATATATTCTGGAAAATACACGATGAACAAACGCCTCACGGCAAACATGAAAAGCAAAGGAGAGAAAAGCTGGGAATGATTTGTGCTAAGGATCTGGTCCGGCAATCTCAGGTGAATAGGGCGAAGGTTCTTCTGCGGCATTGCCGTGAGGTCACCGGAGCACCACTCATGGTAGAAAAATGCCCAACATATCCTGATCAAGATAATCAAACCCTGATTAGGGGGGTTTTCATTAAACTTTCATCAGAAATTCTGGACTAGAATTTTTTACCCAAGAATATCCTACTTTCTTTGATTGCTTGCTTGTAAATAGGGATGAGCATATTTTTGGATCGGCCTGACTCAGCTCGATAAAGTCTGAGCCTGGCTTGAACCCGAACAATAATGAATGGGTTCGGATTTGATTTTTGGTTTGATCCAGTTTTCGGGTCGGGTTCGAGTAAGCTTAGGCCTGAGCTTAAAGCTCGTGGGTCGGCCCGAGTATAGGCTCGATTGTCGGCTCGCATATAGGCCCGTGATTTTTTCCATCTGGAATTTATGATTTCTAATGTCACAGTGGATCTTCTTTTTTAAATTGCCATTATTTTATAATGTTTAGACATCAACCATGTTCATGTTTTGAAGAAATACATATTCAATCTGTATATTTGCATATTAAATGTGTATTGTATTCACGGTTAAACTAAATTTCCCTCTGATAGTGGAAAAAACTACCGGAGAGGGGGAGCCACCCCTACAAAAGATAGGAGGGAAATTCTAATATTCGCATTCGTATTCATATATTTGTTTTCATACATAAGTATAGTAATATATTTATTTATAACTATATGTAACAACATTTTATGATTGCATTCACCATTGTTGATATAATTCTTATGAAATTATTACATCTAGTATACCTATTTTATGTGTAAAACATCCAAAACATGTAAAATTTTGTCATTCTATTAAAAAAATCTGTTATTATTCGTATGCGATTCGTATTTGTTTTACATTTGTATTCATTTTTAAGAATATGGTAACACATTTTTTACATCCGTCAATATTCGTATCCGCATTCGTATTTTAAAATAGATAAGGATATGATTATATCTATAATATCAGTATCCGACTGTTTGCATCCCTACATGTAAATATGAGCAGGTACAAATTCCAGGATATAACCATCTGTTGCTGGCTATAATACCAATTATTTGTTTCACCTTCCTTTTAAGATAGAAGATTCTACTTGGAAGCAACGCAGATTTATTTTAACGTTCTTTGTTTTCATAATTAATATTATTTCTGCACGTCGTTTTCGATTTACTTGCT
The DNA here is from genome assembly GCA_037367405.1 of Ottelia alismoides. Lineage (NCBI taxonomy): Eukaryota > Viridiplantae > Streptophyta > Magnoliopsida > Alismatales > Hydrocharitaceae > Ottelia > Ottelia alismoides. The sequence continues at coordinate 28,140 of JAZKJV010004178.1, read as the reverse complement.
GTATGTTATTGTGTATTAGACATAAGAATGTGAGGTAAATGTCGGAATGGAGGTTATTTGGGTCAAACCAAATAACCTAATCGAATCGTTTGATATGGGTCAAATGATTTGAGTTATTTGGGTTTTAAACCGGAATTAGATCCAAATCATTTTATTTATATGGATACTGGGTGGGTGATGATTTTGATAGTGTCCACCGACCCACCCAAGTAACCCGAACAATTAATATGGGTGACCAGTGGTTTGACCCACCCGACCCGACAAAAAAATCATAAGAATATATTACGTATACATATATACACACGCATATGTGCACAATATTTATACAATTATAAAGAATATTTAATTCTATTTATACACTTATTAATAAATGATAACGACCAGAAACATAATCGCCTAATAAATTTCACGACATTTATGTGAATTAAACACATGTTGCCATGTTGAAAAGTGGAATCCAATTGAAAAAACATGATTACTTGAACGATGGTTACTCTATTGTAATTTATTACTTATTAACAAACAAATAAGTCATCAAAACTCCCGTTAAATCATGGGCTTTTGTAGAGAGGTAAGCTTGAAACTAATTTAGGAAAAGTGATTTGCATGATTATTAAGTGGTAACTTTAGCCAATTTGATTAATTTAGTTTTAACTCGAACCAAACCAATGATCCGAATAGCTCAATCTGAAGTAATTCAATTGGGAGATGGGTTCTATTTTCCAGCTAAAATCGAATTCAACCCGAACCGAAAGTAAATGTATGAGTTAGAATGGTTTGTGTGCTTTGTGGGAAACTTAACCTAACAATAAGCAGGTGAAGCTCGACCCGATAATAAATGGGCTTGAGCTTTAATGGGCTAAATGGGCCCACCTTATCTGACCCGATGTCCAAGCTTTGATCATATGTAGTGATATTTTTTTGGTTATAGAATAAAAAACCAGTATGTAATATAGTGCTGATTTCCCTCCATTTATCTCACAGTCATTGGTATTAAGTTCGTGTTGGCAGTAGGATGCAAACGGTCGGATACGGATACAGATATATGTATTACTATATCTTTATCTGTTTTTTAATACGAATACAAATGCGGATACGGATATTGACAGATATTAAAACTATCTTATCATATTCTTAAAAAACGGATACGGATGTAAAATAGATACTGATCGCACACAAGTAATATTAGAAATACTCTATAGATTCGACTTAAATATATAAGAATTGGATGGAAAACACATGATATTAATTTAATAAACGTATTTGTATCATAAAAATTATATAAATATAGTAAAGGAAGGTAGAGAATTATATTATATATGGTTAAAATAAATCTATGGCTATATTTATATACGAAAACGGATATACGGATAAGGATATGGATGTTTGCGGATATCAAAACGATATCCATATCTGTATCTATTTTAAAATGGATACGTATACGAATGTCAAAATATGTATAAAACGGATACGGTGACGGATCAGATACGTACGTATATATCCGTATCCGTTTGCATCCCTAGTTGGTAGGGATGAAAACAAATGTGAATATATTCGTATCCGATCCGCGATCGTATTCGTTTTATATATATTTTGACATTCGTATTTGTATTCGTTTTAAAATGGATGTGGATATGGATATCACTTTGACATTCGCTAATATTCGCATTCGTATTCGTATATTCGTTACATAAGTATAGTAACAGATTTATTTATAACTATGTGTAACAATATTTTATGATTGTATTCACCATTATTGATATAATTGTTATAAAATTACTATATCTAGTATATTTATTTTATGTGTAAACCATCATATATAAACATGTATATTTTAGCTAATCTATTAAAAAATTTGTTATTATTCGAATCCGATTTGTATTAGTTTTTAAGGATATAGTAACACATTTTTCACATTCGTCAATATTCGTATCCGCATTCGTATTCGTATTTTAAAATAGATAAAGGTATGATTATACATATATTCGTATCCGTATCCGACCGTTTTCATCCCTACTAATTGGCAGTCCGTCTATAATACTTTTATCCTGATATCAACAAGAGCATGTAATTTTAGTTGTCCTCTAATATTAAATTGCATTGCTAATACTACAAAGTGTGTTCCCAAAAACCACGGACAAACTCAAGGATTTTCACTAATGCGAGATCAAACAGAATAAGAAAATTACATCCTTTTATTATATACATAGATAGAAAAAATCATGTTATTTGTAAAATATCAATATAAATACTTGACAATGAAATTATCAATTATACTGTTATTTTATATACATTAATATTAAAATTTACATCTTTTTAAAAATATAAACATTAATTACTTGACTACCAAAATTATCAATTAGAATTTTTTAAATCAAATATTTTCAAAAATTAATGTGATTAGCTAAAATATCAAAAAATAGTCATAGATAAATGTCGTTATATGCACGGTCATTAATGATACATTAAAGAACATGACATTCGTTATTAATTTCAAGTATGTAAATAATACGACAATGAATAATATTGTCAAAATATAATTAGCAAAGGACAATCTAGTGACAGATTTCAAAATATATAACTATACACCCATTTTGTTGTAATATATATTATTTAATCTCAAATCTCATGATAGTATACTATTTATATAATTGAAAATATATTATCTATCATGACAATAAAATGAGTTTATGGTGATGCTTTTTTTAAATCTATCACTGTATCATCCATTTTAAATTGATAATCGTGTTATTATTTGTTGTAAAATTGTTTTTTATAGTTGAAACTCAAGACAAATGTCATATTGGTTCCCATATCATTAGAATTGGTCTATATAGAAATGCTTCTCCATTGTGTTTCAAAATTTCAGCAAATATTTGCTTAATTCTAAACTAAAAAATTGACGACAATTAGTTGAAATTTGAAACAGGTACAATAAATAATCGTTAGTATATGAACAATCACAAAGATACGATACCATGTATATAGTATTTTAATTCAAGTCGAAATAATAATTTTACAACAAATAATGTCGCCATTACATATATTAATGGATTTTCTTATAGTGTATTAATTAGTCTAACTAACAAGTTTTTCTATGGGCTGGATGGCATTTTTTTTGAACATTTCAAGTGAAAAAGGAAAACAATACTTTTTTTCGTTTAAGAATATAGCAGAATAAATAGAAAATAAAAAAAATATTTTTTGTGAGAAATAGACACTCTTTAATTAATTGATTAGAGTGCATGTAATTGTATTATGTACATGTTGAAAAGAGGGAGAAATCTTGTATAGAGAGAGATGGATATCACGTGATCGAGAGATAGAGAGATTAACTATAAGAAAGTTGATTAATAGAGGTAATTAAGAGATTAAGTAAATAGAACTGTAAATAAAGTTGTAAAGAGTATCGGATTGAGGGGGTGGAAAGTCTCTAAATTATAGGAAAAATTTCAACCTCGGATGATCTGTCCTCCTACTCCATCACTGGCAAAAACAAAGGAGTCATATTTTTTCTTTGTTTATCTACAACGACTTCGTCGTGATGTCGATTTTTTAAAGTCTATTAGAAGTGTTTAAAATATTTGAGAGGATCTTCTGCTGTGCTGTGGTGCTGTGACTGTTGTGGTCGCATCGAGCAGTTCACACGATTTTGCACGTCATTAATCTACACTAAAAGGAAAACAAGTTGTGGCTACAAAACTATGCCCACAGATATGGGGTTTGTAGCCACATAATTGGGCTCTGGCCACAACATGTCGTGGTCAGTAGCTGTAGTTATAAGTCTCGTCGTGGGAGTTCTCTAATTACGAATATGCCGTGGCCACTACAAGTAACCACAGAACTTGTCGTGGCTACAACTCTTGTATGAAGACTTTGGCCACGGATTGTAGCTATGAGAAATTAGTGACCACGGAATTATCGTGGCCATAAGTTTTCGTAGCCACATTATATGGCCAGAACTCATTTTTCTTGTAGTCTTACGAAAAGTGTAAAATCCGCTACAAGAAATTTGACCTAAGGCAACGAATAATTTACTATTCGTTGTCATATCTTCCGTAGTTAAATATATAACAACGAATATTATGTGTTGTTTGCTTTTTTGAATTCGCAACGAATAATGGTATCCGTTGTTATACTTCTCGCAACGAACACTAAAAGAAAAATGACTTGTGGCCACATTCCGTGGCCACTAGTTTTTCATAACTACAATATGTGGTCAGAGTCTTCATATAAGAGTTGTGGTCACGACAAGTTCTGTGATCACTTGTAGTGACCACGACATATTCGTGGTTAGAGAACTCTCGTGACGAGACTTGTAGCTACGGCTACTGGCCACGACGTATTGTTGCCAGAGCCCAATTCCGTGACCACAAACCCCACATATGTGGGTATAGTTATGTAGCCACAACTTATTTTTCTTGTAGTGGAATCATGTAACAACGATTATTCCTTGAGTTTTTCTCCTAATCGTTGCTAAATTTGGCAATGATCAGTGTGAATTTTAACCAAATAATTCAACGAAAAATTCGTTGTTATATGAACCTTTAACAACGAATATGACATTTACTGTTAAATACTAGTATAAAATATGATTTGACAACGAATAATATTCGTTGTTAAATCTTTAACATTGAAAGATATGGTAACGAATATTCAAATTATCCGTTGCCTTAGGTCCAATTTCTTGTAGTGATCATACGAACCGCTCAATGAAGATCTGCCGCCCTTCCGCCTGCAGCGGCCCTTCCGCCTCTATAATACCACAATGGATCACATCAGACGAAAGAGCTATCAAATGTCCAAATGCTTAGGTCCCATCTCACGTTTTTGTCCCATAAGAGCCCCCTCAATAACGCCGTCTCAATTTCTGTACCCAATCTCTCTACCACCACATAAATTCACAATTATTCCAAATTTAAAAAGGATCGCATTGACCAGGAAAGTGTGCAACTTAAATTCACACGATCAAATCATTACCGAATCATGCTTGTCAATTAGTGAGTATACAAAAATCATTCTAACAAGGATTCAGAAAATCCATTCAAACTGAGCGTAACATCATTATATCACCAATAAAGATATGATTGCAAAAGATAAATAACTAATTCAATAAGATTTACATGGTTCTAGTGGACATACATGTATCCTTCATGTTCACGCAATAATTGTTATCACATCGAATATCTTACGAAACTGCTGCATGACTTATCTGCATGATCAACTTTGTCCTGCATCTAAAATAAATAAACATAATTTTGCATGAGCCTAATGCTCAGTATTATCAAGGTCCATGCATGGAAAATGTATATATGTGAAGAAAAAGATATCTATTTTTTTCATAATTTAAGCATATATGCTTGTTATGAATTTATTATGAATAATTATTGTATAACTAAATATAAATACCATATATGTAATCCGCAGAAATCATAGAAGCGCCGCACTGACTCTGAATAAGATGTCAAGTTTGTGTATATCGAATAGGAATTACAACTAACTTGCAACTAACCTTCTTGGTTGTGTGACGCTTAGGGGTGGATGTTTTGTTTGAAAGGTTTTAGCTATAAGTATTAATTATTTTTAAAAAAAGGGTATTTCGTTTGAAAAATTATAAAAGCATGTAAGGCATCGTGATAGGCATTACTTTTCTTAAATCAACCAATGGTTGGGGTAAGAGGGGTTTAAAAAGGTTAACTTGGATGTTTACTGATAGCTTTTAAATAAAATTATATATAATATGCTCTAATGACAACAAATGAATTCTTATATATTATTTATTCACGGATTGAACTTATCAGATTTTTACAATAATATGATCCGATTCATAAATGAACGGAATTGTAAAATTTCAGTCGAATCCCATCTATTGGACTTATAAATCCAAACGGACCATGTTTACCCTTGTGTCCTTTATAATTTTCTTATAAGCCTCTAACTTTTTGCATTACAATTATGTCTTTATATTATAATAAACTTTGCATTATTACCCTTCTGTTATACATGGGTGCTGGTGCAATAAAGGAATCACATTACTGTGAATTGTGTTAGAATATAGGGCCAATTATAATTAAAAAAAGTTAGGGCATAAATGCTAATAGAAGAACTAGAGAGGATACATGTTTAAAATTTTCTTTATATTTTTACTTGGGTATAATTGCCAATTTTTAAATATTATAATTAGGAATTTTTTCTTGCACTCTCCTCAATATTATATAGTTACATATATTATTTTAAAACTTATAATAGCGCATATATGCCCTTAGTATATTTATAATATATGCTAATGTCTATTGGTCATCCACTACCCAAGCAATCTTGCACAATGACTCCGAAATGCAACATATGATATGCAATCATATAACATATTTTAATATATATTTATACATAAAATGATTCATGTCTATGCAATAAACATGCATACATTTAGTAATTTTGACATCAATATCTATATGCTCAAAAAATAAACATAACAATATTCGCATCTATATGCACAAAAAAATAAAAAAATTCCGTAACTATATGTGCATCCGCAAAAAAAACAAAAACTCATATCCTTTTGTGTATCCATAGCTATCTATATCTACTTAAAAATGGATACATACATACATAAATAGGAATAAATGGGGATGCCCCATCATGGCTGCTCCCCTCCATTTTTTGTCCATTTTTTCTATTTTTTTTGGAAATACCGCTATGTATATTCATCTCTATATCCCTCCTAGACGCCATTTGAATTTCGTCAGAAACAGAGACTCCTACGACCTCCATTAAGACAATCATTTTTTAATGGTCACCGATTTTTTAAATTGACCCCATCTGAATGGAGGTCAAATGAGTCTCTATTTCTGACGAAATTCGAATGGCATATAGGAGGGATATAGGGATGAATATACATGGTTATATTTTAAAAAAAAAATAAAAAAAGTTACGAAAAATGGGGTGGGGGCAGCCCCATACATCCCATATATATGTATATGTATATGATATCTTTTGAATGGGATAGGTCCTTCCATACCTAAGGAAGGCCAGCGATCCCAGCCCTCTGCAATTAGATATATTAATATTATTTATAAATTACGTAAAAATTCATTTTGATCTTTATATATTATCAAAATATACTATCTAACCACCTCAATTAACCTCTCCATTAATATGTCATCTTAATTGCTTATTCAAAATTAGAAAGCCTAATTATTTTGGCATGTTGACGACGACTATCGGAGGAAGAGGAGGATGGCAGTGATGACGCTGATCTCCGAGCAGGAGAAGGTGAATTTTTTCTCTAGTATGATGATGCACGATCGAGGTACATGCAGAGGAACTTGCAGAACAGACTGATCTCGTTCTCCTTGCAGTCCACTTTCAATATCCATATTGCATGGAGGAACATGATGGAGATGGCAGCAGGTAGCCATACGATGAGGAGGATAAGGGAGTTGCCTGATGATGGCACTACAGAGGCCAACAAAGTGATTGGTGTGTCGACAGAGGCGAGCGAGAGGAAGAGGAGGACAATGACGATGATGACACTTGCGTAGAGGAGCACATGGCCTTGATGTTGCTGTTAGTGATGCTTTCCTTCGTTGCATCGTTGTTGCGGTCCTTGCAGGTAACGATGGTGATGCCGCATATGATGGCAACAAGGGCAATCATCGATATAGAGATGATGATTAGACACTTCTTGGAGTGGTTCTCAACATCATGCGTGGCCTCATCGGAAAGACATAAGTGTGTGACACACGTAGTTGCCGGGGGATGATGCCACGACTCTCTGAGAAGTTCTTCATGCAAGCGGCGATAACAATGCGTAGATTGGATGGCGATGTATGTAGCATAATGGCGACAACCAATGAAGCCATGCAACCGTTATATCTTATATATTTCATGTGTATTATACAATTTTGATGTATATTATACATATTTGATGTGTATTTTTGCCTATCAATTGGATGCGAATGACAATTGTATTTTTTTTATATATTTTGTATATTTGAGGTGTATAACACATTTTGGATGTGCATTATACATTTTAAATGTGTATTATACATTTTGGAAGTGTATTATAGGTATTGCAAACATGTATTCTACATTTATGTAAAATGGATTATAAATTTCACATAAATCATCGAAACCTAAAAATTACTAATATATTGTTAATATGAATTGTATTCTACAAAAAAACATATAAATTTTACAAATGACTAATGAATTTTGAATGAACCACAGATTCTGAAAAAACATACAATTGTTACAAACGAAACCGCATATTCTACAATAAAACATGTGAGGATATAAATATCTTCCTCACGTAATGTCATCAAAAACTGAATATTATTTAAATAAATTATTGCGAAAAAAAATCAAAACTAGATCTAACTAAATTTACTATTTCAAAATATTAAAAGGTATGTACATTAATGCAAAAGATGATAATCATAATATCTTTTTGGACAAACAAATTGATGATTACGTTAGATTTTAATTTAATGATTACGATCGTTAACCTTCTTTATCAATGGAATGACCATGTCCTATATATTGTAAGTATCCCATATATATATATATATATATATATATATATATATATATATATATATATATATATATATATCAAGGGATTGGGGAGCCTACACCCATGTGTAGGTAACTTTCCTACACCCACATCTTGTTTCCTAATTGTTTTGATTTTTTTTGAAATGGATCTTTAGGGGGATTTACTTAGTAAGTGTTTCAAATTTCATGTAAAACAGACATTCCTAACAGCTCTATCGGATGGGGCCGATTTCAGCAAATTTCAGACCGTTAAAATTTGACTGTCATGATGGATAAGTTAGAAGTCTCGAAATAACTTGAAATTTGAATGACAACATTGTGATGTATTGTGATCTAAATTCCTCAAGGAATTATCTCAAAAAAATAAAAAAAATTAAGGGAACAAGAGGTGGGTGTAGGAAAGTTACCTACACATAGGTGTAGGCTCCCTTTTCCCATATATCAATATTGGATTGTAATCTCTATTTTTGGTAATACATATAATCTTATTTGTAACATGAATGTTTACATCCTTATTTTGGTATCTTACAAAGTATAACTACTGTCAATCTTACCTTATAAATCATGTTTGAAGCGAAGGTATTTCGAAAATCAAGAGGGATCTAAATATTTATACATATGCCCCTTTGGGTCTACATGTAAGCTTCCTTCCCTTTTTGGCATGATGCATAGCGTCCTTTTAAAAATGTGAGTAATATTTATTCATTCACTAGTAATAAACACAACAATTTTCCAAATAAAACCAAATCAAGCCATTTATTAAAATAATGATATTCACAAAAATAACAGGACGTTCAGAGTGCGAGGGCCTTCCATATGCAGAAATTTGCAAATTAAAAAAAAATAGCGCAGCAAACATCAATGGGGCCCGCGGAGTCACTTCTCCACCACTCGTGCAATCCACGTCGTCAAGCTCGGCCATCTGACGGCTCACAGTGCTGGACTTCCCGTTCTTGCATCCACGTCGCCGGTCGTCTCCCGGAAGTCAAGCGCTTCATCCCCCCCACCGCCGGCGCCGTCACCACCGCCGGCGCCACCTCCTTATTTTCCTTCCTTTCCTCCACCCCATCGGAATCCTCTTCCACGCACTCCACCGCCACCGTCCGCCTCCTCCTGCAGCAGCAGGAGAAGGCCCTCGAAATGCAACAATCCCAACAATCCACTCTCCCGTGCTCCGCCGCCTCTTCCGATCTCTTTTCTCTCTCCGTTCGAACGTTCCCAAAGCACGAAACCTTCGGGGAGGAGGGCTCTTCATGACGGAGAGTCCCTTTCTCGATCTCTCTGGGTATGATGGACGGGGGGGCCGCCTGGCGTCCGGACCTTCTTGCGCTGCGGGCAAGGTGGGGGAAGGTGGTGACATGGACGTCGGGAAGACCGAGAATGCGCTTGGAGTTGGAAGTGGGGAGGCTTTTGGAACTGGAGGTGGCGATGGTGGGGGGAACGGGAGGGTGGAGGGACTTGGGGTTGGTGGTGCCTTTGGTGGAGCCGTCCCGCTTGAGGAGGGGGAGGTTGGCGTTCCGTTCCATCCAGTTGGAGGCGAGCTCCTTGGGAATGTTGTAGGACTCCGGCGGCCGATCAGTGGCGTTGCACGGTTCGTCGTCCGTCGGAGATGGTTGGGAGGTGTCTTGCGCAAGCGGCAGCATCTTGCTCCAGAACAGAGACTACGACGACGACGAGAGAGCAGAGAAGACGAAAACGTTGTGGAGGGTTGAATCTTTTTGCATGTTTGAAAAAAAATGAAAATCCTTGTAAATTTGCACAAACAACCACGAAGTCGGGAAGATTTATCTTTTTGATCCAAAATTTGAATTATTATCGAAGTGGCAGGGGACATGGTCAAACGCGTCTCATGAATTTGGAACGAGTGGATCCGATTAGCCTGATTTCGAGGTTAGTCTAAATAATGTGGTGAGCACATGCTACCTGAGGGACATGTTTTTTTTTTGCACAACGTAATTACCTTACCGATCTTGTAAATTACTCTAAGAATTCTCACGGGCTTCAAACAGATTAACCGGAAAGGTCATAGGGTAATAGTTGTCAAGTTTATGGTGTCGAGGGGGGAATTAGGTTATTTCAAAGATCGTGAAGGTAATTGACAAAGTTTATATGGTATGCCATTTTTTTGCTGCCTGAGCATATCTGATTTCTAAATGACTTCCCGTTAAGTTGCTGACGATATTGAGGAAGTTTCTAAATGAGAGACTTCAATGAATATACAATATCGAAAGATACCATTAGAGCAGATCGTCCGGTCCGGATTCAACCTGCCACATTATTTATTTATTTTTACAAAATTGTTGTACAAATTTAAAGGGATAAATTGAATTTAGCAGCTTCCATCTTGATCCAATGTCAGTAACTATTTCAACTTTACGGTTAAAGGTTGTATGAATATTTAAATGAGAAAAGGAAGCCTACTTCATGAAGTAGATAACCTTCCCTACTTCATGCTTATTTTTGACATTTTTTTCATTTTTTTTGGAAAATATCTCCATAGCTTTTCATCATTGTATCCTCCTAATATGTCATTACAATTTCGTTGAAAACGGAGACTCATATGCCCTGTATCTAGAATAGTTTATCGGTCTTAGAATTGCTATAATTGACTTATTCTGGATGAGGGGCATATGAGTCTCTGTTTCTAACAAAATTTGAATGACATATTAGAGAGATATAGCTATGAAAATTCATACTGATTTTTTTTTTGAAAAAATAAAAAAATTTGTCAAAAATGAACATGAGGTAGGTAAGGTTACATACTTCATGAAATAGGCTCTCTTTCCTCATTTTAAATCGCTTTTAAATTCCTTTAGTATTAACTATTTCTTCGACCGTTACAATAAGATAGCTACATACGTATAGATTCAATTTCTACTATCTCAGATCCACGATGGAAGATCGATGGAAGGGAATGTTGGTACTCGAACCTTCGAGGTCGGGCTTGGCTATCTCTATATGGCTATGTTCCTGCACAGAATGTGGAGGCTCGAGCTGTAGCATTCAGTGAATAGTGAATTATAGAGAGGAAGTGGAATACATGTGAGCTAATTGGCATACGTCGATGTGGAGATCTCTAGAGCTTTGACCGTGAAATCGACTAGAGATGGAGGGCTGCAGCGGAGATAGAAAGGAAGCGGGAAGAGAGATCAGTTGATGATGGTTGAAGAGGACGAGGTGTTGGATTCAATCGGAGAAGAAGAGGGATTTGTAGAGAGTTCAATATGGGAAGACAAAAAAGAAGAAGGAGAAAATGAGGGATAAGAGAGTTGTAGCTGGATTGGTTTGGGTGTCATGGGAGTATGCAAATCTCAAGGAGCTCAAGGTGTTATCGCCTTGGTCTAGTTAGCTGATGAAGGTCAAGAAAGCTTGGCGGGATCATGGAGTTGTTGCAATGACGCTGGACAAGTCATGGTTGTGAAGTCGGTTACAGAACTAGGTCGAGGGATGGAAATTATGCTTCCATCCCGCTCAAGCGTATGGAGATGCAGATCTCCACAACGAAGACGATGATGAATACATGGATGATCTATGGGATGAAGAAGCGTAATTCAGAATTGTGCACTCACTAATAGCATTATTCATGAAAAGCCATCTAGTATGGTAGAGAAGCATTATGTATAGTTATGTCTACTCATGCAGATCTTAGTGAGAATTTGTATGGATTTGTCTACTGTTGCATATATGAATAATGTTATGTAACAAGAGGTCTTTCCTTGTATGGTCACGGTAAAATGCAATTTTTGTATGGTTGTGCACTTTTTGTATGCAAGTACATCATTTTGTATCGATCTTTATAGTGTTGTAGATATGAACAAAGTTTTGTACTCAAGTGCATGCTATTCTTTGTATTTGATGTAAATTTTGTGTATGCTAAAGTAGTATTTTGTATATATGTCTCAACTATTGCAGATATGCATGAGTATTATTTTTTGATGCTGGAGAAGGGACATTACAAGGAAAATACGTTGTGGCTACAGAACAATGCCCACGAATGTGGAGTTTGTGGCCACGGAATTGGACTCTGACCACAACACCTCATGGCCCAGTAACTGTAGCTACAAGTCTCGTCGCGAGAGCTTTCTAACCACGAATATGCCGTGGCCACTACAAGTGACCACAAAACTTGTCGTGACCACAACTCTTGTATAAAGACTTTGACCTCGGATTATAGCTACGAGAAACTAGTGGCCACGAAATTATCGTGGCCACATGTTTTCGTAGCCACATTCCGTAGCCAGAACTCATTTTTCTTGTAGTGGGACCTTTTGTATGCAAGTGCACGTTTTTGTATAACCTAGAAGCATATGGTATGTATCTGTCTACTATTGTATATATGAGTGACGATATGTATCAAGAGGCCTTCTACTATAGTTGATATAATTTTGTATGCAAGTGCATCCTTTTGTATTATAACGAAGAAATTTGTATAGATGTGCCTATGACTGCACATGTGAGTTGAAAATGGTATGAATTTGTCTTAGAGGAGTTGAAAATGGGCCGACAATTCCTCGATATTTTTCAAAACCTATGTTAAATTATATAAGTACACCTAAGGGTAACAAATCGAGATTTCCTTCTTGCCATTCCTATTGAGGGCCTTGAAATGTATATCTCGCCCATTGAATATCATACTATTCTCAAGCATCGTTTCAAGATTCCTCTATTCCCAATAGTTGAGGCTTGTTCACTATATCGCAAATTCTGTCTATACGCTTTTGGGGAGCATGCAGTTCATTATTATGAACTTTCAGGTTTTAAATATTAACATGATTTTGTCAGGGATGCCCTTTATAATATAATCAGATATGCTGGGGTTGCTTCAAAGAAAAAATCACTTATGAATTTTTTGACTGATCCACAGGAGGGGAGATCGACACTCAGACAGTCGATGTTTTAATATTTAGATGGGTTGGAGGAAAAAATACATGTGCTAATTTGACTGGAGTTTCTCCATTGACAAGTCTGATAAAGAGCGATTTTATTGCGGGTACGATGCATCAAAAGCTGCCCTAGCTAAAGTTGCTAAGCTTGATAAGACTTGTATTGACAATTAACATGTATTCATTGCTTTTGATATTGATACCTTAGGGTTCTGGACAACTGAAGCGATAGAGCTCCTCAAGGGTGTCCAAAAAATTATGCATAACAATGTTATGATTCTCAGGTCTATGGATGTTGTGTTTCGAAGATCTGGATTCGCCATCCAAAATATCGGATTTCCTCGTCCGATGTGATTCCCAAAAGTACGATTATTCCCATCCACATGCATGCCTGATGGGAATTCATCTCTTATTCCAGTGCTTATTCTCTAAACGAACATGGCCTGAGTGATCGAACTTTGGGCCCTTAGGTTGTTGCACAAAATGCGGAGCAATCATGTTAATGTTGTTTAAGGAAAGAGTTCTATGATCTGAGCGGAAATATCCAAATAATAAACTCTGTAGTTTGGATGGAACTGTTAAGTTACCATTTCTAAGAAATGTGCCACTATTCTTTCAGTCCCATCTATTTGGCCAACATCAACAATATTTTCGATAATAAAACATCTGCTTTAGCTTTACATTTGTTGGAGCCTCCATAGACTCAAAGATAACCATGCCACAATGTACATATTGCTTTCATATACATGTGCAAATATACCATAGGACTGGTTGTTTAGTACGGTTTATGAAGTATATGGAATGCATGGTTTAAAAAATCGGATCGAACTGGCCGGTCGGATCGGAAACAGGCCTCGATCCAATCGGTTTGATCGGTTTTATGTAATTAGTTTTTGAAAAAAATAAAAAAAAATCGGGTCCGACCGCTTGTCGGATCGGGTGGTTCCGGATTGACCCAATTTTGATGGTTTAGTATATTTTCAAAAAATAAAGGTTTAAATAATGAAATAATATGATTTTTTATCACTTGCGCCCTTCTTAACTTCTGCAATTTCAGTTATGTCACTCTCATTTTTGGAATATAACTTGTGCCATTACTTTCTTAAAGTAATTTTCTAGAAGCAACTATAAACAAATTATTACAATATTATATTCATATATAATACTAGAAAATGGGACTACCATTTGTAGAGTTTTACTGAAAAAAGACAATCATGTTATTTTACTAAATGATTTGACATTTTAAACGATTATTTCATTGATATACAAATACATATTTACATATATGTATTCGGTTTTATTGGTCAAAAACCTGTTTGACCGGTCGGACCATTAAATTAAGCTCGGTCTGTTTTTTTCCGAATCGATAGGAATAATGACGTCATGCTGACATCATCACTGGTCTGACCGGTTTGGACCAAACCAAAAACTAACCGGTTAATTCTTCGATCCAGTTTTTAAAACCTGATGGAATGGTCACTCTTCTTTTCTGATTGAAAATTAAAGGGTTTTAAACTACAATATTTCTTTTGTAAAATATTTCTGAAATTTGTTTAGTATTTTTATTTTGTGAGATGTATTTTTTGATGATCTTAAAAAAACGAAAATTGGTATTCTTCGGATTTGGCTATTGATTTTGGCATCAATCTAGCAAGAAGGAAAATGTCATTGATCTCTTTGAGTGTCGATGATGAGATGGTGTTCATGTAGGAAAAGGTCACTAAGTAATGGATTGAGTTTCCTGTATACTTAATTTATAGATATTAATTTCATTGTCTTGGCAAGTTGGAGTTGTTCAAAAGTTTAATCTTTTAGCAATAATGAAATGTTGTAATAGATACTTGCTATCGTTTATATTAGGCGTTTCTCTAAATAAAAGATATGTCATGTGATGCTTCGCTATTTATTTGGTAAGCATGGCATGTTTGGCTTTTGCAAGTCGATTTTTTTATAAGCATTGTATGTTTTGCTTTTGCCAGTTGAAAAAAAATACTTGCATTGAAGATGATGTACCTACATATTTATTGAAGAAATACTTTGATGAGACATGCAACAACTAATTAATTGTATCATCATATATATGTAGTGATTTCTGACATGAGATTCTTCATTGTATCATCATATAAAGGTGCGTTTGGTATGCGGGTTAGAGCATGTTAAACTGGCAGAGGGTAAGCCGTTTTTGTGTTTTGTTGTTTGGATAGATGATTAAACTAAAGGTAGGTTAGAAGTGGATTTGTTGTGATATGATTGTATTGAAGTTTGAAAAAGTGTGCAGTAATTGTTATGTGATTGTATTGAAGTTTGGAAAAGTGAGTATAAATGGAGTAGTTTGTAATTTTTATATGATATGATGGCATAATATATTATTTATTGATGGAATTGATAATGGAGAATTGATTTATTTATTTTTTTTAAAAAGATAAAAGGTGGGCCCACTTAGGAGGGACAAAGGGTGTGGTAAGGGACGGGTCCTAAGGGCCAGTTTGGTAACTGGATCGGGGTACTCCTATGAATAGTAATCTGTGTGGAAACCTGGGAGGGTTGGAACGATGGGTATACCCGTGTACACCATCTACTCAAGTGGCCCTAACTCTCGTGTAAAGCACTGGGCCCCATTAGTAATTATCAAAACCTGAGTTGTGGATATGTCTTATTATTTTTTCTTGTTGATAAATAGGGAAAATAATTCTACCATAATATTTGAAGATAATCGACATTACACTATTGGTTATTAATCCACATACAAATATATTTAGTTCCAACCGCATCTGTAATTTCCCTCGGAGACTCTTCTTCTTCTTCTTTTACTAAATTTTCATGATTACATTATACTTCTATACTTGCCTACAGAGTGATAATAAAAGTATTATGATTAGATCATATCGTTGCATATTAGGTGGATAATAGGTGCATATTAGGTGGATATTAAGATCGTATCATTGAACATCAAAGGTATTAGGATTAGAGTCAAATTAAGATTAGGAATCCTAATGTAATTGGACTCCTAATCTTAATAGTAATTGAAATCTATTCTATTTATATTCTTATTGAAAATGTAACCCCTAGAGAGGACAAGAGAGAAGAGAGAGAGAGAGAGCGAGGGAATGGAGAGAGGCGTACTCGATCCTTTCATAGTGACATTTCTTCTCCGATGATCATGAGAGGTGACCGACCACCACTATATCTGATTGCTCTTTTCTTCACGTACTTTTGTGGTGATGGTTGATTGCACATCTGCATATGTATACAAGCGGAAACGATATCCAATCCGAGAAGGTTCATATCCCAACAAAAGGCTTATGCATTGCACTAAAGCAAATTTCCTGAGCAGTGAACTTTAATAACCCTAAAACACTCTTACAGTACGAGCAAAACGTTAGAACGAAATCCTCCAAAAAAAACAATAATTCGTCATACTTTAGTAAGAGATTTCGACGTAAGGACAAAAGTCTTGAATCACACACATCCTATTGTGTCGATACCCTCAACGCATATCGAGTACATGAAGAACGAAGTAACCAGCCTTTGATCAGAATGTCTCGCAACCATGCGAAAAAAATTGCAACCACATGTAACGTCCAGGCTTAGATCCACGTATCGTTATCAGGAAAACTAACTCTTATAACTTGTACAGTTCAAATCTAATTGAATCCTTTGACAATTAACCATCGAAAATGCTTAAGCTCAAATCTTCAAATAATAATCTTCACGTGACTTGGATGCTCGTTCTCTATAACTAAACTTACCATTCAATTCCGAATCATCAGATGGCACCTAACAGTAAATGGGATTACAACAGATGTAATGTAATTCCTTTTTTTTCTTTTGCAATTTTTATTCTAAAATCCAATCTTAGATTAATGCTCTATATCTCCTCTAAATTTCGCTCAAATCAGATGGTATTCGCTATTTTATCATAATAATCAAAGATCCGAGTCCTTTTTAAATAGAGTTTAAGTTGCTTAAATATTGTCGGAGTCTTTGACCATTATGATAAAATAACAAATAATCTTTAATTTGAGCAAAATTTATATAATATATAGAACATTAATCTAAGATTATTACATGCTGTAATCCCATTTACAGCATACGATCTGCTGTCGAGACCCAGAAGTCTAGGTGCAGCGCGACTGGATTTGCGAATATTTTATTATTTCTTCAGACGAAATTGCCACTATTTAAATATTATAATACATACTTTTTGTTTCTCAATAAAATCTGCATAGTTTGCGTTCGCAACTGTATTTGTTTACCGTCCAAAAAAATTCTATTTTTCCCAAAAAAAATAACAGTAATTACTCACTCTTATTACTTGTTTCGTTTCACTCCAAATATATATAATACGGCTGCTGCGGATTTGTGTGTTGATCATCAAAAGACAAGAAACGATATCTTCGTATAATTATAGGTCAAGAATTATGCATAAGGCCAACCCAACCCTACTCAATCCTGCAACCAAACTAACCTTAAGGGTGTGTTCAGTTCGGGAATAAGCAGGAATAAGGATGGAGAATAAGGAGAATAAGAGTCTATTCTTTGTTCGGCTGGAGGATAGGAATAAGGAGAATAAGGTGAAATAAAGATATGTAAGGTGGGATAAAGATAGGAATAAGAGTGAAATAAAATGGAATAATGAGGAATAATCGTACCACTAAGAACCGTGTCGGGAAAAGAATTGACCCCTTATTTTAGGGCCTATTCTCCAACCAAACAGAGCCTAAGAATTTCACAAACAGCCACGAGAAGATAACAATGATCTTTAGATCGAAAATTTACCAATACTCAATCATCAGCATATATTACACTTAGACACCACCGCTAGATCTCAGCGTCCTCCCTGATCGTCCATACAAATTACTAAATTCTAAAATAGAAAATTATTTGGCATCTTAATCATAGTTATTAGTTATCTATAATAGAGGTTAATTATGGATATCATACGGCAGAGACCTTCATGTGGAAGGCCATGCCGGAGAGCTTGAGCACGGCGAAGGTGACCAGCATCGCGATCCACCCGCCGATCAGCACACGGATCGCCGATTTCTTCACCGAGGTTCCTCCGAGGTAACCTCCCATGGCTCCGAACCCCAGGAGCCCCAGGCTGGTCAAGCCACACACCACGCCCACTCTAACCCCCCACACCTTCACGAACGCGCCGCCGAGCAGCGGCACCATCCCTCCAGAAGCGAAGGACAAGGCGGAGGCCGCCGCAGCCTGCGTCGGGCTCGGCAGCTCCTCTGCGTCCTCCGCTTCGGTCTCTTTCTTGCCCGTGTCCGTCACACGGGCAAGTTGAGCCTTCTGGATGTCATATTGCGCGTAAACGGAGACGAACTCGCCCACGGCCATGCTGAACGCACCGGCAACTAGCCCGGCAAGGCCGGATACTACCATGGCTTTCGCGGTGGTGGAGACGGCTCCGACGCCAATCATGAGGGATGCGACGGAGACAAGGCCGTCGTTGGCACCGAGGACGGCGGCACGGAGCCAGTTGGCACGGGCGGCGTAGTCGACCGCGTCGCCGGACTCGACGTCGGCCTGAGCGGCGTGGACGTGGGAGTCGAGCCGAGGCGAGGCCATAGGAGTGGGATTAGTGGATGTGGGATTAGCTTAATCGCGAGCTTAATCCTTTTGAGGTTGAGGGGGAGTGTGGTGAGAACACGCCTTGCGGGTCCGGTATTTATAAGCCGGGAGGGGGTGAGGAGGGGGTGGGATTCGGTGCTGACGTGGCAGGATAATGGAGATTAGGCGTGTGGCCACCACTCGCTGCGTGGGGAGTAAGTAAAGGGTTGCTGTTGAAGCATATATATGGTACAATGCAGGGAATGAAGCATATAGATATTACTGAAGCATATGATTTGAATCGGACGGTTGGGTTTGTCTTAATCTGATTCAGAAATTTTGCTAATCTTCACTATTTTTTTCAGTTCAGAATTTAGGGATAGTCAGTAAATATTATAAAATAAGTAATGTTTTTCATATACGTGTTGCTATATGAACCATCACTAAAAACACAATAAATATGACAGTCATCACTAATTTCAAGTACAACAACAAAAACAACAACAACAGAGTCTTTTCCCACAATTAAGTAGGGTCGGCTACATGAATTCTTCACCTCCATTCAGATCTATCTTGGGTCAATCCTGAGCTTATATCCATAAAACTAAGATCCCTTCGCATAGTTTCTTTCCAACACTTCTTGGGTCGTCCTCGCCCTCTTTTTACCGGCTCAACATCCCAACACTCGCATCTCCTAACTGGTACATCAGCTGATCTTCTTTGCAAATGACCAAACCATCTTAAGCGGTTTTCTCGCATCTTATCCTCGATCGGAGCTACACCAACTTTCTTTCTGATTGCATCATTCCGAATCCGATCTTTACGCGTGTGTCCACACATCCACCTTAGCATTTTCATTTCTGCTACATCCATTCTCTGCACATGTCTATGGTTCACATGCCAACATTCAGATCCATAGAGCAGAGCACGTCTCACAGGTGCTTTGTAAAAATTTCCTTTAATTTTTAAAGGAATTTTCTTATCACAGAGAACAACAGAGGCTCCTCTCCACTTTAGCCACCCTGCATTTATTCTATTAGTAACATCTTCATCAATTTCTCCATCATGTTGTAAAATAGAACCTAGATATCTAAAAGAATCTCTCTTCCGAATGTTATCATCACCAATCTTCACATCGATTCCTTCATCATTGCTTCCATCAAAGGAGCACTCCATATATTCTGTCTTAGCACTACTTATACGAAATCTTTTATTCTCCAACTCATGTCTCCAAACCTCAAGCTTCTCATTTACTTCATCTCTAGTCACGTCAATCAACACAATATCATCAGCAAATAACATACACCAAGATAACTCATCTTAAATGTGACTTGTCAACTCGTCCATAATCAAAGTAAAAAGAAATAGACTCAAAGCTGAACCTTGATGTAAACCAATGTTGATGTCAAAATAGCCAGTCTTCCCAGACGGGGTCCTTACATAAGATAAATCCCTATCATACATGTCCTTTATGAGGTAATGTATAGGACATGTAGTTGTCTCTTCTCCAAATCTCTCCACAATATATCTCATTAGACAGAATGATAAGCCTTCTCCAAATCAATAAAGATCATATGGAGGTTCTTCCTTTTAGCTCTATAAATCTCCATTGTTCTCCTTAGCAAATGGATGGCTTCAATAGTTGAGCGACCTGACATGAATTCGAATTGGTTTTCTTTTACGTTAGAAACTTGGCTCAACCTTCTTTTGATCACACGTTCCTAAATTTTCATAGTGTGACTCATCAGCTTGATACCTCTGTAATTAGAACAATTTTGCATGTCTCCTTTATTCTTATAAAGAGGCACCACGATACTCCTCTTCCAATCTTCAGGCATTTTCTTGCTTCGTCAAATAATTTCGCAACAAATAATATCATTTTTATATATTTAACAATGTGAAGATATAGCGACGCACTAAAAAGTGTCATTGTCGAATAATTTGGTTGTAGTGATAGCTATCATAAATTTGCTTGCTCACAATCTCTATACCCATGAGCTATACTTTCCTAAATGATAGACCTTATTATGTACGTTTCGGTGGCACATAGTGATAAAAAACTATCTATATATCTTATTTTATCTTCTTTACAACTTTTAGTATTCTCTACTTTCTTCCTCCTCATTCTTCCAACCATCTTATAAGAAGCAAGCCAACACCTTCAATGAACCATCATCCACCAACACTAGCACATCTACACCTCTATTGACCATATCCCCATCCCACATTTCCTTGTTGCTTCTATGAATTTCCTCTTTAACCCTAGCCTTTTTGAACACCTCTTGATGCTCTTATCTTTGAGTAATGTCTTCGCCAAACCCTCCATGCGTGTTATCTCTGCCTATCCCTCTCCTCCACCCCAACAACTTCCTCCAGTTGATCCATCACCATGTCCTCCACTAATATTCTTTGCCCTATGCTCACTTTCAACCTCGCTCCGCATTTCTCAATCTTTGGAGCCCAACCTGCACTAACCTCATCATCCCTCATACCCAGGGATGCAATTGAAAAGCGATATATTGGTATCCTATCTGCCACTAGATATGCCCATTTTATATAGACTTTGATATCCATAAATATTTGTATATGTATATGTATTCCTATTTTTGTATATTAATATAGTTGTTAAATTATTTTTAATCGTATGTGACATAATGTTATACCTTCTTTCACCATATTTGATAAAATTGTAATAAAATAAATATATTTAGCATATTTATGTCATATGAGATCTGCTCAATACATGTATATTTAAATTAATTTATAGAACATTTCTAATATTATTTGAACTGGATCCATATCTATTTTACATCCGTATATATTGTTTAAGAAAAGGTAACATAGTTTTCATATTCATCGATTTTTGCATCCATATTCGTATTTAAAAATGTATAAGGATATGTAATGCCTATATCCATATGTGATTTTTGGCATCTCTACTCATAGACCATGAACTCTTAGTCTCCTACCTATCCAACCTCACTTCTACTTTCCTACAAAATGAGCTCATGGACGACCCATTCACTTTCCTCACCAACTAGAACATTGCATAGCCTTGCAAACCTATGCTATGTCTCTTCTCTATTGTATGTACCGAGCTTGACCACTAGAGAATAAGAAGTTATTAAGAAGAGATTCAACCTTGTTCTTCTTCTAGAACAAGGTTGACCCATTCACTTTTCTTACCAACTAGAACATTGCATAGGATTCCCTCGCTCCCTTCCTCTCCTAACTTATCTTCTCAAAATAAAAACATAAAATTATTTACTTCCTATTCCTATATTTTATAGCCTTAAAACATATTTAAAAGCCGACAAAAACTAATAAAATAAAAAATTCATTTAAAATCTAAAAATCTTTTCTAAAATCAATTAAAATATAAAAAGTAGAAATACAAATAAAAACATTAACAATCAAGATAGTAATATATTTATAAAAATACTAAAAGTACATAAAATCATAGAAAAACACACCAAGGTTCACTTCATATTTTCATAAAACATACACTTATAGGTGTTATCTCTGTGTTAACGCATACCATCAAGTTCAATAAGTCTGTCTCTATAAGTACGACCTTAAGTAAACCAAAAATACAATACTCACATTTCCTACCTTTTTTTATCAGTGATGCTCCTCATATTGCACAAACCATTAATAACTTGTTATTAACAACTGGGGAAAATCTTGGATCAACGAGTGTGTGTTTGTGTGCATGCATGCGTGTATGTATATTCTAATGAGCAGCGTAAGCAAGGAGGCACAAAATGAAATCAACAAATACACATCCACATGGATTTATAAAGTTCACCCTTAACTAGCCTACGTCCTGAGGCGAAAGCGATTGGTTTCACTATATGTATTTTGAGAAGGGAGAATATAAAGGATACACAGAGCCCTAACTTTATTGAGATTATATAGTACTCATGGTACAAATGGAGCCCAGAGATAAATACATCCATTTACCCTAACCGTATGATGTTTATATAGTCCGATACATAAAGTTTCACCATCCCTTCTTATAAAAGATGCATTAAAATAGTTCTTCAATTGGATTTAGTGTAATTGGTTAGGATTTAAGGCATATCAATATCAATATGTCTGTGTATGTAAATATGTATATGTATACATGTGTGTGTCTAAATAAACGTACAATGTGAATATGTGTGTATGTATATGGATATATATGTATATGTATATGTATGTGTGTGGGTGGAAGGCGTCTATGTGCAAACACACACATACTTATATGCATATATACATACACATAACAAACAAACAAATATTATCGCACTCTTTTATGTGGAATGTGAGTACTTCTTTAATTACATGGTTGCATATTTATTTAGTTAACTTGATATTATCAATTCTTTGTTGGACAACATCCGATCTTGATTATGTTAATTAGCATACACAGAGTAGTCCTAATAGGAGTTAGCGGGGTTGCTTGATCATGGGTTATGTGTTGTTTTTAAACAAAGTTAATAGCCCAATCCATGTGCAAAGTGGACCCTAGGTCAAGGTTAACTATGGTCAGATTGTTGGGTTGAATCTTAATTTTCAGACCATTTAGGATTTTAAATTTTAGTTAAATTCTTAGGCCCTGTTCGGCAAGGGGGTTAAAGTCCCCTTTGGAGAGTTTACCCCCTTAATCCACTTCCCCTCTCTCTTGCATGGGTCCCACATTTTATTTTTTAAAAAATCAAATAAATCAAATTTCCATCATCAATTCCATAAAAAAATAATATACTATACCATCATATCATATAAAAATTATAAACTACTCCACTTCTATTCACTTTTCCAAACTTTAATACAATCACATCACAATAACTACTCACTTTTTCAAACTGCAATACAATCATATCACCACAAACCCACTTCTAACCCACCATTAGTTTAACCCTCTATCCAAACACCAAAACAGGTTACCCACAACAAGTTTAATATGCCCTACCTCGCGTACCAAACGCACCCTTAGGTCATGTTCGGTTAGGGGGTAAACCCCCCTTCCTAACCTACTCACTTCTCTTTCTAAGTGGGGCCCACTTTTTATCTTTTTAAAAAATTAAATAAATCAATTCCCCATCATCAGTTCCATCAAAAATAATATATTATACCATCATATCATATAAAAATTATAAATTACCCCACTTATACTCACTTTTTCAAACTTCAATACAATCACATCACAATAACTACTCAATTTTTCAAACTTCAATACAATCATATACAATAAACCCACTTCTAAACCACCCTCATTTTAACCCTCTATCCAAATACCAAAACCAAAAAAATGGGTTACCTGCTACAATTTAACCCACCTAAACCCACTATCCAAACACACCCTTAGGCCTGTTTGGTTGCAGAGTTGGGAAGGGTTGGGGTTGGCCCAACCCTTCCCAACCCTCCAACCAAACAGTCCACTCCTCCTCACAGTTTACTATTCACAGGGGTACCCCTGCCCAATCCAACCCTGCCCAACCCTGCAACCAACAAGCCTTAGGGTCAGGTTCTTAGGATTCTAAGATGTTAGTTCATTAACTATGACAAGTCCTACTATGTTCAATAAGGTTGGATAAAATAGGTTAGCCCTTAAGTCTGTATAGCTTTAGTCAGGTGTACGAGGGCTTAGTTGGCTAAGGTTTATCAGTTTGGATTAGATCTAACAAGGATTTTAAAATTAGGATTTTAGTGGAGTATCGTGGTCATTTAGGATCATAGATGTTTGACTAGCTCTCTTCCTCAAAATCCCACATTATTCTTTAGAGGTTGGAGGCTTGCACCAAGATTTATTTAACTTTACATGCACTAGTATTATAAACAGGGTTTTTTATTTGTTTTAAATGAAATTATGTGAGATTTAGATCATCATATATCACCATGATGTCATTAAAAATTCAACTTAAGTCAGAGACTTATAACCCCCTCCATCAAGACTGTCAAATTTTAACGATCCTCGGAATTGCTGAAGTTGAACTGTCTAGATGGATATGTTATGAAATCTATTTTACACGAAATTTGAAACACATATTCCACTATTAATACTAAATAAATACCTCAAAGTTTCATTTCAAAAATGAGAGTTTGTGGTACCAGTGCATGTAAAGTTACATGCACATGGTGCAAACTCTCCACCCTCTAATTCTTATTTGAACCTTAATTTCAATATTATGCATCTCATACAAATCTACATCCATTAGAACTCTAATGTGACTAAATACATTAGATCAAGTTAGTTTTTTCTTGATTTAACATCATTTATAGTTTACTCAATCTTAGATCATTGATATAATATGAGATCCATCAATCTCTTTTTATAGTTTTTTAGACAAGTTATGTTATAAATATCCTAAGTTATGTTATTGCATTTTGAACCAATTTTTAAATAGAATAATTATATACCGTCGTATGTCCCGTGTAGTCTTTTCTCCCATTTCTTTGTATGGGTCACTAAAATACACGCCTGATCTACTGCCCTAAAAAGGATACAACATCGTCGATGTGTCAGCCAGGTGGGTCAGTCAAAAAAAAGATGCGTGTTTTATTATTTAGACTCCTAAACTTGTGTATAGTGTAAGTAGGGGGAGTGTAGAAATCATGAAGGCAAGCGGTATGAACTAGTGTAAAGTTGTAGAATTATCTAATGATCTTAGGATTTAGTGAGTTTTGAATGATTTTTATCCTTTTAGTTTGTTTTAGTGTTTTTATTATTTTTAATGTGTTTTATATACCTATATGTAAAGAGAAATGGATATGTATGTGTTTTGTTATTTTTGTAATTAATTTTATATATAATGATTTTTAAGTGTAATATTTATTTTAATATTTTTAGGGATTTTTAGGTAATTTTTAGAAATTGTTCTGGATTTTTAATTGATTTTAAGTTAAAAATAATGTTTTTACTGAAAATTATAGGATATTTTGGATTTTAAAAATATTAAGGATTTTTTACCCGGCAGACCCTGATATCTTTTGCAATTACCGCTACGACATCTGAAATATCGATATTCCTCCCTCTGACCCCATAAACTTGCTCCGTCTTACCCTATAGACCTACCGTTAAATGAGACTTTTTGAGCTAATTAGTTGAGTTTAAGTTGAGTTTAATCTATCACTATCAAATCTAAGGGTGGGTTTTTCTTCCACATCTCCTCCTTTCTTCTTCTCTCCTCCTCCTTCCCTTCCACTCAATCTCCTTCCTTCTTCGTACTTGCTGGACGAGCGGCAGACGGGAGGAGGGGGCTTCGGATCGAGCGGCATGCTGGAGAGCGGGGGTGCTTTAATCGAACGACAGACGGGAGGGGTGGGTCTTCGAATCGAGTAGGCAGATCCGGGGGCGAGAAGGGGAAAGCAGGGGAGAGGCACGCTGGGATTGTCCCGGTGAGCTGTTATTGCCGATTAGCGCCCGACTGAGCTTGACAAGATTCCCAAAATTCTTCGGGATCTCGCCTGTGAGAAGGTTGTTGCTTAGGTTGAGGTGCATTAGCGAGGAGAGGTCGGGGAGTGAGGCAGGGATAGGGCCGGTGAGGTTGGTTATCGGCGAGATTGAGGACAGTTAGGAGGTGGAGGCGGCTAATGTCGGAGGGAACAGGACCAGTAAGGTGGTTCCCTGCAGAGTCAAGGATGTGGAGGAAGGCGAGGTTGGTGAGGCATGGGGGGATTGGGCCCGAGATGTCGTGCCAATCGACGACGATCAGAGCGGAGAGGCGGTCGAGGCGACAGAGGGAGGGCGAAAGGCGGCCAGTGAGGGCGGAGGCAGCACCGGGGGGGGGGGGGGTCTTCGATCGACAGGTGGGAGGGGGGAAAGCAAGGGAGGCGGCGCCAGGATGCGGGAGGGAGGGGGAAAGCACGGGAGGCGGCGCCGGGATGCGGGCAGGAGGGGGGAAAAGCAGGGGAGGCGACGCTTCGTGGGGGGGGGGGGGGGAGGGGCAGCGGGGCGGATGGGGGTTGGCTTCAAGCGGAGGAGGCGGGGCTGGGGGGAGGGCGGCAGCAGGGGAGGTTGGTCTGGGGCTTTGGGAAGCGCGACTGGGGGTCGGCTTCGAGGAAGACGCGGGGAGGGCAAGGGTGTGGGGGGTGGGAAAGATACACAGAGGAAGAAGAGGAGGAATGGCATTGAATGTAAATTTGACAAACAAAATGGGGATAATGTAAACGAATAATAACGGAATCCGTTAGTTTTAACAGACAAAGGATGGGAGTTAACCACATGGTCTGTAGGGTAAGAGTTATCAAGTTTACGAGGTTGTGGGAGGAATATCGATGTTTCAGATGTCGTAGCGGTAATTGCAAAAGATTACATGGTCTGCCGGGTAAAAATCCCAAATATTAAACGGTATAAAAATTTTGATTTTATTTTTATTCTAAATAATATGAAAATACCTTCATAATAAGGTATTGTGTGTATTTTTAATTTTTTTATGAATTAGTTATGATTTTTTGGAAGTTTGATGTATATTTTGATTTTAAGGAATTTAATATTTTATTTTTGAATTCTTTTTTATTTACTATTTAAAATATAGTAAAATATATGTAATATATTTTTTGGAGTTTTTAGGTTTGTATGTTTATTATTTATATATTTATAATTTTCAATTTATTTTTGTATTTATTTTTTGATTTATGAAAAATATGGAATGTATTTAATTTTCAACAAAAATATAATACGGTATGCAATATTATACTAATTATTTTTAAGTAATTTTATTATGCATTTATGGTTTTTTACCGATTTTATTGGCATTATTTATGTAATACTCTATAGGGTAATAGTATAGGAAAGTTATGGGAACGTGTAAAATGAAGGAGTTGCGAGGTTTGTTCGCAAAAACTCCAGTCGAAGCGTGAGATGACACTTGGCACCTCAAATGCCTATATACCAACAAACACCGCGGGCGCAAATGCAAAAGTAGCCGAGCTCACGTGCTCCGACGCACATGAGTTCAACAACAGAAGGGCACGTTCGTTAATAAGTAGGTATTCCGAGGTTCCCTGTATAAATATCGCGCTTCAAGTCACGTGCATCGCACGTGAGGTGCGTTTAGCAGTGTGCGGCTGAGATCGAGTGGTTGAGACGATCGAAGGCTTTGGATAACTCCGATCCAACGGTAGCGATCAGCCTTATCGAGATTGATCGACGGTT